>CM077789.1:24988598-25505847 GCA_039737535.1 Lagodon rhomboides
GAGAACTATTACGACATTCTCAAAAGACCCTCGTAAAGTAGTGTGTCACCCCGTGGACATTTTCCAGAAGAAAACCAGTGTTTTCCTAGCACACTTCCAAACCAAGATATGTTTCTCTTTAAACTCCCACTTCAACCCTGCTGTGATACTGAGCGAGGCCTCGCGGCACGGCCACAGGCACCAACTAAACGAATTCTTATCTCGTGATGCAATATGGCTGACGAAGCCTCTGGTGAACCAATAGCCGTGTTTAAAGCCGCCACACTCGTGTACCTTATAACCCCTGAGTTTTTATAACCGAAATACCAAGACATCTTGTGTAATGTGGTCACTGTAACACCACCATACCACTGAACACACAGTATGTCATTTCTGCTGCTAGGGGTCTCTCAGTCAAATCAAAATAAAAGAGCAGCATGGTATCATGGGAGTTTTTGTCTTCGTTGCTTAACAGCGTCCGTGGCCAATGAAATTCTCGTCCGATGTGACTCAGACAGAGATGTTCACTGTAATGTCCCTTTATTGTATCAAAGTTTTCTTGACATTATGTTTAGTCGTATTTGCGGACACCCTTCCTCACTCTCCTGGGAGTTAAAGTGACTGGCAACCAAATAAAGCCACAGTTCCCATGAATAACTTGTACGAAATACGGTGTTAACGCATATCTGCATACACTTTTCAGTCATAAACTAAAGCATTGGATTAATTAAACATAGTGTGTGATTTCTCTCAAACAAAACAATGAAAACAAAAGACTTGTTCCAGATGTTCCAGGAGAATTCATTTTGTTTGTTTCATGTGTGAAACCTGCCAAAACTTTTTTTTAAAACTCGGTTTCACACATGAAAAACAATTCTCTCGAAATAATTTTTTCCCTGCTTGGTTTCACACATGAAAAAAAAAAGAGGAAAAACAACAACTTTAGAGTTTAGATCCATTCTCTGGGCGCCATGGATGTGGGTACCAAGTTTTATGGCAATTTGTCCATGTCAACCCTCGAGCTAATGCCAGAGAAAAGGTTAGGGGAGTCAGACAGAATAATCATCTTGGAACACATCCCCACACATGTTGAGACGGTTCAGTTCCCACCAAATTTAAACCCACCGTGACGTCACCCATTGGTTTGTCCACTTCTGTTTCATAGCCTCAAGTTTTGTATCATCATCTCCGAACCAGAAGTGACCGTATTTGGACAAGAGGGTTGAGCGGGGGAGGATATCCTGACTGGACTGACTAAGAACCCGAGGACTCTCTGTGGCAGCTACTTGTCAATCCCAAGGTGATCATGGCCTGAAGCATACCCTGCTTTATCATCGATGTTACTCAAAACCAGACCATGACTTACAAAATGAACATCGTGCTGTATTGAAGAAGACTTGAAACTAGTAATTAAAGCCATGAACGCATTATGAAACAGTTTACTGTGGCAATAAGTCAAGTGAAGTCTTTTCTAATCAGCTTGCATACAAGCTGACTTCTTTCTGAAACCAGTGCTGGCCATTAGCAAGAATGCAGGTCCACACCTGGACACTCCGTACTTTATAGTGAATGGTCTCAACTAAAGTTTTAGACTGAGCAAACAAGCGACACCACCATCCCAAAAACTTGTTTAGAGCACATGATCAGAGGGTCAACTCAGGGAAGGTTGGCTTTTATACAATTCCCCCAAAACAACATCAGTAAATCCCCTGCCGTTTATAGCATCTCCACCTCCAAAGTGTCTTTATTTTTTCGGAACATTTCCAGCCGAGCTCTCATTACTGCGGTTGAGATTTATATGTCGGGTCGGAGGGTGGCATGGTCCCGCACAGTAGGGGCTTCTATTTTTCACTGGGCCTTTTGTCTGCTCCGTTTCTTTATCTCCAACCCGAGCCCTCTTGAGCCGTCGCCACTGCTAACCATTAAAGATGTCCCGGCTCCTCCCCTCCAACCCCACCAATCCTCTCTCATGACCCCCTGCCTTTGTTAATATGGGACTCTTATGTAACTTCACGATGCAGACTAAAAATAGACCGGAGATTAGGACAGACAATGTTTAGAGTTAGAAAGCAGCAGATGTCTCACCAGAATGTGTCTGTGATTGTGAAATCTCGACATCGCATTTGGAGGAACGAGAAACAAGTTCCCTTGGGAAACATGCGCCGACTGTACACTCACTGTACAAGAAGGCATGATGGTCAGCTCTGATAAAACAAGCCCCCGCTGTCTGACTGCCTGTCTTACGTCCTGCGCTTCCTCCACTTTCTTGAAGCCACCATTCCTTAAACACAGGTTTGGACCAAAAATGGGTTCCAGGCCAATTTCTGGTGGGTTTGAACACTACGAAGGAAACTGAATCATGGAACAAACATCCATTTCTCAAATGTCGCTCCATATGGTCCGTTAAAAGGTGCTACCAAAGCAGGAAGCCCGAGTTACACAAATAGATTTTTATTATGCTCGAGTTGAATTCTCTCAGTTGATCTTCCTGGAAAAAACTGATCCCTCGCCGTGGATCTAAGTCCAAAGACGCATAATTTTGTGAATTCTTCCTTCTAAAAATAGCTGGCGGAGGTTGGGGTTTTAACCACAGAGTACATTTTGAGGTCTGAGCACTGTCTCTGCAGATTGTAGGCTGCTGGGTTCGATCCTGTGAGAATCCTTTGGACTTGTTGTGATGTGGAGTGACCCCAAAGCGTCTAAATGACACGGCTACAGCTGAGGCGCTCCAAAACCAACACACAGAGCGAGACAATAACACATCATTTACGATGAGCTACGGTGGAAAACAACATGCAAGTGTCGTGAGTGTTTGCAAGTAGGTCAATGCATGTCTGAAAGGAATTCTTGTGGTTATACTTGTTCATGGAGCGTATGTACGAGACACTGTTGGAGGTTAGTTCAGCCAGGTACTTCGAGCCAAGCACACAGCAACGATGGGTTTAACAGGAAGCATATGCTGTAAGGAAAGTTTCTGAGAGGGCGCCCACGGCAACTTGTCTCATCCTTAGAGATTCCTTTTGGATTTCTCGTATTTATTTTTAAAATAGTACCAACCTGGCAACCATACTGTAAGTACAAAAAGTAAAGTGTTTCTGTCTAACAGAAAGTCATTTTACTTTCATCTTGATTGAAGAATATGGTGGAATATGTAAATACCATGTCTGTATTCTATCTTATTCTTATATTTTGGCTTATTCTAACTTTTTAACTTTTGTTTACAGTGTATCACAACATTCAGAGTGGAAGCCAAAGGAAGAATATTGGTATACAGGGAAACTAAAGTTGTGTTTCTCCAACTGTGAATATGACAATAAACACGTTGACTTGACTTTGGTGCGGTCAAGAATGCATCTTGAAGACACATTTTTTCTAGGCGATTTGCCTTTTTTACCCTTACAAATAAGTACTTAAAAGCAAAGAAAAGGAAATTTCATGCAACAGCAGGAAATTCAATAGAAAAAATATGTTTCAAGCTGCATTAATTGCACTGCAAAAGGCTGATAAAGACCACACTGACATACTTAAGTGTTAACATACAGGGGCATCACATTAACATTCATTTCAGCCTGAGCTTGTGTTCACCTGAAGTCCAATATCGTCTTTCCTTCTTAGTTCTGGTTGGGTCTGTAACTGAGGGAAATATCAGACCCTTCAGCTGCTCAATGCTCCTCTATGTTCATGGGCTAGTTGCTAACTTTGTCTGCTGTATAATGCTGAGCAGGATGGATACAGTGGAGTTTATCAGTGAGAGAAGTGGGGCTGTTTTTCACAGACACTGATGAGAGTGGTGAGACTGAAACAAAGCAGTAAATATGCAGGCTGTAAAACCAAAACAGCAGGCTGAAAGACTCCAGAACAGCTCTGCAGACATGATGAGAGACCATTTTCACACATTTTTTTGAAAAATATTGATCATAGCAGTTTTATGAAGATTTATTTTGATGATTCTAAGGGAATAAATGCCCAAAGCCAGAGACACCACCGTCTCCGACTCCTAGTCTGCGGCCTGAGTCCGCAAAAGGTCACTTCACATAAATCTGCACGTTCCTTTGTCAGAAAACACAGCGTTGGTCGCGGTTGACCTGCAGTGGTCTGTGTGAGACAATCACATAGATTCTTGCAGGGTTTATCTCTCCAGCTAGTTGTTAAAGATAGATAGCAACAGAGAAAAGTGCTCTTTAAATCCGAGCCACTGAACCATTCCGACTGTCCCGACACCACTTCTTCCTCCCAGAGGTGCGACCTCGGGGTTGTGAATGAACCTGTGATTGCGTGCGTGAGACAAAGCCGTTGTGAGTGGACGTGAAATACGCTGAGCCATTACCTTAGCGCTCTCCGGATACTGCTCTGCCGTGCAGTGCAGCAGCACATGTCCCTTATTAGGCAGGTTCATGTAGACGCAGTTGGCAGCGTAGTCATCAGGCACAGTCAGTTTGTCGTAGCGATGGTCACTCATCTGCTGCATGATCTACACACACACACACAGGAAAAAAGACATTGAGGTAACCAAACAACCGGCTGTGGGAGTCCAGACAGAAAGCATTTATTCAGAATATCAGACACTTTGAGTCAGAATCGAGGCCACGATGTCAAAGGCAGAACCACGTCTTTCCCTGGCCAAACCACTCTGGGGTCTGGAGGAGGGGGAGGGGGGAGCTTAATGGAGAACACAGGAGCAGACAGACATTCTTTCTCAGCAGATGTCATGTTATTTATGTAATCTGACGGAGGTGAAGGTGGGACAGGAGGCGGGGGGGGGAAGAGGGGCTGAGAAAGACGCCCATGTTGCCGAGTGGAAGTCAGGGGTTGAGGATGTTATGACCAGAGGAGAGGCAGGTGCCTTTTAATGTTTATGAGCCGAACATCTGCGGACGGATACCTCAGAGACAAGACGAGGAGGGGAGGGGAGGGCGAGTTAAAAAAAAATCCAACGCGTCAACAGTCAGAAAAGGTATTCTGAGGAGTGAGATCTTCACCAGATAGTTTTTGCACGTGTCCGCTGCTCCTCTTCCTGTCATCTTTTTTATCGTCAATCGCAGGGCAAGATGAGTTCACGCGCGCGCCTGCCAGTGAGTCAGAGAAGGTCACGATCAAAAGCCCGAGCGAAAATGTTAATTCTGTCGCTCAGACTCTGCTCGTGAAATCCAGCCGGTGCCACCTATGGGACCAGACTGCGGCCAGAACGTGTGGCGTCAGCTTGACGCACGTATAGGTTTCGGGGGAGCGGCCGTGAGCGAATGCGATGACGCGGATGCGAACGTGGGAGAGAAATGTGTGGTTTGTGAGCACAATGGGCCAAAGATGTTTTCATTTCACTTGCCACTAACTGGGCCTGCTGCTATAGGGAAGACAGGGGCGTTTACTCAGAAGGCAGAGACCTTTACTTGTTGTGTTTCCACTAAATCAATCGCATTACAACACCTTATACTCGGAAAAATGACTCATTGTCATGTTAAAAGGTGTCTGCTGCCAGCGGATTCAACCCAGTAGAAACTGTGCCGTTCTAAGTACAGTCAGGGCTTTCCTGGGAAAAAAACTATTTGGCACACAGGAAGCAACACATTTGATGTTTTTGGCAGCGGGGAACGGCGCTAGGTTGGAATAAATAGAAGAACAATTGTGCGGTAAGTATGCGCAGTAAATCCCATCGTTCAACAGAAATCCCAAGGGGAAAAGGCTGTCACGGGACTGGACTCGTTAAACGGAGCCGTGATCTCTGCAAAAAAGTCGACGCGAAAAATAAAGAATAAAATAGGAAATCATGCATTACAACACCGGTATCGCAAAACCGAGAAGGCTTAACTAATATTTTTCATGCATCCAATAGCCGTAACTCTTTTTTGATTTATAAACAGTGAATTAACGCGCGCTGCCAATGCACTGTCAATGCAAAATAAATCAGAATAACTTTATAGCAGCTGACATTGCAGGGCTGCAGGGTGGAGTACAAGCTCTCTCTCTCTCTCTCTGTGTGTGTGTGTGTGTGTGTGTGTAACCAGACCAGACACATTCCCAGGTCACTTGTGGGTGTGTTAGGTGATTGCAGCGGCCCTAAATGAAAACATCGTCCATGTGCGTGACCGCCAACGCGGTCTCTCACACACAGGGGGATTAAGAGTGGTAGAGGGGAGAGCGAGCGTCGACTCCACCAAAGATCACAGTCGCTCCTGCTCCGCTCGCCCCGTCTCCAAAACATCTCACGTTCTCTATAAAAACGCAGGGGAGAAACCGTTCGGGGTGTAAAGGAAAATGTCCCGCGGCAGGATTTCGACGTCCTCCGTGTAAAGTTCTGATCCATGAAATGCAATTAGATCCTTAGAAAATTTCAACTGGCTAATGGAACAGTTAGTTCTCTGTCCTGAGCGAGAGGGTGCGACCGGCCAGGTCACTAGGCTCGTGTGTATTTTGGTACCAAGATGTTTTAATTATTCAAATCTTGGGGCTCAACAAATAAAAAAAAAACAAGCGATCATCATCTTGCTCCCTGAACGCTTTTAACACTTTTTAAATGAGACTTTAAGATGCTTTTGCTAACATCAGTTTGCTGTCTGACATCATTAATGCACCTCAGATGTGTGCTTTTTTTTTCTTCTCAAGAGCAGGAGAAAAAAAAAAAGAAAAAAAGAAAGAAACAAGTGTTCTACATAGTCATCCTGGCCCTCCACCAGGTACAGCTACAGCAAATCAGCAGCAGCTTACTTCTGGACAGTGGCTGAGCTCCAGTTAATACACAGAGTGGTGACTGGGCAGCCGAGCGAGCTCTGTCAGAGCTGCTTAAACAAAATATTTACTGGTAGGTAATAAAATCCGCCCTGTGCGATGACAGTCTTGACCAGCGGACAGAAAACACTGACAGTTTACGGGACGTGATGCCATCCACCGAGGTCATCGGCGTAATCTGTATTCTGGCTCCCGGTATGAATATTTATAAGGCTCATTGTAGTAATCTGCCCCAGGAAGCTTTTTAAAGTTTTTACAATGCGTCTCTTCAGTGATGAACAACAGCAGCGTGCATGACACAAATCCTACTCGAGGCTGCTTCCAACTCATGAGGGGAAATGAAGCTGAAATGGTTTCCTGTTGATGTACAATAAATGTTTGTTATGGCTCCCTGACACACATCTCACTCTGGAAATATTATTGGTCTATAGGGAGTGTTTACGGCTGCACCCTAAGGCATCCAATGGAGGATTACTAAGAGGGAAGGAAGGGGGAGGAGAGGATGTAGAACGTCTCTGATAGTACCGAGAAAAGAACAGGATTCAGAAAAGTGCCCCGAAACCGTTCACAGTCGTCATTCATCTTCTTATCATCGTATCCATAAACAAGGCAAACATTCAGAGGCGCTGCTCTCTATGTATCTATGATACAGTATCAGCTGCTGCTGTTAGGACTCTGCAGCTGACTCAGGGGCTTGATAACATTACTGGAGAGAAACCTAATGCTCAGGCTCCATATATGGCCCTCTTCCTCGTATAATAGCCCTGCAATTTTCTTAGCCACGCTAGGGATGACTCCAGGGATGACTGCTGGTCTGTAAATCCACCATTTAGGCCAGACTGACGTATCTCAACAACTATTCTGTGTGTGTGTGTGTGTGTGTGTGTGTGTGTGTGTGTGGATGCATATGGACATACAGCACGTATCTCCCTCAGGATGAATCTCGACTTTCCCTCTGAGCAACACTTAATGACTTCATAAAAACCCACAAAACTAATGACTCCCAATCTCAGTTCAGCCTTCGCTGTACTGATCACTATTCCTGTTAAAATGAGCAGGTTAGCATACTGATGTTAGCATCCATCTCAAAGCACTGACATGTAATCAGTGATGGGCAAGTTACTTCCAATATGTGATGTATTACATATTACTAGTTACTTTCATTTGAAAGTCTTAAGTTACTTTACAGGTTTTTGCCTTACTTTTACCAAATTAACACCTAGTACACCTAGGCATTATAGAATGGCAGTGGGTAAAAGTGTTTCATTGCAGGTTTTCAAAGCAACATCATGTAACTTTTGGTTTTGTTTTACCTTAAAATAGCAGCTTCAAAATCATTTTGATGGCACAGTGTCTTGTAACAGGGCGAATGGTGTCTCTGTCTCAGCCACCCATCACTAGGTAACAGCGCAACATACGTGACATACAGCACGTATCTCCCTCAGGATGAATCTCGACTTTCCCTCTGAGCAACACTTTATGACTTCATAAAAACCCACAAAACTAATGACTCCCAATCTCAGTTCAGCCTTAGCTGTACTGATCATTATTCCTGTTAAAATGAGCAGGTTAGCATACTGATGTTAGCATCCATCTCAAAGCACCACTGTGTGGATGGTTATTGTATTTATTCCTAAACACTTTATATTTTAATACTCTGACTGTGTTAACATGGGCCCGGTGTGTGACCCTGACCCGGGAGCCCACTGGTTGCAACTGTTTTTTCTATTGTAATGTACATTTTAGTGTACAAGTACGTAATCCAAAACATATGATATGTAATCTGTGGTGGGCAAGTTACTTCCAATATGTGATGTATTACATATTACTAGTTACTTTCATTTGAAAGTAATAAGTTACTTTACAGGTTTTTGCCTTACTTTTACCAAATTAACACCTAGTACACCTCGGCATTATAGAATGGCAGTGGGTAAAAGTGTTTCACTGCAGGTTTTCAAAGCAACATCATGTAACTTTTGTTTTTTTACCTTAAAATAGCAGCTTCAAAACCATTTTGATGGCACAGTGTCTTGTAACAGGGTGAATGGTGTCTGTGTCTCAGCCACCCATCACTAGGTAACAGCGTAACGTACATGTTTACTTCAACATGCAAGTTTACAACACATAACATAGTTATGACGTAAAGACTTAGTACGTAAAGTTAGCGCCTACATTCCTTCTGACCAACTGTTACAGACCTGGGACTTGTATTTACGACAGTGGTGCAGCGCTCAGAAACTGTGGGCGGTGCCAAACTGCACTCAATGCCAGTTCCTGCATAGTGTTGCTTCTAGGAACTGTAACATCATTACAGAAATCCTGTTAGAGGTGCGTTATATGACTCTGTTCCTGGTCAAAGTGCGTTTACCAGGATACATCAATTTGAATAATTACAACAAATACAGACAGTTGACAGAACACCATGAGATAAAAGTGAGTTTTAAAGAAGACATTTAAAAGAGGTTACTGAGTTTGCTGGCCTGAGATCTCCAGGCAGCGTCTTGTTTGATTGTTGTCTCAGGGAAGAAACAAGGGGGACAGTTCAGAGACCCCGAATCTGTGAACTAAACTGTGTCATCAGCTGCTGCTCTCTGACACCGCAGCTGAACGGCACAACGAGCGACGCTGTGACATCACAGGCAAGGAATCACAGCGCTCGAAAAGCAATATTTTTACATAACCCACTGATTTACGTACCGAAACATCAGAATTAATCAAAACTGAAGAAGGTATTTTGATCACTTGCTTGTGTGTATGAGCACGTTTGCGATCATGCACGACGCATCCAGAACACGACCTTCACCGTGTTCTCACCTCATCTATAAAACTCAAGTGTGTAAACAACCTTGAGGTGAAGATCAAACCCCGACCGACCAGCAGAGAGTAATGACCTCATGGATCAAACGGGGCTGACTGGCGAGCCAGAGCGCTGGCCGAGAGTCCGCCACAGGGAGGAGGGGGGGGCGGTGTGTGTGAGCGGACAGGGAGTGGGTGCCGCTGCAGCCTCTGACGGCAGGCGGTATTTAGAGGCGATGACTTCACGAGCGAGGCCTGGCAGTGACAGCGGCAGATGGATGACGAAATCCATCCGGTCAACGTGTATTCTCATCCTCGAGAGAGAGCTAAACACAGACGGGAGACGACACCTGGCCGGCACGTACACGCACACGCCGAGCGCCGGGAGTTATTGTTTAAACAGACTCCGATAGAGACGGAGCCAAAAGCGCAAAAAAATTAATAGCCTTGATCCCCAATTATAAATCTTTTAGTCCAAACACATGCGGCAAACAGGTCTGGTCCTCCTCTCTCGCCAGTGAATATTCTACTGCAGTAAAATCTAGCTCCCCGAAGACAAACTGAATTAGCGGGGCTCCAACTTTAATTTGTACATAGCGTCTTTGTCCAAGGGTGCGCAGACGAGGAGCCTCATCCAAAACAAGCACTTTGAATTCATTAAAACGCCATTCATGAGATCTCGCTCCCTCCCGCAAAAAGAGAACATTACCTAATTACAAATCCAGGGTCGTTAAAAGTCCTTTAAAACAGGAGCTAATTGCTGCAAGGGAGGGTGACGTAAGCCGTAATTAGAAAGCGAGCAGCCTGTCATTAAGTCTCGCTAACGGCCACTCCTCGCTCCAGTAGCTAATTACTGGGGGTGATCAAACAGGCAGGAATCTTAATGAGTTCGACGCTGGAATATAAAATCAATTAGCGCGCGTGTGTTTGCGCAGATTCTCGAGTTCTCGTGCGCGTAGACTCCGGCGATGCAACAACACGCTTGCGAAACCAACGAGTCCCGACCTTGTGCTGCTCTCAGGCGCTTCACCTCATTAGGACGTGCTGTATGATGGTCTGGTTTTTAATTGCCCCTGAGATGCTCTGACTTTGACTTGACTTAAGATAACCTTGTGTCGCCGGGCCAGTAGAGGGGGGTGTTACACTAAGAGGCGCGTGAAAGCCCTGCCAGAAAAGATCTGCCGAGGTCAAGGGTGCCCGTGCTTCATACTTATGTAATTAGACATACAGTATCTGTGTTTATGCCGTGCAAACACTGTATGCCCCTTTCAGAGAGTTCACATACTGTCTCATGTGTTGATGTTTTGTTGCTCTCCGTGTGAGAAGGACCAATCCGTCTCTGTCAGAGGGCGCACACTCCCCTCCCATCACGTCGAGTCCTTCAGCATCCCCCTGGGTCTACTTTCTGACGGCTCTCGCCGCCGTGACGGCAACTCAATCGATTCCTCTTATGCGGTAATGAGCTCAAGCTGTTTGACGGAAGGACAACACCTTTGTAATTGAAGCCGGAGCGAGAGCGCCCGGGGCAATCCCCTCGGATTAGCCGAGAATATGAATTAATGAGCGGGGATTAAGGTGACAGGTGGTTTCTGTGCGCTTGAAGTGGGAAGCAGCAGTCGAGCCGCAACGTCGGTGAGTCTGCTCTGAATCAACACGTGCGATGTCCTGTCTTGTAGTGTTATTCTTGCTGAATACTTTGCAGAACCGGAGGGAAAAAAAAAAAAAAGGGACAGGACTCAGCTGCGTCGATGTGCGTCACAGTTAAACAAACAGTGGCACTACATTGACTTGCTGGTTTCCATGACTACAGCTGATGCATTTACTGCATGTACAACACACACATACACACACACACGTCCATACTTTGAGGGTTTTCTGCGCCGGTTCGCTGGAGCCGATGACAATGAGGCCCGGTCCTCCCATGCTGCAGAAACTCTTCAGGTGCAGCCCCTCCAGGACAGGCACGGTGGACACGGCGTAGTCCTGCAAAACACAGCACAGTGAGGTGAAGCCAAAACCACGGTGAGGGATGATGAGCTTCCTGAAGACGGGAAAAGGACGAGCTGATGGCCCCTCGCAGAGCAGAGATCACTTTGGGTGGGGGAAACAAGAGTATCGCACGAGGAGAACATGTTAACTCCACGTAGAAAGGGATTCAAACCCAGGACCTTCTCACTGTGAGGCAACACTGCTAACCACAGAGCAAATATCAGAAATTGAATGACACGAAGTTCAATCTAATAAGATCATCCTCATAAAGGCAGGATTGGATTGCACTGCTGTGATAGCTCAATGAAAGTCGTCCTCTGTCCTCTGGGACGCTGTGTAAAACGTAAATAGAAACAGAATGAAGTCATGTACAAACAACCTGTGTTTAACAGTTTTACGAAAGTGCCCCTGAGCTCATGCAGTAAAATCCTTTATACAAGAATAAGCACTAATTCACAAAAATCAACAAGGTTAAACAAAAGATATATTGTCTTTGTGGAATTATTGTAAAAAAACAGTGTGTGTCAAAAAAGGATTAGCAAACCATCACATTCCGTTGCTTTTATATGTTACGCTGGAAACTGGGTTGCAAGTGAAATTAAATGTTTTGGTTTCCTAATAAATTCAAACGGCATTGTAGCGGTTGATGCCGTGTCATTAAGCCGGGCCTGCAGCGGTGGCCAGCTGAGGGGCAGAGCAGAAGCAGCAGGAGTGTCTGGAAGCTGATGGTAGTGAGCCCCGGGCTCAGGAGGATATTACACAGCAGCTCGTAGGAGCCTGACGTGAGAGGCTCTCTCTGGCCACAGGATGCTGCATACCTGCTCTTACAAAACAACTGGTCATATAAGGAGTTTACGTAACAATTCCAGGGCTGAATTCACCCAATGATGGGCAGAAGACGTGTTATTGTTTTGTTTATCCAATGTGAAAAATGCGTCAAGTGTAATTAGCCTAAAATTCAGAGATGACTGTGGGCCACAGTTATGATGTGGTACAACACCACTGCATTTTGAACTGGGAAAATACAGAGGTGTGATTGCAGATGAAATCTGTGAATACTGGGAGCTACATGAGGGGGAGAACAGAAACATTATTATAACATTGTCTATTTCATAATGTCCTTCATATCATCATTCACGACAAATATTGCTTCAAAGAGTTCATGTTCCAGCCTTCGAATTAATAGGTACTGAGAATGCAGCTATAATTGAAAACCTCAGGGCTAACGTTTTTTATTTTTTTTATTTTTTCTTTCTCTCTGAGGCATGTGATAGGAGGAGAAAGGAACTATATGATAGATACATAATGTGCTTCAAATGTTATGTCTTGTGTTTAAGGGGCTGGGTTTACATGTTTGTACATTTGTTGTATGTCCATGGTGAGACACACCTTGGAGAGTTATTATTTTCAAGCAATTCCCTATAATATGAAATATAATATAAATTCCCAGCTAAATAAGCAACAGTCAAAGTTAAAAACTGGAGAAAAAAAATGACTTCCCTGATTGAGAATGCGTGGGTGTGGTTTGATCACATTTAACTAAAAGTTAACTTGACATTGTGTTTGAAATGTCACTAAACTCTGATTGGTGCAGAGCAACATATGACACCGCATTTCACCTCTGAGCCCCGCCCACTTACAGGGAAAAGCAAGGAGGAAAACACGGAAATTTCTCGTGTTAAATGACCGAAGTCTTTTATAACATGGCAGAAAATGTAGTGTTCATGTAAGATGCCATCGTTCATAGTAAGATGGAGGAGAAAAGCAGCATTCAGCCAACAATTCCATCCATATCGACTGATAAATAGCCCATATTACTACAGCGTAGGATGATTTCTGCAGTACGGTACAGAGAAGAGCTGACTTTGGACTGATCCCTTCATTAAAATACCAGCAAGAGTTAAAGCCTGACGTAATTGAAGAGTTAGAACTTAGCACACCCTGCTGAAACACCCCAGACTTTGTTCTGATTCTGATTTACTGGTCTGGAAGAAATTCCTACATTCAGGTTGATTGATCGATCATTCGATACACGGACTCGCAGTGTGCGACAGTCGGACCTTTTGAGATCTGCCAAAGCCGGAGCCGAGTCCTGCCGACATTTGTAAACGCTGAAGTGATACCGAGCTGTAATTTGAATTATGAGGGGATACGAGACCTGAGGCGTACTTTCTGAGGCCTTTCCTTCCCCGAATCTACGCGAATATATTTATATGACCGTATAAATTTTGGGTTCGGCCTGAGGAAATAACTTCCAACTGACATCCATGTGTTTATCTAATAACATAATATGTTTTGAATGGGCTTTTATGGCTCTTAGGTTCATAAAACCCTATGAAGTACTGTGTACATTTTCCATCGTCACACTCAATTGTGACATTTTCCATTCAAGTATATGTTAACACTGTTCAGGTCAATATTTGCACTGCACCATTAGCTCAATTAAAGCGCTGTGATTCACTGAGAAAGTTATTGTGGCTGAGGAACAGAATAGCACTTGGCAGTTCATCATAAGAAAAATCTAAATTACCCCATTCTTGATGTTTTCCTGAACTCTTGCCTTGGTACTTGTTTAGCAGATGCAAGAGGGACAACTGGGAATTATGTAATCTGAACTTTCTTCATCCCTTATCCATGAGCGAGAGGTTTTGCTGCAGTGTAATATTAGAAGTCATACTTTTCTCCTTATCAACATGAATCCATCAGGGAATCGAGGGAGAGGCAGAGTTGCTGTTTATCTGGACTAACAAGCTTATACACTGCCGCGTAATGACCCGAACAGACCCTATTGACTAACCCAGAGGCACAGCAGACTGAGCTTCATTGTTGAGATCCAAGTTTGTGCCTTATTGGCAAAAATTAGGATTCAACATCTCTGAGCGGCAGAAGAAGAAAAGCGATTTGGCCTCCATATTACTGGAACTCATTCAATCAACAGCACCATCTACTCTAACCTCTGCGAGGACTATAAAGACAAGGGCTTCAACATCTGTATGTAGTTGCCGAGTGCTAAACAAACCTGGCAACAAAATGGTCCTTAATTTGATAATGAAAGGAAAAAACAGCAACAGGAGGCATCAATCAGATAAAAAACGGAAAAAACAATAATGGACGCTCAAGCGATTTTTCCGAGTGTCGTTTGTTGGAGACGCATCATTTAGCCCTGTCTTATCAAAGATAACAGAAAACACAGAGGAATCCATAATGAGGAATTCAAATCAGATACAGATGGCACGGCAACGAGGCCAGCCGGGTTACCGTAATGTGCTGAACTCTTCGCCTCTGAACTCGTGAGTCTGCCGGCTTTTCTCTTTTGATTCGGTCTCTCAGAGGAAATCCAAAAGCAACACACACGGGTCCGCGGCATGAAAGTCCTTCACATTTGCAATAACAGTAAACAAGACAGATAGAAATCAGTCTGTGTGTTGTGACCCACCCCGTGACCCCGTCTGTGGGCTGCGTGCCGAAATCCTCACAGTTGGCCTGAATCTGTTGTCTCAGCACTCTTTGGGGTATTTTGTGAAGTACTTCCTTCGTATGCGTGAGTCATGTGTGGGTGGTGATCGCTGAGCTCAGTTGAGGCTTTCAAGATCAGGCCACAACACACTGGAAGATGGAGGAATACATCCCTTTCACACGGTACATGTGAAACACTAACGCATTGTTTTTGTCTTAATCTGGACAATCGGCATTCATTCTGCAGGTCAAACGGCTCAGTGGTCAGTAGTCGCAGTGGTCACAGGTGTTTATCAGCTCCAGCTCAGGTCGGCAGTCATATAAACATTGTCCAACATTGTTGGACACGCACATTTTCTCCTCTTTTCCAGCAGGATGCTGACATAGCCTCATCTCCATTAGTGTTGAGGCTTGAGATTCATTCAGTCGGCATTGAAGTGAGGACAAAGATACCAGTCTTCAGACAATGGGACGAGTCTATCGCTTATTTTTAGTGGGTTTTAATGAGCTAATTTTGTTGTAAAAAATGTTATACGGAAAAAAACAAACATTTAAAGGTCCCGTTATTATGCTCAATTTCAGGCTCATGCTTTTATTTTTAGTTGTCTACTTGGAAATGTCCTCATACTTGCTGCAGCACCTCTATTCAGCCACTGCCTGAACGCCTGTCTCTTTAAAGCCGGTGTTTTTACAGCCATGGCTGTGCTGGGGGCACCGCTGAGGGCTAGTTGTGACATCACAACCTCACTGAAGTCATTTAAAGGCACAGTCTAAGAATATGGGCAGTGTGCATTTCTCTGTGGATCAAGAGGGCTGACACTTTCAACTGTTTTATAATTCAAAAAGACATGGAAATGCCACTTTGGACAATATGGGGCCTTTAGAAGCTAAAATAATTGACATCCACGAGGGTTGAAGACAGACGATCAGGCTGACAGTCATTTCAGCCATTGTGCCACGATAAGACCAAAACCAACAATGCATTTATCTCAAAATGTTCTAACCTTTCTACCCTGTCTGTGGTATATCTGGGTATTGTTGTATTTAGCAAATGTTACTTAATAAAAGGTCCAGTGCGTGGAATTTAGTCAGTTCTGGTCTACTGTAGAAAGATGGCGGACTCCATGGAAGAGGACCCGCTCTCTCTGTAGATATCAAAGGCTCATCCTAAGGTAACAAAAACACAACGGTTCTTAGTTTCAGGTCATTATCCACTAATGAAAACACCATAATGAATATTGAATTCCATTTCTACCAAAAGATCTCCGTACATGTGCCACACTGAACATTTAAGCAGGGGTAGATAGTGCACAGATTCCAGCAGCCAATTTGGCATGCATGGGAGTGTTTACAGCAGCAGGACCGTCCACATTCATCATGATGAAGGAACCCGGTGGGTCACTGATGAGATTTTAATAGTTTTGGACAACAATATAAGTCTTTGGCACAAAGTAATACACTTCATCAGGCTCTTTCTAGACGGCAGGATCGGTGTTCTTCTCTGATGTGAGATCATGCGACAGCTTATTAAAGAGAGGGATGTTAGTGATTGTTTCACATTTGTTTACTTTAAAGGGGGAAAAGTCCAGACTAATAGCAGCTGTCATTCTCATGTTTTAAATTGTATTTTAATAAGACTTCACCGGAGGCTCAATAATGAAAGAATTCAATCATCAAAGTGACAAAGTAGCCGACAGTCAAACTCATTTAGGTCAAAGTCATTCAAAGGAAGACAGCATTTACTTACAAAGTGGAAGAATGAGCAATTTTTTAACATGAAGGCACTGACTGATGGTAATGATGATTACAAACAGGAGTCATCAGTGATGGATAAGAATTGGGAGAAACATCTTTTGTTTATTCCTCTCAGTTCTCAACGTCAACACTCCGTAGACGCAGCCGTGATTTAAAGACGGGCTGATTTAATGGCGGCACTGGATGAAGGTGGTCACAAAGCAACTCACAAGGGAGGTCTTTCCCTCCAAAATCACCTTTCTAATCAGTGTCATCAGCTGCTCGTATAATCGCTGTGTGCAGATGTGGCAGAGGTTTGCATCGATAGCTGATTAAAAATGCCTGAGAGCCAGCTGAGGCCTGGACCGGGGCACTAATGACTAATTGCCACTGGGACTCTTTACAGCTGCATCCATCGATCAATAGTGTCAGAGCGCCGCGCTTCAGTGGCGCTAAATAACAACACAGAATCTTGGTGTTCCCTACAAATTTTACTTTATAAAAGGTTTGGAATGTTCTAGTCATGTTTGCGGCCGGTGTAATCTGAATGAACTCTTCAGCAGAACAGCTTTTTGCTAACGAGCCAACTTACAAAAACAACAGGGTACTTTGTATCTTTGTCATCAATTTCCCTGGATATACAGACAATAGGATGTGTGGTCGGGTTTCCGTAACTCCTGGCAACAGTTCGTGTTTTCATGTACCGTACAACGTGCCTTAACACTGACTGGAAGCCACACATCCAGCAGCAACAGAGGAAAGTGAATGCAGGGAAAGAGGAAATGGAAACAGAGGTGGATGGATGGAGGATGGACATTTTTTTAAGTTTACTTTACCAGAAAGTCCCACTGAGATCAAAAGTCCCTATCTCTCTTCATATACAGTATATATACAGTGCAATGGACAGAGAGGCGGGGGAGGAGCGAGACAGAGATGGATGGAGGCAGAAATGGAATCAGAGAGAAAGGAGAGTTAGAAGAGAAGGAGAAAAGCAAGATAAATGGAGTGATGATGCTGTTATCTTCCTGGTGGTGAAGCTTCTATGACTGATAACATGTAGTGTTTTTCTCTTCTTTTGTTGTTTGTGATGTCTGATTGCTGACAGCAGGCTCGTGTGTGGAGACCATTTAAGATGCGTAAGAAGAAAAAAAACCTCTTTTAAAATGTTCCTCCATTCTCATATACAGTAGTAATGTGCCCGGATCACACGCTGATTCAATACATTATCATAACGACTGACCAAGTTAGCATACATCTTTTGAAACAAAAAGTCATTTTGCTTATAGTTTTGGAACTGAGCTATCAGCTTTTTGTCTTAAAACTAGTGTTTCATATGCTAGTATGTATCTTTAAAGAAACAAAAGCACAACTACTGATATTTAAAGCTATTCTAATACATTTTTTTTTAAAAAGCCATGGGTCAGACATAACCACAGAGAATTACAACCAAGTTCCTCTCAGTTCTACAGAGCTTTAAAGCCTGCAGCATCAGTGTGCTCTCATCAGTGCCGTTTTCAGCTTTCAGCCAAAAAGTTCTAAAAATCCACCATGGTAGACGGACCAAGTTAGCGACTAGCTAATGAACATATTGGGAGTATTTTACAGCTAAAGAGCCTGATATATTTAAACCAAATCCGAGCTGAAAGGAGAGCAAATATTAGACCTGACTTGGCTGGCATGGTAATATCTCAGTGCAGCTTGTTGATGAAGCAAAAGGTGTCTTTACATTAACTTCAGCATTAGTTGCCACTTATTTGAAACTCACCTTAAAGGCATCTGCCAGGATCTCTGCTCCTCTCTGATTGGTCCGTTTCGAAAGGCCCACAAAGAACTCTCGACCTGAAGAAAGAATAAGAGAGTTCAATTTAATTGATCTCGTCGACGTCGTATTTAAAGGGCTCTGTGGAACGTCTGCGCTGACCGGCTGGCTGTTAGTTTATGTTGGCTGACTCTATTTCTAGTCTGACGCGAGCTACTGTTGCTCTCTGTTCGCAGAGTGACGAGAGGCACTGAGGCGAGGCGCTCGAGAACGTGCGTAAAGTCACATCCTCGGGACTGTCGCGGAAAAAACCCGACCCAAGTCCTTCACAAAGAAAGCCACAGTCCAAACAACTTGGAAACAAATCGTCCACAGGCTTGTACAGGCAGCAGAGACAGACGGGGAAGGTCTCTTTTTTTCATGTCACGTTACAATCTGCTCACATACGGCCAATAAAAGTGATTAATACATGTAAATTGCTACTAATTGTTACAAAGAGCCTCTTAAATTCAGTGCAATACAGCTTTATTTGAGCAAATGTATGATCAACAGATACTGTACATAAGATAAGAAAAGAAAGATGGCTTTAAGCTTAAGAAACAATATGTGGGATCCATTAGTAAAATATGTACATTAATACATTGCTATACATCATCTCACAAGGAAGTGAGGCCATACAAACGCATTGCCTATGAGGAATTGGGAAGGGAGGCAGAAGAGGGGAAATAGGATTATAATGTGATGACCATAAATATGATATCTAAAAAAACAAAACCTGTAAAGTCTACGGTGATAAAGGTTTAAAAAGCTTGAACGGCAAACAGGAGGAGCCGGTGCAGCGACAGCAGCTGAACACTGCAGTCACCACAGCCACAGCGTGCTTTATACACGCCTGTGAGAAAGGCCAACTGTGGTCAGTATGGTGGGGCAGGAACACACAGGGACCTGACTGCCTGGCGAGGCTGCAGCAGCTCAGGGATGGGCTCCTAATGTAGCCGCTGAGCCCTCACCCTGCCAACAGGAAATGTTTCTAACCCTGCCATGTGAAACCCATTTCAGCTGGAAGGAACGAGCGCACAAAGCCAGCGTCTAGAAACCCAATTAAGTGTACTATGCTTTTTTCCAAGTGGCCTGCACAGTGTAGAAGGCACTGTCCTACATTTTAACTCACCGCATGACTGCAGCAGAACGTACAGAAGATCTAATAAAGACCCGCCGCGCTCTCGACTCTCGCTGCCCCTCGTCGTTTCGAGGCCGTGTGGCGGTGCGGCGCAAAAACATTTACGCGTCAGATTGTTTTTCGAGGGAAATTCTGCTTAATGTGCTGAAATGGCGGGTCATCGAGGTCGCGCAGAGGAATGCTTGTGTGGAGGATCCAGAAACACAGAAATGTATCACAGACGCTCTTCTCCCAGAGGAATCTCAGAAAAATCTCCATGAACTCAGCTACCGCTCTGCTTTTTGAATGTTTTACCATCATACTGCGCTGAATGTTTGCTGCTAATCTTCAATACGTGGATGAACGCAGGCTGCTGTTAGAATGATGTGTAATCGCCGTGTTTACAGTGATTGGAGGGACACGCTTGCGGATTACCTGTGAAGAGCACATCCCCTCCATCCAGCGTGGCGTTCTCGTCAGTCATCTCCACGAGGTTCAGATTCAGATCCTTCAGAGCTCCTTTCATTACCTCCGTCTGGAACAAACACGAGGACACAAACAAGAAATGCACTGAAAACATCTGCAGATATTAAACAAAACACTGAAGTGTAATGACGTACAGTAAGCCATCAGCGTTTCCCCATCTTCAGGAACATCATGATACGGTCCAGTTCTAATCAGGCATCTGTAAACAACGTGATGAAAATCACTTTGAGGATTTTCATTGGATTTCAGCGAGGCCCGGTGACTCGCAGCGCCGAGATCGAGCGCGATGAAACACAACCTTTTCCTCCCCAACAGGTTACGATGACATCACCTCAATGAGCCATGAAATGATGTCATTTTGAAGGAAGTATGTAAAACCTTTTACGAGGCAGCGTCTGCGGAAAAATAGGTACCCTGAAGGACCAACACAAACTCTAAAACAGCCTCTTCCTGTCCTCGTGCTCCGGGTCATCTGTCTTTCATACATTTATAGGAAGGAAGTAAAAGGATGGTTTCCAGCCGGACAACATTAGCATATATTACGCAACGCATTCCCTGGATGGAAATCCACATTTCACCTGCATGTCCTCTCTGCTGTAATGGAAACCTGAGCAAAGAGCAGGTCTTTATTTGGCTGAACATCGGCTGGTCCGCTCTCCTGTCTGACCGCCCAGCGTGATTTTACTGTCCTGTTTTTGGGGTTCCTGCGGGAGTGGTTTCCAAGGCCAGTCATGTTAGCGAGAGCATCAGTGTTTCCACAAGCCCTATCTCGCTATGACCTCAGCCTGCTCACTGTGCTTCTTGGCCAACACAATGCTTCTGCTTCTCCTCATCTGTGGAGGGCCCAACCATGAGGTCATCCAGGTAGACTTGCCATGCATGGCCCGGATTACACAACGAGTGACCGCATGTGCACACATGAAGACACTGAGGACCTTTCCTTACACCTACACACACATTCACATATGGACAAATATATATATATGGTGGTATTTAGAGCTGCAACGACTGATTGATTAGTTGATAGTAGAAATAAAACAAATTGCCAACTATACTGATAATCCCTTCGTGATTTTTGGAAAACATCTTCAAGGTTTGCTGGTTCCAGCTTCTTAAATGTGAGGAATTTCCGCGTTTATTCATCATTTGTGACAGGGAATGAAGAGTCTTTGGGTTTTGGACAGGTGGTTGGACAAAAGAAGCGCCGAAAGACGTCACTTTGGGACTCTGGGAAGTATTTTTTACAAGAGGGAGTCTGACTCTTGGCCTGGCTCATTATTAGAGCCATTATTCAGCAATTATCTGTATCAATGGGATTTTTTAGTTTTTTGTCAGATTGGAGATAAATCAATTTCAAAATGTGCTACTTGGCTCTGATGCAGCGTCCTCTCTCTGACTGCAGTTACCACTTGTGGTGTGACTGGTGATATGCAAGTGATACACCGATCAGGCAGAACATTATGACCACCCCTTGTGCAGCCAAGACAGCTCTGACCTGTCAAGACATGGACTTCAGTCCTCTGAGGGTGTCCTGTGGTGTCTGGCACCAGGGCGTTTTATAGTGGATCCTCTGGGTCCTGTATGTTGGGGGGTGGGGCCTCCATGGATCAGACCTGCTCCAGCATTTCTTACAGATGCTCGATCAGATTGGGATCTGGGGAATTTGGAGCCTTGGGCCCTTTATTGTGTTCCTCGAGCTGTTCCCGAGCAGTGTTTGCGGTGTGTCAGGGCACACTGTCCTGCTGGGGGGCCACTGCCATCAGGTAGTGTTGTTGTGGTGAGGGGATGTACTTGGTCCACAACAGGGTTTGGATGGGTGGTGCGTGTCAAGTGGCACTCACATGAATGCCAGCACCCAAGTTTTCCCAGCAGAGCATTGCATTGTGATGAGATGATCAATGTTATTCACGTCACCTGTCAGTGGTTTTAATGTTGTGGCTGATCGGTGTATATGTACCTGCATATATACACTGCATAATCTGAACCTGCAAAGTAACTAGTCTACCTAAGTCGTCAAATAAATGCTGTAGAGTGGAAGTACGAAATAGCAGGAAGTGGAAATACTCAAGTAAAGTACTTGATAATTATACTTAAGTGAGGTCCTTGAGTAAATTGTGCTTATTATTATTCTCCTTGGTCCTCTCTGGTCTCCTTGATTACTAATAATCAGAATCATTCCATTTTTTGGTGTTTTTTTTTTTACATTTACAGACTAAATAATGGTCAGATGAACTGAAAATGAAAATGATCATCAGGCCAAGTGGTATTATACACGTGCCAGTTAGATTAGATCATTACTAGATACAGCCAGCTAAACTTAGCAAAGTCGTGCAATAAATCCCATCAGCAACTGTGCTGTCATTTGTGGTGCTGTTGAATTATATCGCCTTGTACTGTACTAAGAGGTGTTTCTAATATTTTGACATCTCTCTGTATCAAAGGGATTAAAAACTAAAAAAAAGAACATCGAACCCTTCATGAAGCGAGGATTTATGTCAGCACTGTTGTATCTGACTGGATGATGAGTGTATTTTGAATAACACTACCATACTACTTGTTTTCCCAGCTGTGTGTTTGGATGACTGTCTTTTAAATGTTCTCATGACCTAGTAGCATTCTGCTGATTTATTCACTGTCCAGAAGTAAGACATTGGAATCCCACGGAATAATAAAACTTTCCTCTTCTATGTTTTCATCTTCACTGCAGGCCTCCTGTTCATCTTTCTGCCTCAGTTAACCAGCCAGAACACGGTGTCCTTCAGAGAAACTGGGTCACAAATTTATGACTGGTTTCTTAAAAGTTCTGACAGCGGCAGCGTACAGTGTATTAGGCGAAGTTAACAGTTAATCCCGATAATTTTGTTGTTCATGCGAAGCAGAGGCATCTCTGCTTCTCATTTAGTTAGGTGGCGAATAAAAAGGTTGAGTCAGATTCCGAGGAAGTAAACAATCCAGATGGTTTCGAGAGAAGTCAAGCTTTTGATGTGCGTTGTGTGTTGTCTCCGAGTTCCACTGCTGCGGAGCCTCAGCTGCCGCATCACTGATTCATCGTTAGATCAAATATTTAATGTATTAACAGAGACCTTGTCTGCGTGTCTGTGCCCGTCAGCGAGGCCAGATTTGCACTACAAAGCTGGGGATCAGGCTTTTAATATTTAAAATCCACATCACATTGAGTATATAATTATAAAACACCTTTCAAAAACAAGGCCACACACATTCGACACACTCTCTGCTGCGTCTCCACCGTCACTATCAGCCACTGCCGTTTCCTTTCTTCTTCTTCTATCTGCAGCACACTGGAGCCTCCGCTATCACAGCGGTCGTCTGCCCAGGAATCTGCAGGACTGCATGAAGCAGCTCTTTACTTCATCCCTCTGGCATTTCCTCTGACATCACTGGAGGTGATGTGACCCAAAGGGTGTTTAGCCCCCCCCCCTCGCCATGTGAAATGTAATGGCCCCTATACACAGACAACAGTGTGATAGCTGCTCCGTCTGCCGGGTGCGTGTGGTGGAGATCATCCATCGGGCCATCTTTCCACGTGGACACACACACATAATGTAGCTTAATGAGTCTGGACGAGAGATTCGGTGCAAAAGGAAAATGAGATGTGGATGAAAAAAGAAAGACAGAAGAAGAACAAGGTGAAGAATGAGTACCATGTCACCACATTTTAGAGGAGCTCCTCCCGCCGAGGAGCAGACCGAGTGCGCGCCGTGTGATGTAATGGGCTTGTGTATACAGTTTGTAAACGGTCGGACGTACACTGCTCTACACAAAGATAAATTACAGACATACTGTAATCCATCACTTAGTTTAAATAAACAAGGGCTGTAGCCTTAATTCTGCGAGCAAACCGAGAATGATCGCACGACTAAAAGGTTCAATCGGATCGATATGCGGCCGCAGCATCATCCACTCTTTCCCAACATTAGCTTCCACGGACATTTGACATCAGCATCACGCATTTGTCATTCAGCCGTGTCCTTGCACTGTACAACACACTGTGAGCTCAACAAAGTGATACGATATGTTTTTTTCTTTCCATAAACAGTTCTGAAGAAAAGGTCTGTAATGTATTGTGAAACCACAATTAAAATGATCAACTACAATATTTCTATGTATTAGATCTACAGCATAATAAGGGCTAATGTGTTGCCAAAATGTAAAAATACACTTTATATGCAAAAATTCCAATATTTTAATGTAGCACACACCCTGTTTATTTACAGGATATGTATTTAATACAGTAACAATGGGAAATAAGTAAATACTGTGATAAGGCTACAGCACAATACAGTAATTTAGCAATAAAGTATTGTAGTTTTACAGTAACGGTGTGTTTGGGTGAAAACTGTGAAAACACAGTCAACTTTTGTAATGTTACTGTAAACTGTTACAATATTCAAAAATTACAGTGTGATATTGTAATTTTACATCAAAGAGTCTGGTCACTGTAGGAACACAATGTGTAACTGTAATTTTCATGTACATTACTGTTTAATAAAGACTGTACATTACAGTGGATTACTGACATTTTTAGCCATATTTAGCCACATTACAGTGTAGCTTCCAGATTTGGCAGTTTTGAGGGTGCAGAAGTGATAAAGTTGACAGTCTGCTTTACTTAGCGGCAGCCTTGACTAGCTTTGTTAAAAAACTGGACAGGCGAGCATGAGGTGCGCTAGATTTAAGCCACTTTGGGGTGATTTTGTTTTATTTCCAGAGAGAAGTCAGCAAAAGATGACATTTCTAGATGATTTCTAGGTGAAACTGGTTGATTTTTGACTTACACAACCTTCTATTCTACAGCATGTGTTCAAAGTCCTAAAGAAAATACCAATAGAGAGTCGGGTCTTGCATTGGTTAAACACAACAATGCGCTGCTGAATCTCCTTCCGAATGCTGCCCCTGTTGGTTTTTGAGACCCTGGGACTGTGCAGGATTTATTGGAGCAAATCTTGTTTGTGCTGGATGTCGTCATTTGAAAAGATGACAATGGCCATGAAGGGATGCATCTATTCAGCCGCAAATATTTCTGCAGGCTGCGGTGCTCAGACAATTCTCAGCTGGCACAGTGAGCCAAGAAAACCCTCCAGACATCATCACACCTCCAGCTGCCTGAATCCTTCACGCCACATTTTTTTTTGCAGCGTGATGTCAGAGGAACGGCAATTCAGTGAAGCAGATAACCTAAATACTTTGTGCATCGTTGGCAGGAGTTGACCTGCGTTCACACAACCACCTCAAGATTCAGGGAGGTCCATGCTCGGACAAAGCCACCTGCAATCAGCGATATCGCGATTCTAAAAGGTCCGCGGGGATCTTTTGGCAAGCTTATGGCAAATCAGTTTTCCATTTTACTTTATCACCCTGCTTATCAGCCAGTTTTTCCCCGCGTGACTACAACTGAATGGATGAGAACGCCATTCCCGAAAAAACGTCCAAATCAGCAGCATGGGGGAAGCCTCAGGAGAATATCTGAGATGTCTAAACTAGCATCCAGAGAATATGACAGATAAAGATCGCACATCTTGCACAACCTTGTCTGAGGTATGTACTGTATTAGATCCACAGCCATGTACGTCACAATTAAAAAAACAGAGAACCATTAGTGTGACCGGGCTCATTTGCTTCTACAGTGAAGCTGCCAGTGAGTGTAGCTGACATTTACGTCTTCACCTGTATCAGTCTAATACAAGTCCCTGTTTATGAGTTTTGCCGCTGGTTGTGGCAGAGCATCAAGTCCTGTAATCATGATTGACAAAGCTCTCCGAGCCACAGTGTAATAGGAAAAACGATTAGCATGCCACTGCAGGTCCTGAATATCCCCCCGCCTCCACGGATACACTGCTAATTATAGATCAAGTTAATGATCTGCAGTTTCCTGAAGTGATTCATATTGCATTTACAGAGAAGTAAATCCATCCAGGTATCCAGGTATAACTTCATCAATACGTCTTACTTTCCGGCTTATGGTGGTTACAATGCTCGTTATTCTTGGTGGTGTACAGAGGAGGTCAATGAAATGTCATGCTGAAGGTAATTTATCAGCTGGCCTGTCAATGGAAGTCCTTTGAGTTTGTACTTGAACTTGGAAGATCTGATTTCTCCGACTACCTGGAACTCTTTACAAAGTACACACAAAATGAACACTTTAATATAGATCTAAAACTATTCAGCTTCTGTTTGTACCTGTGTTGATTGGATTGTTTTTGTCTTGTATCTTTCTATTAACTGTATTTATATGCATAACCGTTTTATTTTTGTATCTCTTATGTCATTTTAACCCGTTATTCAACGTCACTGTAAACGAGGGCTGATCATAAAGGTAATATATAATTGTGTGTAGTCACAGTCAGATTTCATCAACAGTCAAAGTGATAGCCTTTAAAGCAGGGTTTCTAAATTCCAGTCCTCGAGGACCACTGCCCTGCATGTTTTAGATGTGTCCCTCCTCCACCACACCTGATTCAAATGAGTGGCTCGTTATCAGGCCACTGCAGAGCTTGATGACGAGCTGATCATTTGAATCAGGTGTGGTGGAGGAGGGACACATCTAAAACATGCAGGGCAGTGGTCCTCGAGGACTGGGATTGAGAAACCTTTTTTTAAAGGAAGACTTAGACACTTCACATACTTGTCAAGAATTAGAGAAGAGGATTGATACCAGTGTATATAAGCAAGGCTCGAAGTTTCCCTTTACAGTCTTTGTACTAAGATAAACTGACCTCTGCTGGCTGTACATTCAAGTGCACTGAAGGAATGTAATTAAATACATTTACTCAAGTAGTGTACTTCAGTAAAATTATGAGGTATTTGTACTTTGCTTGAGTATTTCCATTATCTACTTATGTACTTATTTTATCTGAGATTAAAAAAGAAAGTGATGCCAAAAATCTGAAAAGTGATCCAAATAGCAGTTTACTCGATAATCGGTCAAACCATTCAGTATATACGTACATGTATAATTGACTTTTATTTGTACTTTTTGATACTTTAGTACATTTACTGCCAGCTGATTAGGGGCCTCATGTATCAAAATCTCCTCAGATTTGTACTAGAACACAGTCTTAAGATCATATTCAGAATCAGATTCATGAAAGATGCTGAGCATGAAAAAGGTTGCTTGAGCAGGTTTGAAGGAACCTACAGTATGCGTCACTTATGCACCTGTGATCATAAATCTCAAATCAACTTAAGATGACAACACCTGCCTGTTTGATTTCCTGTTATAAAATGCCAACACAAATGAGGATTATTCAGGAATAGCTATGGAGGAAACTGAGTAGAGTGGTAGAATGGTAGAGGAGATTGCAGCCAGGAATCCCATGTTTCTAAATACAGCCAATATTTTAACACGAAATTCTAAGAATGACTTTTGGGTACTTTTTAAAGCGCTGAATGTTTGCCATGAGCCATGAGAGTGGCATCGATATTCTCATCTAACTCCAGGCAAGAAAGCCAAAAAGCAAATTTCCCAAAAAGACAAACTATTCCTTCAACAGGTGCAGACATTTCGAATTTCACTCGGTGACCTTAAACCAAATCTGAGACTCGTTTTTGACAGAATATCCCGCATTCAGTATCTCTACCTTCTCTTCTCGTACTTCACTTTCCGTCTTTCTCTCTTTGTCTCTCACATTCCCTCTATTCTCTTCGGACCCTCGTGTCGGGGTCAAGAATGCTCCTACAGTGGCTTCTCATGCAGAGTGGCCTATTATCTCTCACTGTGAGGGACATCCAATACCCCGCCCGGCCGAGGTGCCAACTCACTTTGCCAGCATCTCCTCTACCCTCCCACCCTCTTCAGCTCCTCTCTTCCCCTCTCCTCTTTTTCCCCCGGAGTGCTTGGCCAGGCGACATGCTGTTAGCCAGCACCCTGCTTTGAATGAAAAAGGCCTTTTAAAATTCATTAGGGGCTGAAGGCTCTGAGATCCAGCCGGTCTGCCTGCCACATTCCTGCCGTTCCAGCTCAGGACAGGGGAGACGGAGCAGAGAGAACAGCCTTTTATTTGGGGCTTTTTATGGACCCCTTCTCCCTTCTCTCGCCCCTGGTACCCGTGGATATCGCATTCTGCTAAAGAGGACCATCAGGCTGATAGAGCACGGTGCATTCGGAGAGGGAATAGAGTGCACAACAATAGCATTCCTGAAGGTCATCCTAGCCTCCCCGCACCAGGCAACAGAGTCCCACGCTCCGATATAATGGGGATACAGCATTCCTCCGCGCCTCACACGCAACAAGGTTAACCTCTTTAACTGACAGCCATCAGCTGCGGCTTGTGAGTTCATAACGTACGTGAAATCAGTGACACAGTTATACCAGACAGCCTGGTTGGTTAAGACGACAAAGACGACTTTAAGCAGTTTCTTATTTCTTGCCTCAGATGAACTCAAATGACAAAATAAGGCAATGAGTCGTCCTGATCGATCGTCACCTTTGTTGAGATGGTTAATGTGTAACGAACAGCTGTGACGGCGACATTTACATGCTTCAAATGTTTCTCAAACATGTCAGAACACAAGAAAAAACTATAAATATTAAAATCACTGCATTAAAAAGTCTGTTGCAGCAGCTGGTTGCTTTCTATGCTTCCCAGGAGTTTTTCAGGAGTAAGCAGTCGGAAAAGTCGTGACCATCAGAGCAAGAAGTAAAGATCTGACACAGCAAACAGAGCTCGAAGACGTGCTGATACGTCTCAGCTTTCAACACAGTCTGAATTTTTGCTTGTTTCTTTGTCTGTTTGTACACCTTCAACTGGTAATAAGAACTTTTTTTGCTTGAACTTGTCATTCTGAAGTAAATATTGATTGCACAGTGTAATGGCTGTAGAAAAATTACACCATCTGCATATAGCTTGGTTCCCTATATCCCCTATGTTTGCCACCGGGCTCGATTTTTCCCGGAAAAGCGAACATCTAGTAACAGCACAAAGGAAACACCAAACAGGAAGAGGCATTGCGTTCCCCAGTTGCAATCGTCAAGTAACAGTGGAACAACTGGAATAAGAACCCCGCTGATGAAGGAGGTGAAGGAAGTTGAAGAGGGAGAGTGAATCAAAACCGAGGCGAAACAAGAATGAATGGGCGGGAATTCACTCAATATGGACCATACCATCTGGATGTTTCAAAACCAGCATTCTTTCTACTAGATCAGTGCGCAACAGAACCTTCCAACTTAATAACACAACTGGGTGTCTTACTCTGCCTTCTCATAGCACACTCCATGAGATCAGGATTTCTAGGAAAATTGGGATTGTCGGCACCTTGCATAACAGCCACCCCCATCAGTTTATGTAAGAATTACTTTCAGTCGCTTTGGACAAAAGCGTCTGCTCAATGCCCTAAATGTAAATGTAACTGAAAAGTTGTCAGTTTCAACATTAAATAAAGCTTATTTTAATTTGGAAAGTTTGGGAACTGCTGGCCTATTTACATAGCCAGCAGACACTGACCAACACCATCATTCCTCTGAAGTTGTGTGTCTGACCAGCTGGCGAAGGTCTGACATTCATTCTCCTCCGTTTTGGTCTCCATCAACTCCTGAAGGAAATATCTGGATCCACCATGTTCGCCAGCTAGTCCTTTTATGTCTGTCCGCTGTTTGGTGCACGGCGGGTTTATGACAACATTTCTGTTGTAAATAAATACAAATATTGGCTGGTGCAACGTTTCTCTTGGAACCTGAAAGGACTCAAACACATAAACAATCAGGCAAAAGTTGCATTCTCCTGATTCCAAGAGCTGCGCACAAAACCAAAGAACAAAAGTGACTTGTTTGTATTGACATATGGGCACAGGTCTGAACGGCGAGTCTTGTGCGTCAGAGCTGAGCTTTGGCTGGACACCCAGGACACAGATGATGATCGCAACAGATAGCAATGGCCTAATGAGAGGAAATTTCAAAGGCCAGTGGAATACAGAAGGGGAACAATGACCGCAGTTCAGGGCAATCGACCAAGTGGAATTTAAAGTAAATGCACAAATCGCATTAGCTGTTCAACAACTAGCTGGATAAGGCTATCTGAAGCCTTTCAGGTATTAAATCTCTGGCGTCATGGAGGAAACAGAGAGATGAGATCCTGTTGTTTCCTGAGATTTGTCAAAAGTTTGCAACCGGTTTCACTGAGTGCTTCCTCAGACAGAGCCCCTTAGGGGTTGAAGAAATCGCATCCGTGAGGGTAAAATGTACAGAAGCTGTGATGAGGTTCTGACAGGGCTGTTGTTACACAACATACCTTACTCGATAGCACACACACACACACACGGATGCCACACAAAACACACAGACAGAAAAAAACCATGAATTCAAAAGTATTAAGTTTTTCCGACGATCGGTACGTAATCATTATATTCTCTCCTGCAGGAACAGCAAACACAAAGGACAAAAAACGAGTCTCGCAGGATGGCGCATACATGGAAAAAAAGGCCCAGCCTGATGCTGTCACGGTGGTCAAATGGTACATTCCTGAAGGGGACTACCAGCGAGGGTAAGCGCTGTCACAGCCTGTAACTAAAGTAAGAAATGACAACAACTCATTTAGTGGCAACCGAGAGAAAACAAACCCTCCGTGGCCTGTCCTTTCGCTATCCAAACAAATCTTTCGTGTATGTTGGAACATACCTGTGGTTAACCAGGCCATGACACCCCCCGACCCCCCCTTCCCTCTGGCAATCTCTCCCATCAGCTTTAGGATTACATAAATGTTGAGAAGTAGGTCAATGTGAAGGCGTGTACAGTTAACAGTAGCAGATCTGGAGACCCTCGCACCACATCGACCACAAGGATCTGGCAGTCTGCCTCTGTAAAAGAGCTGTTTCAGCCAAACCGACTGCGCTGCCAGACTGCTTTCACTTGGGGCTCCCAGGATATCAGGGCTCCAAGGAGGAGAATGCCACCCTATAGTCCTGCCTGGACACATTTACAGCCGTCTGAATGGAGGGGAGACAGCAACAAGGGCAGGATTACACAAATCATTTGAAAAGAGAGTGAGAAAAGAGGTGAAATTGGAGGGCATTATGCCTCGCACTGTTAAATGGAGTGTCTTCTGCTTTGTAAAAAGCACATGGTGTGTGCGAGAGGTAATTGCATTTCGGAGAGCTGTGAAAAGCTGTTGTAGCCCTCATATAATTACACATAAAAGTGTGGATGACTGACTGTGTAGAGACTCTTTAAGCTGAAATAAAGACTTCTTGGTTATTAGTTTTCTATTAATGTTCTAGTGTCACTTCATCATCCACTCCTTTTATTATCTTAAGATTGGAAAACCAAAATTGAAAGAGAATACCAAAAAGACATGTCATTCTGAAACTTTCAATGAACGTGGGTCTCAATTTGGATCCTGAACTGATGAACAGAAGTTTTTCATAATTGTGGAGAAGGTGTTGTGAAACAATCTCTTCATCTCCCACCCTGAGACTGAAGTTCTGAGGTCCGAGGTCACATTGTCTAAATTAAATCCTGGTAAGCTAAGATGGTCATCAAACCTCTTACGCATCCTTAAAGATTTGCAGCTTGTAACTGATAAGAATTATTACTACATAATTATTTCTGCGTTCTTAGGAAAAGATTACAGATTAAGGAGTACCTCTGTTGAATAACGCTTGCTAGAGACACTCTTAGATAACATTCCCAACCTCTGAGATCAGCCTTTATCAGGAAAGAAGGCCCTGCACATTTCTCAGGACAACAGCAAATACGTCAGGAATTAGAAGGAACCGTCAAATATGCAGTCATGTGTAGATAAAGAGGAGCAAAAATGCACAAAAGAAAATGTTGAGAAACTTCATCAATAAAGGCGGAGTGACAACACCTTGTACAATCACATCTAGAGACACCCAAGTGGAGCCGAGCACTGCAAAAATAAACAGAAACATGAGTCTGTTTGACGAGTCCAAAGTCTGTCCCAGAGCTAATAAAGCGCCCGGTCCAATCAGCGGCGCTGTAAAGAAAGTGTCTGCTGCCTACCTCTCACTGTGACGGCTCCATAAATACAGGAGAGCTGCAGGCTAGGAACTGCTGGAGAGCAGAAGGATGGAAGCTGCCGGTGACGAGCGAACGTGGGGGGAAAAACAGAGGGGGCTTCAGTAAATACATCTCCACTTGGCACAGACTCCTCCATGTTTATTGGGTTTGACCCCCACAGACTGGACCTCTATACCCAAACAAGGGGGGGGAAAGCCAATAAACTTCCCTACCTCGTGGAGTATTATGGCTTACCTTTCTCTCGATAGCTTCCCAAATAATATCTTCACACCAGCATCACTATGCTACCTACGATGAAGCTTCATTTACCACCTTCACAAAACAGAATTCATGCTGATTTGCTGTTTTTTTTAAAAGAAAAAATCACTTGGCGACCTCAACGAGCTCTGCTGCAACGCAGCTGGTCTGGACGTGAGCGATGGTTGTCTGTACTCAAGACGAACAGCCTGCATGCCAGCCAGGTCGTTCTACTCTATACCACCGACGAGCATCGCCAATAAAGTGCTTTAACGACCAAGATTTCCTGAGCTGCATGACATCAATTGGAAAAGAAGTTGAATATTCCAAAGATTGGAGGCCTGACTGAGCGCTAGCACGGTTAAGGGTCGTTCCACTCTGCTCTAGTTTAATAGTTTAAGTAGGGCTATAAAGTTCCTAAGCTCCTCTCTGATAAGATTTACGCCTGAGCCGTTGACCTGGCGTTAATATCCAAAGCAATAAAACACTAATAGCGCAATCAGTAAAAAGTCATATTTAAACATAAGAGCGAGTAGAGAACAGGAAGTAAATTGCAACCTGTGAAAAAAAGCCCATTTGCCTTCACCTTTGGCCTACCTGGGCTAACAGACCCAGGACCACCCCACATGTCTGGTAAAAGGTGACGAGGCGAGGAGTTCCAGGTGATAACATTGTGTATGCCAATCTTGTTTATGTGCTATTTGTGTGTACGTCAGAAGGCCATAGAGCACTGTAGTCTATAGGACTTAAAGGACAATACCTGTGGTTTTGCATGTCTATGTCCACTGGCTAAAAATCACGTTTAACTTATATTACTGTAGGGCTGCATGATATGGTTAAAAAAAAATCACAATGCTTTTTTTGGAGATATGCAACATTTTCATTTTCAATGAAAAAACTACCCATATCATGAAGATGTGACATTTGGGGGGATTTTTATGATAAATATAATAAACTTTATCTATATAGCACCTTTAAAAACAGATGTTACAAATTGCTTTGACAATCAAACAAAAGCAGAGAAACTCAGGAAGACAATATTACAGAATAAACACTCGGCAGTCGAGCCAAAAACAATAAAAGCCTAGTCTAAGGTGAGTTAAAACACAAAGGCAGAACAGAACATGTAAAAACACAAAAAGCAATTTCAAAAATACAGAAAAGAATGAAATCAATACAGGACGATAAGAAGACAACACCACATGAGACAAATTAAGAACATGTTAAAAAAGATAAAAGCAGTGAAAAGAATAAAGGACAATAAATAGTTTAAAAATGAACAAATACAAGCAGTAAAGGACGGTAAGAAAAAAAGACACCACAGGGGAGGAAATAAACACAGATAAACGGACTAAGAGGAGTAAAGGAATGAAAAGATAGAAAGATGAAACATCAGTTTAAAAGGATGACTGATTTAAAAAGAAGTTACTGATTCTGTGAGGTTTATCTCCTCGGGTAGGTCGTTCCAAAGTCGAGGCGCCCTGGCGGCAAAAGCTCGGTCACCTTTAGTTTGAGCCTCGACTTTGGAGATTTCGAACAGACGGGCCCCACCCGATGATCTAAGGCTGCGAATAGGCTCAGAAAGAAAAAAGTCAGAAAAATGTTGTAGTATACAGGACATCCTGGTTACTGTAATAACCCACAGACCTCACTGCTTACAGTGAAACTACTTTCTACCAAAGAAACAGACATCACTCTGAGCAGAGGGGACTGTCTGTGGAAACATGAGCCAATGTTTCCTTTTTCAATGTTTTGAGCCCCACAAACAAAATTCCATCTCATCGCTATTGTTTTAGTGTGGTGACAGAAACCCCAGACGAGGACAGAATCATAGGGCTTTGCAATCTGTGCAACAAATAACATCCTCTTGATTCGGATATGGGACACATCCAGAGGAAAAAGCGTTAAATAGGGTGGAACAATCCTATATAAGGAGCTAAAACTCGCAAACGCAGTGGCATGGTCCTTTAACGAGCTGGAAAGAAAGGGAGGGCCGCCCGAAACTTCTCGAAGCTGTTGTTGATCAATCAAATGAGACGGTTCTGAAAGACATTCGGAAACAGATGAACTGATGCACGATGGTAATACGCCTCAGCAGCCGTCTGCCAGGGAGGTTTCGTGGAAGTACATATGGTTTATGATCGAAAAGGGGGCGAAAAGTTGAACGGAAAGTGGAATGCAACTGTCACCAGAAGTCATTTCCCATAACCTGTCAGGCTTTCCGAGCTCTGCGGTTAACTGACTCTTATTACCCCTACGGATTCAAAACTTGGCACCCGTATCACGTGTTCCAAAAGATGATTCAATTGAGATGATTCGAGTAGGAATCCCCACAGTGTTTGTTTTTGTTCCACGGGCTGAGGCCCCTGGAAAGCCAAAGTCAAAATACCCAGAGCTCCCACATATTTAAGCTGTTTCAACATTTGTGAGGCCCAAGGTGTGCCACGGAACGGAATGTCCGACCAAACACGCTCGGCGAAGGTTTGTCTGGATTTATGTGGCCCGGAGCCTGACCTACCACGGCCTTTTTCCAGGGGAGGAGAGAGAAAATGTTTCGCGCTGGTACAGAGCCGCGAGAAAGGTCGAGAAAGGAGGCGGAGAGTTTGGGGTGAGTCACGTTGAGATGAAGTTCTTGTCGAAGGCTTCCCCCTTCGCTCGCTCTCTCTCTCTTCCCTCCCACGCAGGGAGTCCTCTTAGTGTATGGTGCTGGCTTGCTCAGAGACAGAGGAACCCCCGGCTAAAAGGTCAGGAAAGCCATACAAGCGAGGAGGGGAGGGTTCAAAAGAAATTTGACCCCGCTGGATATGAGCAGCGTGTTCCCTGAAAGGTTCCTCTCGCCGCGTGCTCCAATACTGTTTGCTTTTTCTGCAGATATCCAGAACGTCAATAACATGAACAAAAACTAACCAGCCCTCTGCTGCGAGCTTGTATAACCGTCGGATCGGACCACCTTCGGACGCCACGCATACTGTCTAGAATGTAAAAAGGGTCTGTTTATGTCTTTTCGTATCTGCATTCTTTTCATTGCTGAGGTGTTCCAGCAGTTATTCCTCTTTGCTCCGTCCAGAATACTAAAAACAGCATGGAAACACAGAGCAGTTTTGCAGAAAGAAAACACCATCATACCACATGGATACACCCACCATTTCCAAAGAATGCGATGGATGTGTTCCCAAAGGGGAAAAAGCGGAGTTTGCCAGGCAAAGTACAGACTAACTGCCCATTATGAGGGATTTCCCAAAACAGCCATGTGAAGTTGGATGTATGGGGGGGGGCGGCTGGTATGGAAAAATGAGGAAAATGACTATGTGTTTTAATCTTGAAAGGGAAAAGAACAAGATGGGCCAAAAGGTTTCCCATAAATGTTAATGAAGGGCTTTCCCAGAAAGACTTTTTTTTTTTCCTCCTTTCAGCTTGAAACAAGAGGTCAGGTGCTAATGTTAACCAGCAGGGCTGAATCCAGGGATACGACTTTCAAGTAGAGGAAAACCATGCAGATTTAACCATACTGCAGGGACTTAGTAGTGAGGTAGCTAACTTTGCATGATGATGTGTTAGAAGAATTGAGCAGGCCTCGTGCACAGAGCAGCACACAACCCTGAGAAAAGGCCAAGATCACTGAATCACTTCTTACTTTCAGAACTTCATGCATCAGTTGCAGCAAAGAAAGCCTCTGTAACTTGTCAGGTATGTTTCCATGTAGATAATGTGGTTACTGTATGGTAGCTGTTTCCGTGATTATTAACAATTCATATTTTGGTTTCTATCTGTTGTTGCACATTTGTCTTTGCACAGTGCACTGCAGGGCTGCTGGGGATTGCAGCTATCTTTATTCTTGAGAGTCTTTGCTGGGGTGCCGATACAATTTAGTTTCTGATCTTCACAGCAGCCCGACTTCAGCTCACAAAATCAACTTTCAGAATCAATACCTACTTCCACAGTTAATTTAGGAGCATTTAAGTGAGAAAACAAGTGCAGGCCCAGGGCTGTGGAAGCAACTTCAGCTGTTTCTGGTGTTGACAGGGAGGATAGAAGACACTATTTAATGTGTTGTGCTCTGGAGGTGCCAACAACGTATCTGACCCTCAGTGACACGTTGTACCTGGACCTAGACACCTAAACCTGTAGTGAATGACTGCACCGGTCTGTCGGTCCTGTAAACTGATGATAATCTGATGTCTGAGTTCCAATATCATCTGTAATATTTTAACGGAGGCCTATTATGCTTTTTTCATTTTTCACTATTTCTTCACTGTTTTATAGAAAGGTCAAAGTCAGACCAACCAAGCTCCTCTTTCCCACAGAAAACACTGCCCCTGAAACACCTCGTCATTAACCCCGCCTTTAATTCCGTTACTTAGTGACATCACACTACACCATCATGCCACACACTTGCATAATTTATGCCTAGCAGCTAGTCTGGTATGTAAGAATGGATTTTGCATTGCTGCTCTGTTGATGTTATCGGTGCTGGCTCAGTCGTGTGTGAGTTGACCAATCAGAGCAGACTGGATACTCTGGATAGGAAGGGGGGGGGGCTTAAAAAGACAGGAGCTGAAAACAGAGTGTTTCAGACAGAGAGGGAATACACTGCTGCAGCTATGAACAGTATGAGAATACTGATGTGTTTCTATAAGTAAGCCAAAATAAAATTATGAATCTGAAAATGAGCATAATATGTCTCCTTTAAGAAAAGATACACAAAACTATCCAACAGATAGCGACTGAGGAGCGAGCAGGAACCATGTCAGAAACTGCATTGGGATTTGGGATGAATGTATGAATGTAGTGAAGCACTAAATCCTTCGTGTAAATTTAACATCTTAAAACTAAAGTGGTTACCTGGCAATCTAAACTGACAGACAAGCGGATGGGAGACATCTAGGCACCAGAGCGAAGCCACCACCAACAAACAATAAAAACCTGCGAGGTTTTCACTTCACAGATATTCCATGTTCAAGGACAATAAAATCAAGTGTTACTGCAGCAAACTGAGCTTAATAGTTATGTAACTGAGTTGAAGACGAATTTCCCTGACAGTGAAAAATAACAGACACAACCTAACTCATAAAATACTTAATATCTATTTTAGATTTGCCATCAGCGAAAAACATTTTGACACTTCTACTCCATAAATCAACAGGTGGCTCCCGTGTGTCTGTGTCATGATGACTGCTGGAGTGGTAGGATTACAGTTCATTACCTTCACCCCTTTACTGTCCAGACAGCTTTATTACATCTGATATTTGATACTGTTAATGACTTTGCATCACTGAAATGTTGCCTTAAATACATCATTATACTTCTATGCCAAGATGGGCTGTTGGCTCCATTGGTCCAGCGCAGTAAGACTTTGTTATTTAGACTGTCATCGTTGTGGCTACAGCTGCTTCGGGATGACTAAGAGGATCAACATTACACTTTAACGTGATGGCTGATTGCTGATTGTTCACTTGGATATCATAACCTACTCTCTGAAGTGTTTTCTTTCATTTGGCTTTCAGTATGTTTCTCCATGCGTCCCCACTGACTTCAACACAGATGTCACCACGGTCCACCACCGCTGACGTAATGACCCTTGCTTCTTTTTTTAGGTTCCTTGGTCAGCACCAAATGACCGGCAGATAAATCTACTACCATGTGAACGTAGTGGAGGATTAAGCAACTAAATAAGTTTGATATTTTTCTTCAGGAGTTGGTAGAGACCAAAAACTGAGCGTGAATATTGGACTTACATTCAGCAGGTGGACATAAAAACATGAATCCAAATAAATAATGTTGCTCCATAGGTGCTGAATGCATCAGCATACTGTAAAGGGTTATTGCAGGTTGAAAGAGAAACTATGAAAAAAAAAGGAAGCATCCATGACATGTAGGATGCTTTTCTGTTAGCATGTTAGTGAATCTGCGAATCATCATTCTGCAGTCATCCAGCTAACTAGTCTGAAACCAGTCCCTGGCAGCCTCCTCCTGCTTTCCTGTCAGTGATAACAGGCTTCCAGCAGCCAGGCCCGTCCAGCTTTGTCTTTGAAGCTGCACATGTAACCCATGTGTGTGTCTGAGGGCCACAGCCGACTCCCTCCCTCACCTTGCACTGCCGAGGCCTGGACTCACAAGGCCACAGAGCTCGCCCCTCACCCTCGGGCCTCTATGCAAAAACATCGCCGCTGCAGCGGTGAAACGAGACAGACTGTAATGGAAACGGCACACTTTCCAGACACTTGAGGGAATAGCAAGCATCTCTGCCTTAGTCTCGTCAGGAAAACATACAGACTACCATCCGTGGTCCACCAACCCCCCTACCCGCCCTCTGCTCGTCTGGACAAGGGGACATCTCGTCTTTCAGGAAATAACTGGCCAGGTTTCATAATGATTACAACACAGACATTATAGATAATAAACCCTCGAGTCGGAGGATTTTCTCAAAGATAACCAAAACAATGAAAAGCCCAACTCATCAGAGATTCAGTGTTCGGTACGTACCTGCTTTAGTGATGCAAGGTTGCACGCTTTACTTTGGAGACAGACATTCCTTGAACTCACATTTCAGTGTTTGGTGTTGCATACTGATCATTCTGCGATTCAACAGATGAATCACAAACTGGAAGTCTAGACATCCGAAAGAGTCACGCGATAGTTTAAACAATGTGAAAACTATCAATTATGATAATAATATTTCCGCTGTCTCGTGGAATTTGCAGCCTCACCCGAGAGACGTTGGCGGGGGTGCCGTGATGGACAAGGCTGCGTTTTAAAAATTCCTACAGTCTTATAAACTTCAGACTTATTTGCTGATATTTGGCAGGCAAATATGATGATTTGCTGCTTTTCTTCTCTATTATTAACTAGACAATCCTGAGCAGATGAATGGATAAAAGAAATTATTGGTTGTAGCGCTGCTGTACGCTGCATAACAAAGATTGGGACTGTTTGTCTACAGCGAATCAAGGACCCAGCATGAGCTCAGACTGGGCCTGACCTGTAATTTCAATTAAATGCTGAGCTTACAAAGGTGTTATTGTACAGAATTAGTCCAAATGACCTATTTCACCTCAGAAAACAAACATCTGAAAGGTGGCCGGCATGCGGCTTTGTTACAAACTAGTTCACTCAGGGTGCAGTTTCAGACAGCGTTTGATCTCACCAGTAATCCAATCTAATCTCCAACTTCGGGGGTTAAATAGGGACGTTTCTCACACTTAATTTGGGTCCAACAAAGTCCGTTTTGTGCAGTTTTGAATTCTGCTTTTGTTGCCGGGTTAATGAAATAATCTTAAGGTGTCCACATCAGATTTAAAACAATGTACATGAAGCGGTGTTGAAGTGAAGTCCTGCCATCTGCTATAGGTGGATCACAGATTAGGGAAGAAGCTATAAGGTGAAGCTGCGTGTCACTCCCTCCGCCCTCCTTCATTTCACCGTTATAGAAGTGGATCGCATTTCGACGCCCCCCCGCCCCATCTGATAACATATAGTGCTGTTCAGAAGCTCTTAAACCTGGCCATTCTTGACATTCTCAGGATTCTGGATGGTGTGACCTCATTGGGTGAGCGAAGCTGGTAGGAAAATAGCCCCCGGCCGTGCCTTTGCTTCAACATGGAAAGTTAAGCTAACAAAGAATGCATGACTATGTGCAAACTTGACTGTGGCCGCGCTTGTGAGTGAAAAACAACATGTTTTTCCTATGTGAGCTTGATTTCACTGCGATGTGCGGATTGTTCTGTAGGTGCAAACGTCAAATGCAAGCGTGAGCATCTGCAGGTGTCGGCTTCCACTTTAACTGTACATAATAATATTTAGAATAAAATAACGTTTGTGTGTTCACTGTGCCCACCACACGTGGAACAGGATGCACCATGTGATGCAAAACAGTAGAGTGAAATCAAACACAAACTTTCTTGCTTCATGTGTCCTGAGACTTCAACTGGCATCAAGAGTTTTAATTACATCTGTACATTACAACAAAATGTATGGTCTCTTACTCTTACTTACACCTACAACTGATCACCTGTCAGTATGCACTAAGGTACTGTATAACTATGATAGTGTTCATTTTCTGCACTGTTTTAAAAACAGACAGTCACGACTGTTGCAACTCTTTACTTTGCAAAAAAATGATTCCAATCTGTGACAAGCTGATGCAAGAATATCATTGTGTAACATGTTATGTGTCTCGGTGAGTGACTATGTTGTTTCATAATTTGATCGTTCAAACTGTGAAACTTAAAACCCCCGTTGGAGCTGAACTCAACTCATGCTTCATTTGATGAGATGCTTTGAAGTGAAACTATCTCTGCAAAGCATTGAGGAGCTGCAGGCTCAGCTGATGAGTACAAGCAGGTTTATCATGACAAACAACCCCTTTATCTATCACTTATCACTGACAGACGCTCAATTTTTGGGGCCGATGACAATACCAATATCAGGGAGTAAAAAAATCAGGTACGCCGATATACACACATTTTTGCAGTAATCTCCCAAATGTGGTTTTCAAACCCTTGTGACGAAGATATGTAACAGAGGCAGGATATTTTACAGTTTGACCATTAATTTTGTCGTCTATAACACTGAAACAGTAAACCTTACTGTCCAAGCATATTTTTCAGAATTATAATCCTTACAAAAAAGTACTTCTCGGCACATATTGGACAACATATGATATACACCGATCAGGCGTAACATTATGACCACCTGCCTAATATTGTGAAGGTTCCCCAAAACCAAAGCCAACAGCTTTGACCTGTCAAGACCTGGACTTCAGACCTCTGAGGGTGTCCTGTGGTGTCTGGCACCAGGGCGTTTTATAGTGGATCCTCTGGGTCCTGTATGTTAGGGGGTTGGGCCTCCATGGATCAGACCTGCTCCAGCACGTCTTATAGATGCTCTATCAGATTGGGACCTGGGGACATTGGAGGCCACCTTGGACTCGTTATTGTGTTCCTCGAGCTGTTCCTGAGCAGTGTTTGCAGTGTGTCAGGGAACATTATCCTGCTGGGGGGCCACTGCCATCGGGTAGTGTTGCTGTGATGAGGGGGTGTACTTGGTCCACAATAGTGTTTGGATGGGTGGTGGTGGTTCACATGAATGCCAGCACCCAAGGTTTCCCAGCAGAACATCACATTGTGATGAGATGATCAATGTTATTCACGTTACCTGTCAGTGGTTTTAATGTTGTGGCTGATCGGTGTACCTGTGAAAGGCCAATATCGGCAAATGCTATCGGCCACAACTGATGTATCAATAAAATGGAGGGCGATGGGAGTGACACGCTTCTTCACCTTATAGCTTCTTCTCTAATCTCTTATCCACCTATAGCAGATGGCAGGACTTCACTTCAGCACTGCTTCATTTACATTGTTTTAAATCTGATGTGGACACATTAAGATTATTTCATTAACCTGGAAACAAAACAAAGTGACACTAAATAAAGTTTCCGCCATGTCAGGAACGTAAGTCTGAAATTTCCCCTTGAATATCAGGACTGTTAAACAGATAGATAGCTTTTTCAGCTCGTGTCATGCAGGACAGGCAGCAAAAAAAAAATTTGCTTGCGAAAGCTTGTTTACTGGAAAACGTCTGCCTACAGTTTTATATGGAGGATTTATGAGAGCTGTAAGACCCAGCTTTACGGTCCACAGTATTTGTAGGTCAGAGAGGCAAAATAATGCTCCCAAAACTGTGGACAGGTGCAGAGTTTGATGTTAAGCCTGTGGTTCGATGCTTCTAACAACTGTTTTTCCAATACCAGGAATAACTTGATCCAATCACATCCTCCAAAAGAAGTTGCATCTGAGAATGATCACATTAATGCATGCAAAGGGAAAATAAGGTGAAGGACGAAATAAAGTAGGTTGAAGCAGGGGCTGCAGATAGAGACAGATGAAGAGGAGCATGTGGGGGAGGATGAAGAGGAGGCAGCGGTTGTGCACTAATGCTTGTCGCAGTTCTGATGGTAGAAAGCAATTATATGGCCCTTTGCCTCGTGGAATGTTCTTGGAATACAGAGCAAAGCGATCCATTAGGTGTGCTAATCAAGGTGTGTGTGCATGTGTGTGTGTGTGTGTGTGTTAGTTGCATGCCTTTCACTGGAGCACATAATTACTAGCTGGTGATAAAAAGAGGAGAAGGGGGCATTGTGGGATAGCTGCGGCATGAGTCGCCATTTCTACGAGGGTTTATTGAATGACCGTAGGTGGACGTGATTAACTACATAGCTGGGAGCTCAGGTATGCACCGACACACACGCGTCCAAAACACGCTCGCGGACGTCAATCGATACTTTATCAAATGAAAACCAGAATCTGCAAACGCTTAGAAAAAAATGGCACATGTGTGCATCGAATGTCACGTCTCCTGAAATGTGCAGCATGCACACATGGACCAACCGCAAATTTGGAACGATCAACAAGTCAGGCCAAAAAAAATGGAAAGCTGTTTATACTCATAACCAGGCTCTGAAAACATTCATTTAGTCAGGCTCTGCTGAATCACTTACCAAAACTGAGGTGGAAAAAATATATAAGCTCAGAGTCTGGCTTTTACGTAATGCCAGCAGCCAGTCAGTCAGAACCACAGGATGCATACAGGGAAGCAGAGAAAACAAACACAGAAGGATGTCCTTTCTGCATACTTGATGCTTTTCCCAGCCGCAAATACCAAAGTTCGCCCGGGATGCTGCAAAACAGATTCACTCTCGACCGACCTGCGATTTTACCTTATAAGGTTTTGAGTACTTTGGACCTTAGGTTGTGTGTATACGTGTCCGTCTTTGTGTAGGCGCCCTGGAGGAGCCAGGTTCAGATTAGAGGAGAGGAATTCTTCTCACAGCTGGTTAGTCTTTGTTATCATCTAGAGATGGTTCCTCTGGCAGCATCAGCAGTGGTTTAGGAAAGCTTAAGGCAGATGAAGAGAAAATTCCACGGTTACCACTCGGTCTAACATCGTTCCATTCCAGCCGCCCATGCCAGCAACACACACCCGCACACACAAACACAGAAAACGTCCTGGTGGTGGGTCTGAGCTGGAACATTGTTGGAATTCTAGTAGGCTCGATCCAAAGCCTCCCTTCCTCTGCAGTTCTTGGAGATTCTGCACCATTAAGGCTAATGTATACTGCAGCCTGCTCCACTGCTGCTGGATGAAAACTGTTGAGCACTCCGCGGGTGGTGTAAGCCTCTGATCATTGTTATTTTCTACGAGACTTTGGTCTTCATTCAGGTGGATAAAAACCCTAGTTGTTAGAAGTTTTTACCCAGGTGGTATTTGTCACTAACAGTGATGAACGTTCAAAGTATTGATCTCGCTGCTTTTGCAGCCCCTTCCAGTTAATTAAGACTGAAATGGTGCCAAGAGGCCCTTTACGAATGGAGGCGCATGGTGGCACTCCCTTTCAGAATGGACAAAAACCCACAAACAGCCACTCACATCTGACTTTTGAGTTCAGTGGTAAAGGGTACAACTGGCATTCATTCCTGTGCCAGATGAGTAAATCAGTAGTCGCAGGTATTCATCGGCTCCAGCTATCCAGCTCCGGCAGTGATGGAAACATGGCATCCGGGCAGAGGCGCTAATTTTTGACACGATGCTACGCCGCGTGTTGACACTCAGGACGTAAGTGTGTAGCTAGTTTTCCATCTGTCGCGTTCAAGCAGCGCTCATCATTCAAGTTGGCGTTGAGTTCGAAAGGGAGGCTGTGAAAGATATTCAAACAAAAAATAACCACCGTGACATCGACACTGGCCTCCATGCTGCTTTCTAGAAAGGCGAAAATGTCTCCTGGTGATTGGAAGGGGTATCAATCGCATATCATTAGAGGGGTTAACCACATTTTCATGTAAAAATGGTATGTGGATGTGAAGACACAAACCATATACTATGATGGCAACATCCCTGGTTCTATTCCAGCGAGGGACCTTTGCTGCACGTCGTACCCCAGCCCCCTCGCTCTCTTTCTTCCTCCCTCACCATTTGCTGTGACCTATCCAATAAAGGCAAAATCCCCCTCAAAAGGCTTCTACAAATCCTTCAGATTTCCTTAACCTTAGAGAAGAAGGATAAGAAAAAGAAAACGTTTTATCCCGAGAAGGAAAAAAACCTGTCAACCCAGTGAATAACTTGAGATCAGTCCTACGCAGTACGACGATACAACATGGCCTTAGATGGGTCAGATTAAATGGTTCTAATGTAGTTTCCACAACAAATGCAAAGATGCTGAACCAGGATTCAGTACGATAAAATCATTCATCGATCTAACAAACAGATGCAACTGCTTACATTGCAGCAACATTGAAAAACTGCAATCTGAGAGTAATGTGATAGAGTCTACACTTGATGGCAGACAGAGGTCAGCTAATATTTGTATGGTCTTATTTAAATATATTAGGAAACCATGGCCAGAACTATTGGAACAGGCTGTCAATGATGTGATTCTGCCTGAGATGAGCACATAATTCTTGATATAAATTGGAATCTCGAGTGGCTTACAGCTGCTAAGCTTTTTTGTACAGGGACTTCAAAGAGGAACGCCAAAAAGGCTTCTCTATTTATAGACTATTTGTTAACAGGTTTGCATCTTCTTTAAGGACAGACCTGTCAGTCAACCGAGGTGTGTCGTATCTGCGCTGCTGCCAGCATAACCTACAGCGTGTCAGTTCACAGCTGCGCGTCTGAAACGGAATACTGATTAAGACGCCTGGACCCTTGAATAAACGTGACACATGAACACGCCAGCCAGAGTGCGCCCATTATGGCAAGCATGAAGGGGCAAAGCATGCTCAGTGTTCTGCCTTACAGGGACAAGGCCACAAAGTTCAACTCCGAGGTCAAGAGGACACATGGAGCAATTGACAGTGACAGCGCACGCTCACACAGCCATGCATGCATGTAATCAGACAGTTATGCACGTGCATGCACTCAGCTCCAGTCAGGCTCGAATCAACAGCTGCTGAGCCACACATACAAGAGAGCTGACTTCATGCCAACCCTAAGAGTAATGCCTCACTTTGGAGTCACAGTTCAGGGCCGCACATGAGGGCGAATACCTTTGTGATTGCTGAACAAAGGCCGCTCGTTTAGGGTCCCCGCTATGTTTAGCCGACCTGCCCGGAGCATGCAGTCATCGCTCTAAACAGCATCTCCGTGCACTGTGTACAACGCTTGACACACTTTTCGTGCCTTCACACCATCAGTGACATCGTGAAACAAAGCGGCCCGCAGCCGTTCGTTTTGAAATGACTGGCGCGGCCGGGAGAAGAGCGTGAGAAAAGCGGAGCAACAGCTGGCACATAAATCATAGCAACAGTTCAACTTTATGAGTAGCAACATGGAGCCAGCCCAAGGGCAAATGTGCTTTGTTTTGATTCTTTATGAGTCTTCTTTTGACTTTTAATCTGTCTGATCCAATCAACGATTAGCTGATTAATTGACCAGACAATCGAAAGAAAATAATTCACCGCCTGTTTTGATAACTGATTAAGCATTTCAGTCATTTGCTGGTTCCAGGTTCTTTGACGTGAGGGTGCGATGCTGCTCTTTGTGATTTATGACTGTAAATGAAGAGTCTTGGACAAAGAAGCAATTTGTAGACAAAACTTTGTACTGCGAGGAGACAATGTGATGAGCATTTTTCACAATTTTATGACATTTAAGAGCCCTAAAGGATCCATGATGAGACGTATAAAGCTCATGGAGAAGGTCAGGAAATGCATTTTGGAAAAACAAGCCAATACGAATACATCGAAATGTCTTTGAGTAATGTAACACAACTATTTCATTCAATTAGCATCACTGCTGACAGTCAAAGTATGCACTGTATGATTGCTGCCACACAGTAAAAATCAATAACAATATCGACATAATACAGTATACAGCAGCTGTGTGTGTGTGTATTCTATGTGTGTGGTGCATGAAGGATTTTACAAACTTTCATTTCGTGCAACCCTGTGTTGTACGACATAAATTACCCTGAACTTGAACTACCGTGTCATTTTTTTCAAATGAGCGCTCATAGACATGAGGCCACATTTGGGACAGATGGATATCAGGGAACAGAGGATACAATAGCATGCTCACACTCACCGCCAACAATAAGTTCTTGCTCTTGCCAAAGTTGTCAACAGAATACAAAAAGCTCTTAGTCAATACCCTTGACAATCTATAAAAGCTTCCAGGAAGAGAGTCTTTTTCAGATAAGGCCGTCATCAACACTTTGCCCAAACTATGTCCAAACACTGGTCTCTGAAAACATGGACTTTCCCTGATATCAGACTAGGACTGCTGGAGTATCATTAGCACTGACAGTGAAAGGAACATTGACTTGTCTAAAAACTCTTCAAAATTTGCAACTCTCAAGGACAGATCTCTGGAGCGGTGCGCTGATCACAAGATCAAAATACAGGAAAACACCGAGCCAAAGCCTATGAAACATGCATAATTCTCTCTTTCTGTCTAAAGGTCTCTGGACAGAGAGCGCAGGAAATATCTGTCACAAAGGATTCATTTGACATATTCTTGCCCTATCCTCTCCATCTTTAATTTATCATTCCCTCGCAGCAAAGCTCTCGGTTCATTGGGATGAACGAGGCTCTACTCGATGAGTTCAGACCGTGGCTTATATCTGTGACAAATCATGAACCTGCTGGATCGGTTCCACTTATTCCATCAGCGTCTCCACAGACACCAAAAACCCCTGCTGGACGCTTTGAGGAATCTGCTCAACAGTTGCATAATAGAGTGGATTACACTGCATGATGTAAACTGACGATTTAACCATTTGTGAGTAGAAGCTCAAATTGAAAACAAATTAAGCTTCGGAGTTGACTGTCTTGTGACTGTAAATGAGGAGAAACAGATGCAGCAGAGGAGTTTATAATTTGACTCAGGCTCTTTGGGTGATCTCCACTCACAGAGGACCCCAGGTGAACGTCTGCTCTGAGTTAATGGGACGAGCATGACCAGCTCTATCCTTTCGCTATAAGCACTGGAAACCAGGACCAAATGTTCTCATGCACCATAAAGGAAAAAAGATCTGAAGGAGACGATTCGTACATCATTGCAAAACCTTTCCAAATCCCTTAAACTTTGTTATGATTCCTGGCTCAATCTATTTAAGAGTTTTCCCTGAAGAAGCCGGCGGCTCTCATGTTGTTATCACCCAGTGATGTCATGGACCCAATCTGAGAGGATTACGCAGATGGTGGAAGAGATGAACATTGTGTTAGCTGAAGGAAAATGTGGATTCCTCTGACAAACTATGGGAAGAATGACGAGGAATTTGGCTTCGCATTAATCTCTTCCTACTTACGAAGGAGGTTTTGGCTCGTCACCAAGTTGTTCCATTGTAAACGCTCGGCTTTGTGAATGTGTTTCCTGTAACAGAAGTAAATTCCTCCTCAGGGCTGCAGGAAACAAACAAAACGCATGAGTCTGAGACAATGGAAGGGGGTACACGCAAAAATGACATTCCGTGTCCGAACAATCAATTCAAGGCGCTCGCTATCTTGTGTTCCATTAGTCATTGTGCTCGAATCACAATTAAGGTTGGAAAACATCGCAGTATCATTGATGCAATCCCATTTCCATTACATATTAAATTGAACAAACAACAAACTGAAAGCACGAAAGGATTTCCCAAAAGTGCAGCGGATGAGTAAGTAAGTGATCAAATATGCTGTTTACTTTTGGTGACACGCACGCATATTTTACATTCCCGTTGTTTTATTTCAGTACATAACCGCAGTCATAGAATAGCTGTTAAATAAGTCATTCTGCCCCCTTCCTTTGCCAACGCTTTACTCAACATGTCAGGCTCCATAAATGGAAAACAGTTTGCTCTTCCTCTATATTTAGGATTAATCCCTACTGCTTTACATCTGACTCATTAGAGAGTTTCCCACAGTGAAACTGCCATTTTGTTATTCACAGGGGACAAAAGGTACGCTAAGATATCGTTAGCCCGGCATACTGTTAAACACTTCAGGCAAATAACAGTCATAAGTTAAAAGTTTTCTATGTAAAAACGTCTTTGTGTCTAGGTTGAAAACACGTAAAAACTGTTTTGACGTTACACGCTGTCAGAGATATCTACTGAAGTTAGCATGCTAAAAAGCTAGCCTCCTCATTATGTTTCTGTCTTGCCTTAATTGTTGTCCAAAATCATAAAAAATACACAGATGACATGTTCTTACATCATCATGAACAAGGGCTTTCTTGTCCGTCTGATTCAATCCCACATACGCCACAGTGCTAAAGCTAGCTAGCATGCTAAATCTGGGGGGAAAAGACCCACTATTTACTCCTGTGTGAGTAATGATTGCTAAAAACTAAGATGCCCAGCCAAAAAATAAATAAATAGTATACATTTCTGACCCATCACATCTACAATAGGAACCAATGGGCTTGGGTAAGTTAGAAAGTACTGACGGACGCATGTGTTGCCTCCGCATGGGCCTTTCTGACATTCTCATAGTACTCGCACCTGTTTTCATTCATTCAGCCACTTCAGATAACCTTGAGAGACGATTAACAGGAAAGAATTCCTTGTGAGTTAATCAAAAAATAATTGAATCTCTTCGGGTCTCTAAAAAGTATTCAATGAAACAATCTGACAAGAGCGGGGTCTTAAGTGGACATATTGATCCAGGAAACAGGTGTCCTCTCTATCCACTCCTGTTCTATGAGGCTTTATGAGGCCGCAGACAGGACACTGAGTCATGATCCGCACTGGCACCAGAGCCTTACACGGTCAATCTGTCCATTTACGCGTCGCCGAGTCATGCTGACCAGTGCAGAGCAGGTGAAGGCCGGGGGCTCTGCGACATTCCTGAGGAGGCCTCGATGCCGTGCTGCCATGACAAGAACATTCCTGCGTGCCGGACGCGTGACCCTCCATCTGTTTGCGGGTTTATCTGTAACGTGGCCGGCATGTTGACAGGCATGATGTAACCGCATAGGTCTGCCGAAGACTCATATGTGGTGCAAGCACAAACACTGATTCAACATGGATTAAATCTGATCTCAGATCTGAGCTGTGAGACTTAAACAAGAACGTGCTCCTGTGCTCCTCTTAAATTAACTATTCATACCGCCCGTCCACGCAGATATGGCACCAAACAAATCAAAAGTACTCACGAACACAATCTCCACAAACAAATAAATAAAACATGGATTTCTTCCTTTTGTTTGTGAATGTGTTGACCACACCACTGCAATAAGGAGGGCAAAAATTGCTTTTCCTTTCAGTTTGACTTCTAAGGAACATTCACCTCATCGAAATTCATCACCAAACATCTGAAAAGTTAAGTAAGAGACAAGGAGGGGTGGAGGAGTTTGGTTCCAAAACAGTGAGCACGGGCATAAAAATGCATTTCTGAGACGGAAATCTCATCTCAATCATAAAACAAAAAAAAGACTGTTCCTTTTCTTTGCATCAAACCGAGTCTTTATCGATATACTGCAAATATATCATGGTGGCTTCGCTCTATAAGACACAGCTTGTCGTTTTGCCAACTGTGTCATTATGTAAAGTAATCCTAACTTGCACTATGCACTAAAAGAGTCAAAAGTAATTGAGCCTGAGTCCATAATGTGAAATTGTGCATTTAATTGTAGTTTATGAGCGCTGCACTCTCACCAGTTTTTCCATCAGTCTGCCTATGATGTCCACGTGTATGACCTCATGAAATGCCACAAAATATCACAGATGACATAAATTATAATCCTTTAAAAAAAAAAAAAAATATATATATATTAACAAGGGGATCAATAGAGAGGCTGTAATGGAGCCACAGATTGATCTGCCTGTCGGGTTTAACCATCTGTAAAATAATCTAGCTTTTTTTTTTTTTTTTCAGAATGGTGGACGGCGTCACACAAAAACAAACAGGTCTTTCAAACGAAAAGGTGTCATTTGTATTTTTGTAAACCTTGAATATGATCATATAAAAGCAGACATGCTGTCAGAGGATTGGAATGTGAAATGGAGCACAGTGGGAATGTCTCACGGACCGTGTGTGTGTGTGTGTGTGTGTGTGTGTGACTCGTCAGCTCTGGCACAGGACAGGTGTGCTTCTTGGGATAGAGCGGTCCCTGTTATTGCGCCTGGCCAGCCTTTTATTACAGCCTCGCACCGGGCCAATCACATCCGAACACTGGTAAACAGGTAGAGGAGAACAACCATCAATCACTCCGTGCGCCGAGACCCGACTCATGCCAATTACACACAAACACAGAAAAAAAAAAAAGGGGAGGGGGGACCAGCAACACAAAGAGCAGAGTGTATTTTTGGAGGACAATCCTATTTTTCCAGGCATGTTTCTGTCATTATCATTCCTGGAGTAGCTCATGTTTGAAGTCAGCGGGCCGTAGAACAGCACAGCGCTCGCTCTGCACAGAGTGGGATGTGCTCGCGAGTGGATGATGGGGAAAGCAGGTGCTGTGATTGAGGCCGAGCCAGTGCCAGAGAGGTAGAAAAAGAGACGGGGGGAAATGGAGAGAAGGGGGCAGCAGCAGCGGCGACTGTGAGAGCTCCCTGACCTTATTTCCTTGACTGGACCCCGACTCAGTCTGATTGGTTTTCATTTCCACTTCCCGTTGCCGTCTGATCAGGAGGTTTAGTCTGTCCCGCCCCTGCTCTGTCTGTGTTTGTGTCTAACGGAGAGCGGTAGCGACAAAAGCAGGGAAGTTGAGCTGTTTTCCTGCAGAGAGCAACCAAAGCTCACAATGGGCTCGGATTTTATATCTGGTGCGTTTAAAGTTCCTATTAATTTGAACTTGGACCTTATTGGCTGACTGGCAAAATCATACTCAGTGAGATCATAGCTGATTTGAAAAACTCAGTGCTCAGCAAGACAATGGTGGTAAATGACTCAGAAGAGTATCTGAACTACTAGTTAGGATGTCAGTACTGATCCTTCACTGCACAACAAAACTGTAAAAAAACACACTTTGACCTACAAAGACAGTCTGTCAGCTTTATGGAAAAGGCAGTTTTGGGCAGAATGTTACCGTTACCGTTATTTCATTCAAATAAGTTTGGCTATCCCGGGGATAGGGCTGGGTTTCAAGGACGGGTACGAAATTGCTGCCATTTCATGATTGGTCAGTACTGAAGTCTTGATAAGCGCCTGGACAAACCGTGCTGCTATCCGTATCTATGTAACCTTAACTCACTCTGACATACCGCAGCTGGCGTCTCCTAAGCAAATGAAAAAGCCACTAGCGCCAGCTGACTATGTTTGCCATTACATATCTGCGTGTTTACATTCTGCGCTCTGTTCTCTGCGGTCACGGCTGACCGGGCAAAGGGCTTAAAAGTGCGAGCTCACTTTACTACATTTAATTAAATTGCAGCAAAATGTAAACAGTACGTAAAACAGTAGTCGCATGCAAAGCAGAGAACGGATACACCACTTGAACCGTGCTGATATCGGACAAAAGTTTAGAAATTATGTCCAGGTTCCGTCACGTCAGTAGTAGTTACTGCATGGATGCAACTCCAGTTCTGAGTGCATGACCACAGATATAAAACACACTGGTGGACTCAGGGGGTGATTGGCCCCCTTGGTGCCCCCATGTTTGAAAAAACACTGCGAAAGTGCACTGTTGGATGCCCCTACTGCAGATAAAACATAATATGTATTGTATATATTGTATATAATGTATATAATATTGTATTTTAAACATCTTGTCATGTCAAATAATACCAAATAATGGAGAGTGGTATCAATGAGACTATCAATAAGTATCAGAATTGGTCAAATTCTGATGATGCCAGAGGGTTTTTTTTTTTAAACCATCATTGCCATGTTTCGATATCTTAGCAGTTAGCTCGATGAGTGCATTTTTATTATTAGCAAAGAGAAGGTGAATGGTGAGGACACCAGACGCCGTTTGGCTACAGGTAAAAAAAAAACAAAAGTAGCGTACGAAGGAAAGAGAGATGACAACACCGCCAGAAAGCTGAGCTGAGCTCTGGCCGACTCGGCTCAGACAGCTCGTGGCGTGTAGGCAGCAGCAGAGGAGACGAGGCGGAGGATGGGGATATTTGGTCTGCAGAGGAAGTGTCTTCCAGCAGATATGGGAATGAGATCATCTTTCTCATGGACAGTGGGCTGCAGGGATGAAGGCGGTTGGGTCATTACCGAGGTCAGAGTGGAAAGACTGAACGTTACCCGATGGTCTGATGGATAAGGCTCCCATGACCCCCATTACACACCACACCAGGAGAAGCACTATTTAAAAGTGGATGACAGCATGTAAAAGAAATGCGCTATTAGAAGGCGAGTGAGTGTGCCAGGGGCTGACGTAACGCCGGCCCTGAGTTCAAGGCTCAGATAAGCATTTTAAGGGGCGACGTTTAATCTGAAAGGCATCGTGTGGACCCTCCTGAAATATTTACATTTTTTATTATTTTATTAGACAAAAAACAGAGGAGGTGTATCCAACCCGATTCCTCATTTTGATAATGGCATGGAGATGATGAGAGGACATTATCTCACGTTGACTCTCGGAGGACACGGTGGGTTCACATCTATTAACATCGCAGTAAATAAGAGGATCACTTACAATCCCTGAGTGCCGCAACCTCAATTACGGGAAAATGTCAGAACAAGCTGCAGAACATTCCTGACTCTCATTTGGTATTCATGAAAACAATGCCTTCCGTGGCACCGGAGCTATTCCGTCGGAGATTTCGCTCTCGTCGCTTATTCATGGCGGATTTGAAAAGTGAAAAGTGAATGACAGGGCAAAGTCACATTAGGGGTTTTAATCATGTTGTGATGAAAGGAAACCTGGCACATGGCGAACTCCTCAGAGGCCTGGAGCGAGAAGAATGGAGCAGCAAGGCATGAACATGGTGTCTGTTCTTTACGGCAAATCCTCCAGGATTCGACTGAAAACGCACGAACGTGTTTTGTATAACCGTGGATAAGAAACGGAGCCTGCGTGCACGTTAGCTCCAAAGCAACGTTACGCAGCAGTGAACAGCATCATAACTAAATGTGTGTGGACTTGTAGTTTGCTTTCAGAACAAAGAGCCTGCTAAAGGCCTGGGCATTGCATGGAGTTAAGCTTAAAGTAGTCGGTTATCTTGTCATGAATAAAAGGGGAAGTTCTGTAGCGCTAAATGAAACTGTATTAGAGCTCACATGAATGTCTGAACTAAATTTATAGGCAATCCAGAGAAAATGGGAGCTTAGGTTTCTGAATTCTCCTATGGATAGAAAGTAAGAAGAAATAAAAAGAAAATATGGAGCCTCAAATGGCTGAAGACACAGACAATATGGAGCCTATTCTGCCACAAAGTTCAGCTTTAGGTCACAGTCACACATGCAGGCAGTTCAGGATGCGAGGCACACGGACCTCAGTTTGCTGGTTTTCTCAATCATTTACTTGTGTATACATGTACATGTGATTCTGCTTGATCCATAGTGTCTTGACAATTCACAGTTGTGCATGCTTATTACTTAGTAAAATGAGTAACGCTTATCGTGTCACAGGTCTTGACACTGATTAGTTAGATGGAACACCGATATATCTATCACTTAAAAGTCACAGCATTATTTTGAGTTCCTCAACAACCTGAGTTCTTCAGAAACTTTCTGATCACTGTTTAGGAACGCAATAATTAAAGTTGTCCTGAAACGACTCGTGAATGGTGTTTGCTTCAGGACTGTTATGCGTTTACTGTAAAAACAGGTAACTTAGGAGGGACTTGTTGCAGATATTGATTGGTGTTTGCAGTAGCTGATACTGCTGAATGTGCATTATGCCCCCAATACCATTAAGAAAATACCTACAATACCACTTTTTTTGTCATTGTTGGGCCTGACACTGGTTAAAACATTAAACATTGATTTTTACTTCATGGGAACTTGAAGTATCTCCATATTTGCTTCGATCTATCATTTTGGTCACGTTGTTTATCGTCTGCAAATGACCCCATTTAAATGGCATGTTTCTCTAACCGTTACATAAGGAGCTACACCATATGATTCAGTCTCATACTGCAGCTGCTGCTGTTGGATTTAATGAGGCAGATAAATTAAGCAGCAGAGGTTCAGTTCAGTTCTTCTGATGCCTCCTGGCAAACCTGTGGGATCCTCTGACGGGAACATACAGGAAACCAGCGATCAGATAACGAGATGTTTAAGTTTACGATGTAGTAGCATGCAACACACACACACACACATATTCACATACACATAGTTGTGTGCAAAGCAGCAGCAACCAAAGCTGACCTGACATGCCTGGTACAAAAAAAAGAAAAAGGTCAATCAATAGCATCCCGGAGCAGCAGCAGTGATGGGGAGGAACTGTGTGGTCTGTTATGGCTGGACGACAAGCGCGGCTCTCAGCCAACAGGAAACAGACGATGTGTTCCGTTCACTGCTGCATGCTGGGGACACACTGACTGTGTGTGTCTGGACGGGATGTCTGTGTGTACAGGTCTGGAGCTTGAGTGTATGGGGTAAGTTTTGTGGGTGTGCGCTGTCCTTGGACTTTTTGTTTTTCTGTCTGTTTTCCTATCTAATTCTGTGTATGAATCAGTCTGGCTCTGGAAGCATTTGTGTATTTGTCTGTCGACTTGAGGCTGGGATTGGACAACTAGGACACGTGAAGAAGAGGAATCGTGGACTCAAGCTCGGCTCGTTCTCAATATTTCCTTCCAGACTGCTTATGTTGGGACTGTGTGTTGTCTATGCCGGTGGATTTTAAAAGATAAGACAGCTCCCACACCAGCCCCCCGACCACAGTTTGATTAGTTTCCTTGTCCGCAGGTTTTCAATATAGTGAAAATATCTGATATAAATGTATAGACGAGTGTATCAATGCTCCAAGATGATAAGAACTATGTTTATGGTTGGTTAAAAATGTATTGCGGGTATGACATTAAAATATTTATATGAATCATTATTCTCGTCTTACTTCTATCTGCTTTCCAATATGTAAGTATCTTTTCATTTAAATGTCTTAAACAACTATACCTTTGTTGTTTATTTTGTGGAGTTGTGCACTTTGATTTTTCCAAATGTTTCCACCAATGCTTAAACCCTGAGAAATCCACAAGTTTAATCAGGGTAATGGTGCGTTTCATATGGTAGCCAGTATACGTACGTGAGCCTGTCGCGACAAATTCATTTTCATCAGCAACTGTGTTTGTGTAATGGTGTGTTCACCACCAGCAAAGTGAGACCGACTGTGGGATCATTTGTGTTTATTTGCCCTAAACAGCCAGATTAATTTACTGAACACTAGCTGTAAGATAGCAGGTAAAGTCATGCAGAGGGTGTGTGTGTGTCTTTGTGTTTGCATTCAGGTCACTCAATGAACTCAGCACTCACCAGAGATTCCGGTTCATTGGCTTCTTTAGCCCCTATCCTCTCTGTAATGTTACGTTCATGAAGTAAAGTAAATGTTCCCTCCAGCTCGGGTCAGCGGTCAACATTAGAGTACATTAACACACAACAATAGAAGTCAAATCTAAAAAGTAACCTCTGAGCTCTCCTCCCATTATCTTATCTGAATCAATGCACAATTAGATGTGACTCTGGGTGTTTGTTGCTCCAGAAGATCTGGCTTTGTACCCGACTCTCTGCTGCTGAGCTGGCCGACTCCTGAGTGGCAAACATCTTTTGTATTGTTTTGATAGAGATTGAGTATTACTACAGTTACCATAATTTGAGGGATGTAAACAAAATGTTGTTTAAAGCTGTCATAGATGCAGTTAGCTTGTTGTGGGGCTACAACGAGAGCCAAGGGCTGGGCGATCGGACGATCTAAGATCGTGATCAATCTTTAAAGGAGAATCGTAGAGATTGCGGTATTTAATGTCCTCCTTGCATCTGTTCCAAAACTTCACATCACCTGACTTATTAGCTGATCCACGCTACATGAACATACCAAACGCCGTGATGTGGCCAACTTCATGGTTACACAGATTGGAGGGATGACTTCATGGCCTCGTGGGTGACGTATTGTAAACAATACAATGCGAGTTATTGCTAGCAACGTGGCAGATGAAGAGCTTGTGCCAAAAGAATAATGGTGCCAATGTAGAAATGAATTGGCTATTTCATGTCTTTTGGCCTGATCACCCACCCTATATTTTTGACAGTTTTGCACCATCAAAAGTAATCCAATTAAGCCATTAACAGTTCCTGTTGTAGCTGAATCTATGGATCTACAGACACCTAACAATGGATTACCTTGATAATAAAGAAAACTTGATTCTAAGCCAAGGGACATAAACTAATGGCATCTTTGCAAGTAATCAGTAGCCTTTTAATCTAGAAGCAAGTGCATCGTGCTTGTGTGTTCAGACCCAACTGAGTTATGACCCACAGAAGAGGTATAATTATTCATGCAAATTATGGAGAATCACGTGCTAAGGGTACCTTAATCGCCTCCATGAGCTGTGTGTCGCAGCCACTGCTGCTGCCGCTCCAGCTGCTGATCGTGTTAAAAAGGCCAAATCTGTGGACTCAACTATAATTATCAACTTTTGGTTGTTTTTCGGAACACCAGCCAACATCTGTTCCTTTAAATCCACGCTTCTTACCTCACCTCTCCCCCTCTGCGTTTAGTCTATACTGTACATGTGCTTCTGGATGTACTTTTGTAGCGTCTTTCTGTGTGTGTGTGCATTCTGGGCTACACTGCAGACTCCTCAGCTAAAACAAAAAACAAAAAGACGAGGAGCTGAAACAAATTCAGACCTGAGCTTTTGAGGTTTTTGTTCTATTTTTGCAGCTGCTACTGCTGAGTGAACCTCTGACTGCGGTTTGTCCACATTATCTCTGGCAAACAAGACCCAAAACATGACCTGCACACTCGTTTCCATCACATGTCTCCCTCCCTGCAAACACGTTTCGCTGCTAAACGTGATGAACAGCTTGAGACGAGAATTTGCGAGCAGATTTTCTAAATGTTCCATCTTAAATAAATTGGTTCTGTAGCAGAACTAAACGTCGTTACCCGGGGGCCGACTGCAACAGATGCAACCATCCTGCTCCTTAACGGCGTCTGACATTTCAGATTATGGCCAATTATTGCCATGCATCTCAATATTATATAATTATCGTGGAGCTGTCAGGAAAACTTTGCTCGAGGATCTATTTCCACAAAGTGACAACAGTTTAACTGTAAATGTATCTGACCCAATGGTTCCCGTGTGATTCAACCTTTACAGCAGCAGTGTGTGCACTAAAAGGGGAATGGGCCCGTTACGACTGAGGAGAGGGTGGCAGATTCTTCCTAATAGCTCTGCCGTAATGACCCTGGCATCTGCAAGACACTGTACCGTTTCCAAAACATTACCGGAGCCGCTTGGCCATCCTTCAGCCTCGTCAGGCCTCTGGGATCTGTGAACCCTCTGATAAGTCGTCCTTCGGGCTCAAAAGATCACAACGAGCCTAATTTAGTGCTCACAGAGCTTATTTGGCTCCTGGCTATCTGAGTCGTCTCCACCTTTCAAGTCATTAACAAAATCCCTCTGAGTCATTCGAAGCTTTTTACCTCCGACAGTGACTGAGCGCGATTAGCTTCATATCTCTTTCAACCACAGAATGCTATTGAGCAAACAGATGAAACCACAACACATAACTTACATAATATTGAAGATCTAAAAAATGTACCACCCCTGCCTACTGTTGTGCATTTCATTTCATGAGAAACACTTCAAAGACGGCACAGCTATCTTAGCTGGTAGCCTGCAGCTACATATCCAGACCCTTATCTTTTGTGCACAAGGACAATCAGCTGACAGGTACCAGAGGTAACTCTGACAGCGTCTGAGATGTCGAGTTTATTTTCTTTCTCAAAGATCCTTCATTGATTTGTTTGGGAAGAGAGTTTACTTGGGATCTGAGAAACTTTTCAAGTGATGGAAGAACTTAAAATGAAAGCTGAAAGGAAATTAAACCAATGATGTGTTGATCTTTACAAATCCAGACACCACTGTCATACAATGGCATTGACATCAGTGCTGAGAAAATTGAATTAAATCGTGACCTTAAAATCACAAAAACAAACTGAATCCTCAAACTGGAAAAATCGTGGCGCCCGTAATTTAGATGACTAAACCTGAACTATTTTTTAACCATTATCGAACATTTTATAAAACATACAATAAACTTGATTAACTCAAAAATAATCATCGTAGATCGACTACAAATCTCTGAAAACAGAAGGCAAACACATTCGCTGGAGAAAAAAAAAAAAAGGAGCCAGTCAGATGCTGTTGTATAACTGTGTGACCTGTACAGCTGATACTGGCAATCAGGCCTCCTGGAGTGCTAATGTGCTGATCCAGTCTGCTAACCGACTGATAGGAACACATCCTCTAACTGTCCGACAGGATTCGAGTTCATCAGTCTGCCTGCTGACCCCGCAGCCCCTGACCTGTGATCGCCTGCCAAGACTGTTTCCAGTGAGGCCGGGAAACGAGTGAGAGAGCGGCCAAGTGTGATTTACCCCCCGCACGGCTTTTATTATTAACCTGATCTCATGACAAAGATACGATGGCACACGGACATGAACACACGTGCGCTTACAGAGACACACTTGCTCTGGGCAATCAAACATCTGCTAAGTCATATACAGAATCAACCAAAATGTGAGTGTATCTGTGCAAACTGGTAGCTGCAGGAAGAAAAAGTTTGACTTTGTCAGAAGCTCAACTTACAAGCTCACTGTGTATGTGTGTGTGTGTGTGTGTGCGTGTGTGTGTGCGCACACGTGTGAGCCTTTTCTACTCTTTCCAATTTTCCGGAAGTCTGCTGGAGCCTCCCACAGCTCTGGGCCCCAGCGGATGACTTCTTATTGTGGGTTTGGAGCCCCAGAGCAATTAGATGAGTTTATGGTAAGCGCTAAGAAGCGGAGAAGCTTGTCATTCTGTCAGAGCTGATTTCCCCCTCGCTCTAAACGTTGACCTCCCCGGGCTGCCAAGGGTGGATACGGCCCACAGGCGTGTATTAAAAAAAAAAAAAAAAAGAAGAGGTGAGGGAAGTGGAACGTTTCTGAACCCAGCAGTGATTCAGTTTTTACTTCCTGTAACTACATTTTGTTGCTAAGCGATCTGAGTCGAAACATGCTTCTGTATTTTGATGCCTGGTAACCAAAATCATTTGTATTCAGTAAAGGAGGGCTGATGGGGGGGCTTTCAGATTTGGGATACTTTTGTATGAACAGATGGACCCACAATGGCTGGTGAAGCACCCGGGGGTTCTGCTCTAATCGGACAGTTTTTAAGATTTCATCGATCACAGCAGTATGCATCCGTTTAAAAAGGGATGCACTGATTTATCGGCCAAACATCGGCATCTGCGGATATTCGCCTTGTTGACTGCCTATCGACAAATAAGATGGCATTGACTGATGGCAGTGGGCTGATGTTCATCTGTTGTGTCGCATCTATTTTGCGCTGGCACATTCATGAGCTGCTGGCCTGTGACACCCCTGCATCACTTTGTAAAGCTACATACAGTAGGTAATAGGGTTCTGCCATGTCTATTGAACCGGCATATGAGGATGTCCTCGGTGGAAGATTGCTATGGGCCACGACATCATTGTTTGTGTGTTTCTGAATTTAAGGCAGTGCGTCTCCAGTAACCACCGACATAGAGTCTCCATCAGACCACATGTCTGTAACATAGCTGTGTCCAGTCTCAGGAGCTGGAAGCAACGTCAGCTAGCAACAGTAGCTATAATAAGGAAGTTAAACTGAAAGAACACAAATAACAATGTCACAAGTGAAAGAAACACACTAACAGCAGCCATCAGAACAGAAGCACAGCTGCAAAATACAGAACTGAGTGTCTCGGGCAGGTTTGATAAGAAGATAACCAACAGGACATGGAGACATAATGTTGCCACTGAGCAACGACAAACTTCATCTTTAAATTTTCTCTCCCACACGTCACGAAAGGCAACAACTCCTGCCTCACAGCAACTTTTAAGTCTTTAAATTACGATGCTACAGTCGTACAGGGCTCAAGAGTCGATGAGCATCGTCCATCAGCGAGGAGTACGTACCGCAAACTTCTCATCACAGACTAGGTAAGGTTGTAAAGCAGGCTAAAAAGGATTCTACTAAGAAGCAGATACTTTATTTATTCAATTACATATTGATTTTCATGTGAAAAAGATGATTTATGATGAAATGTGTTCTCTTTCAAAGATGGTGCAACGATGGACTTAACGACCTTAAAACAGTTTAAACAAGAAACAAGCTTTTTCTTTTGAAAAGATTTCTCTGTTGACACAGAATCGATGACTAACAACAAAAACTAAACACAAAAACATCGGTACTGGCGCAGGACTTCACATTCGTTGGATCCCTAATTTGAAATTCAAAAAAACAAGGTTGAAACTGCTGTCATGTTCGCTGAGCTGCAACATCTATCATCGTACGACTCGAGTGCTGTGGGAGGCTGGAGGTATTCAAAGCTGCACAGTGCAACACAGCAGAGCTTCAAAAGACACCTAAAAAAGCAATACAGCATCAAACAATGGTGAGGTACCCTGCCATGTCATGACACAGGAGTAAAACATTCTCTCTACAAGAAGAGTAGAAGCATATTAAAAACAGTGAAAGCACTAGCATAGCAGTCCCTACATGAATTTAAAAAAAATCTATGTTGCACCTCCCCGTGCAGTCCCAAGAGCGTTTCCCAACACTGTTGATGTCTTTTTTCCGAGTGCGGTGCCAACAAAATACTTCATCCACTCCACCTCTGAGGCCTGCGTATCCTCCTGAGTCTTTCTACGAGATTCACCTCTTTACGAAAGGATTTGCTGGAAAACTAAATAAACACAGTTACACAATGGAAAGGGGGTCTTATATAACTGACACCAGCCACGCCGTCTCCCGAATCTAACAATTTTCACGGCCCTGAGCTCGAATACCCCACCCACCCCATCATCCACACATGCGTACACACACTGTAATGTATATACAACGGGGACCTGCTGTGCAACACGGTGCTGCCTTTTCACATCTGCAGGGATTTACAGAGTGATTCCAGAGAAAATCCCTGGAGGTGAGGCAGACCTCTCTGAGACTCCAGTCAGATTGAAGGTTACCACAACACAACATGATCACTTTCATACAGCTAAACAGTATGTGTGACCATATTTGTCTTATAACATCGAATAATGTGTTTGCTCCTTTACATTTAAATCACTCTGAAGCAATGAGAATGGTTAAAGACAACATCAGATGGTTATTAATCATCTTTTTCATTTTGCTATAACTCATATTTCTGGGTCACAGCAGAAAGGAACGTTTGTCTGCAGCTAAAAGGATCGATACCTGAGACTAAACTGATAGAGACCATTCACAGAATCAAATAAACAACATGGTTAACAGTGATGGTTGCTGAGCGTCATTGGTTGAAACCCCAAGTTACAATATTTTATGTTTTCTCGTAAGCAGCAGTGACTGCTGTATGATATGCTGCACTGATGCTAGCATGACGATGCACTCAATATGTACCTATTACAATATGTAATGTGTCTTGCATTGGAGTCGGAAAATGTCCCAATTTCCCCCAAAAACGAAAGGCCACACACACATCTCCTTTATCAGAAAGCTACGTCAGACTAATGTAAGCTGTCTCTCAGGGAAAGTAATGGTTTGAATGTGTAGTGTGCTTAATCTAATAGTGCAAAGCCGTTTTCTTAATTGAAACTAATGGACCATATTCACACGGCGGCCATTTTCATCTGACATCACCCTCAGGGTGGGAAGCTCAAATGTCGTACTGCTGTGTTCCAGGTTGCAAGTTGTATAGACACAGGGAATCTGACAAATGTGTAATCTAACAGATTTCTGATTGATCAGCAACTGAAAATATATTTCATATTTCAAGATAAAACAACATATTTGATAACCCATGAAATAGCTAACTCTAGACAAAAGTTAATATTAGCTTCCTAGCTCACATTACTATTCTATAGTGGTCCATAGTACTGTAGAAAAGGCAAAATTAATTCTAAAATATCAACACACACATTTATTCAAACCTAGAAGTGAAATGCACTGGATGTAATCAAATGGGAAAAGCAGCTAGCATGTGGCTGAATGCAAACGTTAGCTAATGGGCTATCACACATGTTGTTTTATCTTGAAATATGGCTCGATGTCCCTCCAGATTTTTACTATCCATCATATTTTCAGTTGCTGATCGATCAGGAAGAGGTGAAAGGTTAATAACTTATCAGTGTTCATGCGGTTATGACTAGCAAACCTGGAACACGGCAGCATAACATTAAAGTCAGAGGAAAATGGCCGCCGTGTGAATACGGTCTATGGAAGGCAGAATTAAATGTTTGGTCCTTCAACAGCTGGCAACTAAAAAAAATTATATTTCCAATCTTGATGGTGTGACAAGTGAAGGTTTGCGTGTGTGTGTGTCTGGTATTACATGTCTATTACATTTACTCCTTTTAATTTGTGTTTCAGATCACTTGAATTAGATTTCTTTTTGTATTCATGTTTATTGTATACCTGCAATTCATCTCTTTCAATCTCTTCTTTCTTTCAATCCAGGCTTTCAACTACAAACTCAATTCCAAAAAAAGAGCCCACGGTTATACAATCGTGTTTCACGAATTAATGACCCTGGCCTCATCCAACTCGTTTGCCTAAAAGGTTCCAAACAGGTGTTTTCTGAGCATTCGCTACTTTACGAGTATTTTGTTGCCCCTGTTCTAACGTGTCTGCAACATGTCGCTGGCGTCAGATTCAGAATAAGCATTTATTTACCAAAATGAATGACGTTGATGAGATAAAACATTGAATATATTGTCTTTGTACTGTTTTCAACTGTTCATTGGACAAAGGATCAGCAAATTATCACATTCTTCTTTGCTTACATCTTACACAGCGTGCCAACTTTTTTGGAATCGTTGTTGAATATGTCAAAAAAGCGATGTGAACCGAGAGGACAAGGTGACGCAAGGACAACAGATTCCATTCACAGTGGCGTACAGTGTATAACAGTAACAAAGTCTCGCAACTGAGGAGCTGCAACCAGCAAATGTTTGACATAAAACACTCAACAAGTCTAATTACTTGCACATGTTTGGACACCTGTATTAATCAACCGATTGTTTCAGCTCTGACACATTTCCATGCTGGCTCGGCCTCGGCCCGGCTCTGTGCGTGACTGAGGAGGTTGGCTGACGGAGGAGAAGTGTGTGTTTTCAGTATGATCCTTGGCGTGAGAACAGACTGAGAGCGGACATCACACCACACTGTGACAGGCGAGGGCAGACAGGGGAGGCAACACACACCTCCCTGCCCAGCCCCGATACCTGCCCTGCCCCTCGGGACCTCTCGCACATTCACACACACACAGACCCATCACACACACGTGAATGCATGCGTGCACACACACGAAACCCCGGCCAATTTCTGCAATATTCAAATTAATTGAGGTTCACGGCGGTTTTGACTGTGCGGAACAAAAACTGCCGTATGTCTGCCGTCAACCGTAAACTGTGGAGACTAACAGTTTTCCCTGCAGTTCTTTGCCCTTTTGCACAATAGGCCTCGCATATAAACGCCTAATAGCCTGTTTGCGAACATGTCCAAGCCTGCTGCGTACACACAGATCACCAAAGATCTGTGAAAGTACGCAGTTTATGACTGGTACTTGATTGTTTTGGCTGAGACGGCTTCTTCAAGTCTGAGCGCTTGTCTCCGCTTGTCAATTAGACGAACACAGCGTGTTGGAAATATTGCCAGGCGCATTTTAAATGACTTCTGGTATTGAATATCAATGAATCCAAGCATATAAATGACCACAGCTTGTGGTAATTGCCAGATTTAGCCCCCCAGCTGTAGGTCACGGCTGTAGGGTACGCGTTGGTGTGTGTGTGTGTGTGTGTGTGTGTAAAGAGATTCAGGGTTTTATTTATAAGCTGTAAATAAAACAAGCAAGGCCACATACTTAAAAACTCAAAACTCAGTTCACCTTCATTATATTGAAAGCTGGCAGCACAAATCTCAAGAGACTGACATCTTAAAAACTCGGGCGTATAAAACCAAAACTATCTCAAGGACTATGAAGTAAACTTGAAAATATGTTTCCTGTGACCCTTTAAAAAGGTTGAACAGTTGTAACTGAGGCATGCTACTGTACACATGCACAAATTACACGTAGGTGCAAGAGATGCAACAAGGCGAGCACTCTCCCCGTGGCCTCCAGCCTCCTCCTGACACTCTGACAACATTGTGGCACCCAGTCGACACATACTGTCTCATGACTCACCGTCAAGTGGAAACTAGACACCGGAGTCTCACCTCCTGCGCTCCAGAATGAATGGGCTCGCATGCACCAACAGTGAGTGTGTTTGTGTGACTGAAGACGGGCCTAATCATTAATACACACGAAGCAAACGGATGCATTCCGTGGATGAATTCATGCAGACCAACTAAAACTAAAAAAATGTTTTGAATAAGTTAAAAGGTAAAGTACACAGATCTGACTCATTACAGTCTGTTTACAGGTTTACTGCAAATATGAAAACATTATACGAAGCCATTTGTAGCTACAGAAGAAGTGCAAGAGGCCACTTCTAGCATTGTGGGTAATGTAGTTGGAAGATTTTGAGCAGGATTTTGCTGCACTGATTTGTATTTTTCTAAACTGTCCACTGTAAGTCCGACATTGATGAAGGAGTGAAATGCCGTAGACCCATTAATGGTTCTGGTTAGGTTTTGGTACAAAAATCTAGGTTACGGTTAGTTAAAGGTTGACTTTGTTAGACTCAAAGATCAACTTTATTACAAAGTGGACCTTTAAAGATCATGGTTTGGGTTCAAAAGGTCGGTCTTGTGAAATCTTCGGCAGGTCCCAAAGAATTCAAGTACAATATTCGCCCTTCTTTTAGCTCTGTTTTGGTCTCCACCAACTCTTGACAGAAACACCTGCCTCTTTCAATGCTAAATGCTCCGGTATCTTTATATGAGTCCACACCTTTATCTGCTCGCTGCTTGCTTTCTGAAAATGTCCACCTGCTGAGACTGTAAACAGGCTGATAAGAGCGGAGAGACTGAACCAAAACAGTAATGTCATGCTGGTGATTCTTTGTGGATTAATCCTCTTTCACATTGAACAGTGTCACTTGTCCCATTGTTAATATAAAAAGAATTAATGCAGCTTCAAATAAAGCCTCAGTTTAGATTTCAATTGGACTAATTGTGTGTAATGGGCTTTAAATCTATACACACTCTCAAAGACATGTGTAAACCCGAGTAATCCAGAGCAACTTAAAGGAGACAGACTATCAGAAACAGTTGTAACGCAATTTAAAATTCAAATAGCTTCAGTATCAGAATATTAATATCAGCTTATGTCTTATTCCTTTTAAGGACTAATGAAAAGAAATGAACAGAACACCCCTCACACCAGCACCATGAGCACATCTTTAGAGAGGACATTATAAATCCCGAATCCTCTAAATCACTGGATCATTAGCGCGGCCTCTGTTAATCCTACTTACGTCAAATTGCTCACGAATTCGGGAGTCTGACAGTAATTTCCCCTGAGGGAACGAGAATCGCAGTGGCATACAGCAGAGGCAGCGCGGCATCCTGCTCAGAAACATCAAATTGAAACACATGGGACCAACGTGACCGCACATTGTTCAGCAGCTGACACCGTCTCTTTACTGTGGCCAACATCCACTCACTGGTAAATTCAATTTGAGAGTGCCGCCGTACTTCAGCGTGATTAAGAGCAACTCCACAAACGGCATTAGTCAGACCGAGTGATCGAACAGTGAAAAATGTAAATCCAAAGAGGGCGGATCTGAGGCAGAAACCGCGACAGAGATATATCACTTTCATCAAAGAGCGATGAGCGGGCCGAGTGCAGAAGAAGTTCATACGGTGACAGGAATATTCGCTCCGCGCTCTGATGGCGGGGCCAAAAATTAAGAGAAGACACGTGAAACATGCATCAAAGACGCAGTACTGATGATGAATTATCATCGGTTTGTGATTAGTGAACACGTTAACGGAAAACAGGCCGATGCATTCCTGCTCCGCTTCAGGTTAACGCTCCAGAAATAAGCAGCACCGCAACAGGTTCGCAGGGGGGAAGGAGAAAAAGAATAACAGTAAATTGTTTCTGGCAGGGAACAGGAAGACGACGAGAGAGATGAGATGCCGGGAATAAAAGCGCATACTGGAGCGCGCCGCGCAGACAAATCGCTTCATGTTCCCGTCAGAAAGATCGCTCTGATACAATATTGGCTGCGTGTTCTGAGCAGATGTGAAAACAGCGGTTTTGCCTGGGCGGTGATCTGAAAGGCTTCGCATTTTCAACCGACACCCGCTACCTAGGTGTACAAAATATGAGCGAGCCTTGCTTTAGCTTGTCCTCCCAGGACGCCGTCCAACAACGAGACACGAAATTGACATGATTGAGTGCGTGCACGCCGTCTGTATCTGAGGGAGGAAGACAGATGAGTGAAACGCAGGTCTGCAGGTGAGAGGTTTTCTATGTGTGGAATTTAGCGCACGTCCATGTGCACGCCGCTCCGGGTTAGCTGCGTTGGCACGTCTCCTTTTTGTGTTCCATTGTTTGAACAGAGAATAGTTGCGCTGTGAATGAGTACAAGGCCGTGCAGCGGCAGCTCGTTTCAAGGTCCGTGTTGAAGCGGATGTGGGCGTCGTGGCGGCGTGTCGTGTGCGTCAGGGGTCTGGTTCACGGCGGCTTAATCTTGACATGTAAATACAAAACCCAGCCCCTCGGAGTAACGCGAGGCGGAGTGGTGAACGGTTTATAATTTGCTCTGTGTCTCTGAGGCAGGCCGACTGACGTGGAGGGCCTGAAGTTACAGTCGCACTCGGAGGAATTTCACGAGGGAAATGTGTGTGACAAATAACCTGAGTTTGAAATCTTTAATTCTAAACTTCGGCTCCGACTCATTTCCCTCGCCTTTAGCGCCGACAGTAAAATTGGTCTCGTTCAATATTTCATCGCTCGCTTCACTCTCGATGTAGCTCCGGGTCACCAGGAGCGCCGCACAGACACACAGCAGCAAAACCCAAACAGCTTCAACCATGTTCTTTCAACGCTGCGCCGAGCCCCGCCGCCACTACATGTCTGAATCGTGTGCGGGATCAGATTATTTCAGCTAGCATGAGCTCATCGGAAAGCAGACGATGTAAGTAAGTAGTCTGATGTCGGGCTCCTTTGATGCTTTCGTCTAAAATGTCAGCTGGGGAAAACGCAATCACGTCAACCTCCTGGTGATAATTACAAGTAGGATGTGAGGATTGTTTTGACAGGCTCGCACCAGCGGTCGCACGACACATTTAACTTTTCAGTGACGTGCCCAGGCTGCTTTAATAGATACAATAACTCATTAAACACATTGTCGTCCATCAGCAAATCACACCTGTATTTTTGGTTTAACTCAGTTACTGCTGCAAATAATGATTATTTTCCATCAGTGATCGATCTGTTGTCTTTAGTTCCCCTCTCAATTTTCCACATCATTCTGCAAGATCTCAAATCTCAACTGGGGGTTTGAGCACTCAACCCCAGAGAGTGGTGCAGTAAACAAGAACAGTTTGACTGTCAATTGATTTCAAAGTAATTATAGCAACACTACATGATCAACAAATCACTGTATGTTAAGTAGGTGCTTCACTTCCTCGTACACAGGTATAATTCATTTTAGCACCAGCAGTGTTTCTCACACAGATATTTTACTTGGGCAGCCTGCCCAGGTATATTAACATCCTCCCAAGTATGTCTGGCAACCAATTTTAGCATTTTATACTTGTATTTGTTTTATCGAGAACGACGCCATCCGCCATCGCGGCGCTCTCTGGTATTACATCCCTCCTGTAAACGCACTGATTGTGATGCGACCTCCCCTACTGAAGCTGTTGTTTTGTTCAAACTTGACGTTTGGTGCACGTTGGTTTCGATCGGCTACATAATTAGGAAGCCTCGTCCACACTGGGCTCACCTGATGTTACGACAGCGGAATCGCGGGTGAAAAACTACTAAATGCAAGGTTCTGTTTTTTTGGGAGACTTTATGAAACTTACTGCTTACTACTTACTACTACAGTTGTTGGTAGAGAGGCTGTTGAGCCGGTTGTTGTTTGGTGGCAGCAGAGATAAATGCATTTAACCAAAACCGCCAGATGGACTGATGGCTGTGGCCTGCAGACTGTACGAGATCCTTTTTGTCTCTGAGCCTCCAGCAATCAATGAGGCTGATGTTGACAATTTGCGTTTCTTTCTTCAGAGTGTGTTGTTTTTTTAAGAGTGAGGACAAAAGGGAGGGGGTGAGAGTCAGAGCTACAGAGGAAGATGAGAGACAGGAAGCAGAGACAGTAAGATAATAAGAGCGTGCATAGATTCATCTCAATTAGTCTTGAGTGCTTTCTGCTGTTTTCAGAGTGCAATAAAATGTGGCAGAAGCAATCATGGTATTACCAGTGAAGTATTTGTTTAATGTGAGGTCCACTGCTGAGTCGTTAAATCAAATACTACAGAATCCACTGAGTCGAGAGTATCAGAGGAGATTGTTGACAGTGCTGTTTTAACACAATAAATACTAATAAATAAATGAACCTTCTGTTTGAGAACTCCCAAAACATCAGTATCTCTTAGGCAATGGATGGTCTGTCTTACACTCAGGGAGGTTGTGGGTTCGTATATTCATTCTCATGAACACTGGAATCAATCTGAGATGTAAAGCTCTCGTTTCTGCTCAGGACTGAATGCTATCTCTTCCAATCACGGGTTAAACCTTACATAAACAACCGGCTCCACTACACAAGGGCAGGGGTGCCCGAACTTTGAATACAATACAAACACCCTTGGATAATTTTAAGCTATGTTATGTTTAAGGATTTCATCTCGCGTATCATTTAATTGAGATGCGTCTCTGGGAGCGAGGGCTCCCCAAACTCTCCTGTGTCAGGTTACTTAACTTTGTATTTTCACTACGGTGGATCTGATTCAGACAGCAGACAAAAGCTGGACTGAAGGGAGGAATAGAAGAAAAACATAACATTTTATTAGACATTAACTTCTAGCCCCCGCACCTCCAGGCGGAAAAAGGGGTTTTGTCTCAGCTTATGCGGCGCCCTCTCTGACCTGACAGCGTGACTTTTCTCAGCACCACCGCGCCTGGCCCACTTCCTGTGTCTTCCACTGCTCGGTCTCACATACCAAGCCAGACGTTCACACACCCACGGTGACGGCTGAGCGTGACCCGGTCAGCAGCGAGGCTGAGAGGAGTTCCTGTTCACAAGTGTGCCGCAGCTGTCTCGCAGGCTGCCGGGTTGGCGGTGGGCGAGCCCGTGGCCAGAAAGGGGGCAGGGTCCAAGGTGACGGCAGGGCGGGGGGGGGGGGGAAGCTGTCTGGTCTACTCACGGCCTTTACACAACACTTCCTGGTACACACGAGAAGCAAAGTCCCGGCACGTGTTGACCAAACCCACACAGGACGCTTTGTAATGATGCTAACACAAGAAAAAAAACGGACCGAAAATGAGTTGCACCTGCTATTTGGAAATTCATGAACGTAAAGTCAAAATGAGCTTGTTTCAAAACAGCAATCTGGCAGGTAACATGATTCACACGAACTATTTTAGTGTAAATTAGAAGCATGAACACGTCTGTCACACCGTCCAGTCAAACCCAATCAACTGTGGAAAAAGAGTGTTAGCATCAGATGCTAAACTGCCAAAAACAAGAACTTAGAGACATTAGCTGATACAAAATATGGCATAACTGAAGTGCTATTCTTTAATTGCACAAATTCATATTTTTTTTATCTGCAAACATGGATAAAAATGTGTGTTTCAGAGTTGCAAGCTAACTTTACTGTTGTCCATTAGCTCAGCTAGCTACACTACAGTTACACCTAGCAGTTGCGGGTGTAAATATTTAGTGACAACAAACCTCTACATGAGAACTGTTTCCATCGTTTGATTATTCCTGTTTAAACCTTTATATTTAGTCTGGTTGAGTTGAAGTAAGTGGCAGAAGTAACTCAAAAGTATGAAAAGCTAGGTTAAGATGTTTCTGCAAAGACCTACTTTGCTACTTCACTGCTGTTCTCAATGTGTTTTCAATACGAGTACATTTTCTTGCCAACAAAAGATAACTAGCAGCAAAGGAATTTACTGCTGCTATTGTCATATTACTGGAAATATAAGTTATGTTTCCTGTATTGAAAGTTCAGGCTAACCTTTATGGATCCGTCAGAGAGATTCTAAATTGTTTTACTGGCCATCTGTATTGTTGAGCGGTCGATTCACGGGAACAGGGATCCTGAATTTCAGGTTTTAAATGTAAATGTAATCAGGTTAACCTCAGGAGACCTTACGATTGGTACAAGATTGAATCAGACGGAGGATGGGAGAGGCAGCGGCACTGCCGTGTTACGAACGAACACGCCAGACGAGGAGTCAGACAGACAAACAGTGAGAGGAAGGGCAGGTTAAATGTGGTAGGAATGTGACAGACAGTTGGGGAAGGCACGTTGACCCCAGCCCACATGCTACTTGGCGGGTTCCAGGTGTCTCACCCTCTTCCCCCGTTCGCAGGCGGATGTCAAGCCTCCCTGGAGGAAACCAGGTCGGTTCCGTTGTGGAAGTCATATAAGAGCGGGGAGGACGGCGAGGAATCTGCATCTGCGGGCCGTCTAGTCAAAACAAGGCTTCTGTGCCGTCTGGTGTTAGTTTGGGGGCAGCTACGTGAGGCATGACCACAGAGGGGCTCGCACGGACGTAAACTGCGAGGTCTGAACCTAAATATTACGTCTATAAAAACATGACCTAAATACTGTGTCTGTGGAGCAGGATTTTCCATCTGGACTCCAGACTTGAATTGACACCTAGGCCGTTTACACTTGTTATGACACATTTTAGCACCTTTCAATGACCATTATTTTCCGGGCTCCGTAAGCTTAACTTACAGTAACTGCTCGCACTATAAAGATACAGTAAGCATTAGCTGGCACTTCCAGGAGAGGTAATGGCTACACTTCAAGCCATCACAGTGTCAGAGCACTACCAGTAAAGGTGGCAGTGATGATGATCACTTCATTTCATTATCCATTCAGATGATTAAAGGTAAAATCACACGTCACCGCTCTGATCACTGGTTTTCAACTCAGGTCTTTTTGCTTCGGCGAAAGAGTGGCAGGGAAGTAAAATGTAAGAGTGGAGGATTAAAAATGGATTTTCTTTTTAGGAAATTAAGTTTGCCTTCACTCTACGATGTAGAAGCTGCCAGCACACCTGAGGTTCAGGATATGAAAATGATGACAAAAGTCACCCAACTGCAGCTACTGGGAGACAGCTTGAATTATGTGAAGCAGTTTATCAGAGTCTAGCGAAATCACTTCTCGCCAGGGCTGCCGGACTGAGAGTTGAGTCTAATCCTGACCAACAATACGGCAAAAACAATAGTGCAAAAGTTAAAAGTGCTGTACTTCTCGACAACGACAAAAATGTCTTGTTTAAGCAAATCTAAGCCCTCATAAATCTCACCAGGGGAATTCATCTGGTCCAATATTTTTATGTCTTTCTCAAGTTTTAAAGTTTAAAGATATGAAACAATGATGCGGGAGAATCTGGCTCGCTCTCATTTCCGACGTCGCTTCACCTTGTTGTCGAGTATGCTGTGAAAATGCCATCGGTCCACTGGGTAATGGGACCGCAAATAAAATCTACTGAGACGAAGTTAGATGGAGTTGGCACCGTCAGACAGAAATGTGAAGCCACGAACCAGATCAGAATTGATCGAGTGTTTTCTGCCATGATAAATGCACTTCTGCTCTGAGATACTTGAATGACGCCGGCCCCAATTCTACAGATATAACCAGCTATCAAGCACGACTATCACAACTTGGTAGATGTCTTGCAAAAAAGATATTCTCTCCATAAGTTATGTCATCAAATAGCTTTAATAACATGTCATTGTATCATGATTTTGGTGGTTGAGTGCCACAGTGAAGCTTGTGTTTATGAAGATAAGACAGTGAAGTGCAATTTTGGAACTACTTTTGGCTTGAAATTGGGATTGCCCTTTCCCCTGCTCTGACCACAACCTCTTACGAAAGCAAACACAAAGAGCAGCTTTTGTGGTTTTAGCTGGGAAAGGCACACACACTGACCTTTTTCAACAAAAACAAAAAAAGAAGCCACAGAGTTTGCGTTAGGTGAACTGGCACTTTAACCGCCCCATCTGAATGTGGAGGAGCGGCAGAGCGACTGTGATTCCTCAGCTCTTCACTCTGTCACAGTGAGTGAACCCAGATATCCTGCGGAGAAAACTCATTTTTGGCCACTTGTGTCCAGCATCTCTCTGTTCCAGATACAAGCTCGTAAACCACAGAGAGGATGAAGATGGTAAGCTCTCAGATAATGACACAGCAGAATTGAGGTCTACCTTTTGATACATTTCCCCTTCAAAAATACAAACACGACAACAGATTAATCAATGAGCGATAAAAGTCATTGTGCTACCATGACAAGATAGGGACAGGGATTCAAAATGATCTGTCACCAGCTTCCCACCAGTGACAACAATTCTCATTATGTAACACAGGGCTCACACTCGAGGACTGAAGCCCTGCTTTTCCACTTGCCAACAGTCTTTGGAAGTCGACAACAAAAGGCCCCAAATCGGTGGTGATTCTGCATTTGATTTGTGATCTAGGAACTAACGAGAAAACAATTACCTGTATCTGTTCAACCATCCAAATTAGCTGTATCCGTATCTGTACTCAGAATTGACAGTGTCTAAACTGGAAGTCGTTAAAGGTCCAAGTCTGATGCTATGGTTAGTGTCGGTAATTGACAAGTTGGGGTTGAACTACTATTCAACAATAAACTATCTACAGAACTTCTTCAGAATGGAGCTTCTGATCGATGTTCTTCATCACAAGAGTAAGAGAACTCGTTACAGAAATAATTTTATGAACAATCTGAATGAATAGACTTCAGTCAGCTACCAAATGAAGATTTTCCTTCATTGCAAATATGAAAATGTACTACTTTTACTTGGGTAACACTCACACTTGCATAAAGTACATTATCTGTACCAAATACTCAATTAACCCCAGTATTCGCTCAAGCCAAGTGTGGATTGTTGAAAGATGTGATCTGAGGGCTTGCAGCAAGCTTGTTGATGCCATGCAGACACCTGACAGATATCAAGCAGGCTAGATATCTCGTCGTGTCAGGGACCGGGGCGGTCAGGGAACATTGCAGCGAGCTACAGCTCATGAAAGTAGACGTGAGCTGAGGGACGGTGGGGCAGGAGCTGTGAAGGAGGGACAAAAGAGCACCAGACCAGCAGCCAGGAATGACATGCAAAATGTCTCAGTAGTTTTAGTAGTTTTTAGATAAACAGATGTGTGGGATTCCTCCTGGTGAAAGATCTTGTCGATCAGTTATGTTATGTTTCAATTTCAAGATTCCTGCTTAAAGATAGAAACTTGTGAAGCTTGAGCAGTTCAGCAATCTGACGAAAGACACAGCGTGACAGAGGCATCGACTGACTCCAAGAACTGTCCCATGAGTTCAGACTGAGCTGCAATAAAGGAACACCTCAAATTCCCCTGATCCTTGAGTTGACCTGCGAGTCCACCCTCACCCTCCTGCATATAAAAGGTGCAGAGACGCCTGAATTCCTTTACCCGAGTTGCTGCTGAGAAACTATCAATAAAGTATGTAAGCAAGCAAAAACATGTGGGTTTTGATTGGCACAAGGAGTGCCAGCAGTTCAAAACTTGCATCAGAGCTATCGACAGAGAGCGGTGACGACACTCTGCAGAACAGCCTTCAACAAGTGTAACGATAAAACTGACGGTGAGGTCAGCCACGTCAGACCTGCGCTGCACCCACTTCCTACCTGCCAGACATCAATACTCCGGGACATTTTTAATTAGAGCATTAACAGGCTGCTTCAGTCACTCTTCTGAATTTATGGAGAAGGGATTCTGACAGTCAAGGTTACCGAATGGGAAGCTTGTCAACATCTTCCGCTCTGCAACCACTGATTAAGGTAAGGAGGGTTGACGAAAAAAGACTTAAGTGTTGTGAGCAGGCCAACAAAGTATTTTTAAGTCGGTCATTATGTTCATCCAGAAGACATCCAGGTGAGACACTTTTTTGTGGCTCACAGATCATCTAGTGGGAGTCTTCAAAGCAAACGGAGTGAATACTTAACACAAAGTGCTGAATACCTACATATATATTTATCTGTTACACACTTGAGACTTGAGTTTGCTGCTGTGATGAAGTTTTCCCTCCGACTACTAAGCTTGTGACAACACTGGTAATACTTAATTCCCCAGACTTTATACTAGAAAAGATGCTCACTGACTGCTAATGCAAACCAAACATTTCCTACTGCTTCTGCTTCACATTGCAAATTATTGAACTGGTGAAACACGAGTTGGCTTTTATTTTGAATTAGGCTAATTTAGAGGAAATTCAATGTGTTCAGGGAGATTAGCACCGCTAGTTGTCCATCAAAAACACGTCTAGAGAGCAAAGCGATGGTCATTTTCAGCATTTGTTGACAGCTGATCAATTTTAAAAAGTCTGTGGGAGTAGTGGGACGCGAAGGAGCTTTTAGATGACGAGCTGAAGGCAACAGGCTGCACACGGTAAACAAATGCAGCAGTATGTAATTGTAGCGTCTGTCGTGCAACCGAGTATTGATTAGAAAAGCAAAATGACGTGGGTGGGCGGTGGTCAAGTGATGTAATTGGTGCATGTTCGACCACCATGTAACTACGGGATAAGGGTAGAGCGATTATTGGGGTCAATATTCTGCTTTTTTTCGATTATCGGGATCATTATTTTTCTGTCAGACTGCAGATGAAGCAAACTCATTTTAAAATGTGCTACATTTGCTCTGATGTCCCGCCCACAACAATATATGATTGGTAACACATCACAGTCAATAGCCTTTAAACACTGAGTAATCTGAATCTGCAAAGTAACTAGTGACTAAATTATTCAAACTAATGCAGTGGGGAGGAAGTATACAGCAGCAGAAAAATGGAAATACTCAAATTGTATTTAAGAACAGTACTGGAGTAAACTGTACTTCGGTTTATGTCATCCCTGGTTGTCTGAAGTTACGACACAAAGAGTTTCATTTTCACTGCAATTGAATATCGGCCCCAGATATCTGTTTTCAGTCTCCTTCATTCTAGTAATCGGTATCAGTCCTGATAAAAGCCATCAGTCAACCCCTACTCCGGAAACTTCGACTACCACGGCAGGATCCAACTCTAAAGACTGGATGGTGCGTGACAGCACGAGCAACAGCTGTGAACACTACAGCGGTGAAGCGGCGAGGACCGCGGCCAATCAGTTAACACCATTAACAGTCATCACCAGTCTGCCGGACCAAAAGGTTTAAAAACGTTTAGAAAGTTGAATCTGACACAAAGCAAGGCTAAGATTTAATACCATTCCTGAACCTCTGAATGTGCACCATCACGTGTCTGGAAACCGACAGTGGGTGAGTCCCTTTGCCCTGTGACCACACGGCACAAAGTGGCTGTGTACAACACCAAAACACTGCAGGCTGTCAAATTAAAAACATGAAAAATGCATTTACGACCCGCGGTGCCACAGAAGACATTAAAAGCTCCTAATAGTATTCGAGAAATGTGTTCCCGTCAGCTTGGAGAGACGATTTCTTTTTATCTCCATTCTGAAAAAAGCTTTCCATTGTGTGAATAATTTGGCGTCTCATCTTATCACAAAGGAACAACGGCGTATAATAACAGCAGTTTTACTTTCAGGCCATTTTTCATTTCGAGTCCTAAATGGGTTCGCAATAAGCAAAGAAGTAAAGGTCATCTGACAATCTGCAGCTCTGCATTCAGCCGGGCGAACAATTTCAGCTTATCAAGCTAATGTCTGGTATTATGGAATAATTAACTTTGGCTCCTGGTCGGAGTGTTTTAAGACAATGCTGCAGTCTGGCCTGAATAATCACGCAGCCCATATAGACAAGCATTTCCCTTAATAATAAAAGCTTTTAAGCCTCAGCCTAATGGATAAGGTTCCTGCAACCTTGAAGAAATGTTTAAAAACGCACTCCATTCCATATTGACTCAGGGAGTTGAACAATAATTAACTCTGCAATCACAAGGAGCAGAGTCCTGATCCGGGGAAGGCAGAGGGGAGAATGATCACACTGTGTGAAACAGTTAATCTCTCCCCTACAAGACGATTAGAGCGGCAGAAGGAAGGGGAACTCAGAGCGGAGCTGACGGATGAGGCCGATAGACCGAAAACAAAATCTCGCCACATTTAGAACAGACTCAAGTGAAAAACAATAACAAGTGATTCCTCCCAACTCAGATAGCACCACCTCTGGGTTCCCACATCAATTCTCCCGCTGCACTGCACAAACCTGCTACCCCACAATATCTGATCCAAAGACTTTAAGCACTACTTCAGAACTTTTGTTGACAGTCGAAAGGACCTGGAGTCTAAAGTCCAACTGACTGCACACATAACTATCAGGGTTAATGATAAAGTAAAGAGAGTTCTTGGTGTTTTTTACTGAATCAAGACTAGACACTAATTTACTTGCCCCTGCAGTAGATTAACGACTGCGCGACATCCAAAAACGACAAGCACTGACAAGGCTTCTCTTCGAGCTGCAACTGCACCCTGCCTCATACATCCTGGCTGCAAATTGACAGCAACTAATGGAGGACTGAGAGGGCTGAAAACATGTGAATCGAGGCAGAGAAAATAGACAGAGCCCTGGCCAACCTTGCAGTGGGTAGAAAAGCCATTACCCTGATCGTCACTCATTAATCTTCTAGGTTAGAAAACAGACTCGCCCAATTAAAGTCGCCCAGGATGTTTGTCGAGTCTTAAAAAAATAAAGCTTGCTCCTCTTGACTGACGCCAAACCGGTAAGGCAGACGCAGGCCGTAGGTGGCGGAGCCTCATCTACATGCAAGGTTGTTAAAACGTCAGCCGTAATTATGGGATGAAAATCAACCCCCACCATTCAATCACCAGTGAACGGGAGATGGTGATTATTTCAGCGCAGCGCGTCTGAAGACTTACCGGCAGGGCCTTCAAACATGACGCTATAATTGTAACTGACCGAGCGAACGCAGGCAGGAAAAACACTCGTCGTGACTACAGGAAGTGATTGATCACATAATTGCAGTTCACTTCCACCTCCGTGAGCAAAACGATTTACTCTCGAGAGGGGCCGATAAAAAAGACGAAAATGTGCTGTTTTCCCCATTTGCCAGAATGTCTCCAGTCAACGAAGACGTACCTAATAATTACAGCACCATCTGCTCGCGGGTGAATAATCAGGCGGCGCTCGCACACTGTACGTGTCTGCGCTGTTTCTGAACTTACAACAACATTGCTACATGCATTGTAATTATCTTACGATATGCTGAACCTCAGGGTGTTTTGGGCAAGCAGTCCGACAGGTAGGAGATGTGCTCCTGCGTTACTGATAGCTGCACTGTATCTGTTGCCATGGGAGCTGTGAAAAGCAGTATGGACGGAGCTTTAAGAAAAGTTTAAACACACTGAGAGGTGCTCTCAGGGCTATTTTGTATCAAAAGGAAAAAGGAACACCATTTCAGGTTTTACAGCCATCGTAACTGTAATGGAAAAGTTCCAACTTTTCCTTTAACTTCTCATTCTGAAGTAAATACTGATTGCAGAGTGTAATGGTTGTAGAAGAAGAACACCATCAGTGTTTAGATTGGTTCAAATTGTTTTCACTCGGCTGTTCAGTCGGGTGCTGGGCTAGATTTTTTCTGGAAAAGGGGAAAGTGAAATTACAGCTCGAAGGAAGCGTGATGTTCATTGTGCAACGAAAAACAGGAAGAGGCATTCGCTGTCGTTGTCCTCGGGTAACAGCGGAACGACTGTAATGATTATAGAACTTCAGCTCCAACAGAAAACAAACCAGGGTGAAAGACAGGGATAGAAACTGAGGTACAACGGGAGTGAAAGGACGGGTGTTCACTCGATGGAAAGCGCTCCAGGGTTGTGTCGGTTTGTTCCCTGGGGACAAATCCAGCAGCATTCTTTCCACGAGATCAGAATGTTACAAAACCTGACGACGTACGTATTTAACTAGGTGTTTAACTCTGCCTTTTCACGGCACTGATATCAGGGTTTCTAGGTCAAGTCGGGATTCACGGTTCATTTTTGCTCAACTAACTTGCTAAGTACGTTTCCACAGAGAAGTTCCATTCCGTTTTTTCCCGTCCCCTCTTGCCACAACACTGTGCTCATGCTTGACTTGGGTTCAAGCATGAAACCACTTGATTAGGTTTAGGAAAACATCATGGTTTCATCATCAGTACTTGTTTTGGTCAGATGGAGGTAGTTTGACTTCCATTGAAATCAAGGAGGTGTTGGCGCCCACAAAAATCTCTGGAAACATCCCCAGGCGGCCTTAAACACATCCACTGGTGTGACTCAAACTGCGGTCGTTTGTAACGCCACCGTGGACGCGACATGCCACGTTTGCTACACATGTAAACCTGGACGTATCTGCGGTTTGCAGAAACGTTAACCGCCAACATTACATCCTGGCGACTAGGCTGTTCTTGCTTTTGACAGTAGCCTGGCTGCTAGCGGTAGCCATGATGCTAACGCTGTGGCGCCAACACTAATACAATGGGGGGATGCTAGGAGAGGTGAGAACTTGTCTGTTTCTGCTTTAAAGAACGTGACGCATCGTGCTGCATTCAGTTTGCATTGTTGGAAACAGATCGAGCGTGGTTACAGCCATTGTTCTTCAGCTACAGCCCAGAAAAAGGGCACGGATGAAACGGGAACATGGTGCAGAGTGTGATGACCGTCATCAACAGCAAAATTACCGTTTCTTTTCAATCCCTTTCAAACTTCTAACTGAACTCAATTGAGGAACAAAAGCCTTTATTCCCTTTCTGAATATGAAATCATTCAAAATTCTGCCCGAGACAATAAATGGAATAAATTTGCAAACATGTTATTTACGCTCTTCCACCTTCAGACAGTGTCAATTTCTCATTCACCCCAGCCGACAACTCCCAGGAGCAGAACAGGGGGCGAGAAACCGAACCGCTGCCATCTCCGCACCAAATATGAAAAATGTCACAATTTGGAGGCGAGAAGGGGCTTTGGCAGCATGCAAATGCAACTTGCAAAGCGCGCTCGGCGCAAATGAAACGCGGTGGCTGGAGGTAGCCGCTCCGAGCTGTTTCAATCAATAACCCTGCTGCCAGAGAGGCTGGGGGACCATTAGCACCAGTGAGCCAAGTAAAGTGACTGTGATGTGAAATGACAGGGGCTTTCACAGAAGCCGTCCTACCGTTTCCCTCATTGTCATTCCCTCTCTCTCTCTCACACACACACACAAACACATGCACACACACACACACATGCACACAGCTACCCCACATTGCAGCGCCCCTCACTAGGCAACCCAACACACTCATGCTGTTGTTTTGTTTCCTAAAGATGGCTTGATTCGTACATTTCAGCAGCCACAAAGCCCCTCGCTTCCCAAAATATACGTCTTTATTCTCCAGGTCCTGATCCTGACCGTTCAGCTGCCGCCTGAGTTATGAAGTAAGAGCTTCTAGGATGCTTTGAACGCAAACCCATGAATTATACTGGCAGCCTGCACACATTATGGAGTGAGAGCTGACAATAAATCGTCCGGGAAGTGACCGAGAAAACTGCACCGGCTGAAATCTGAACTCGATTTCAAACTGTCACCTTGATGCGAGAATCCTGTGTGCGTGAAATAAAAGGCATTGTGGTCTCTGAGATGGGCGTTGCCTCGTGCCTAATCACCATATCTCTTTGTATAGGCTGGTGCACAATGTGGTTAGTGTGTGATCCCCTGATATACAGCTTTTGCAGACGCAGGCCTCCTGCAGAGCGGATCACTCGCAAACTTTAGTTTCACACATTCTCGCAGAAGGTCTCGTCTGTCGGCGCGCAGCTGCGGCGCACGTTAATTGAGCTGATCAGAAACAACAAAAGGCTTCCAGGGGAAATGTGTTGCTCTTACAATGAACATAATTTCATGTTTGCGTTCAGATCATCACCTACAGGCTGTCACACGGATCAACGCCTTCACATTTCTCCGTTTAAAGCGTGCAGGTACATAATTGCACGCCAAAGTGAGCACAAACAGGCAAATAATAAGGAGGGGGGGGGAGGACGCCTTCCCTCTCCGCTCCCACATCAAACTTTGGATTTCTGCTGTCGGAACACACGCCGTCACTCTCCTACCTCTCTCCTCCTGCTCTCCGCCCCGGGTCTGGTGATGAGCGCCGTGTCACCGCACACCACGGCCGCGTCCTCCACGAACACGCAGTCCGGGAGCGACTCGTCCGCGGGCAGCTCGACCACCTCCAGCCCGAGCCTCGTCCGCAGGACCTCGACGTACGCCTCATGCTCCCTCTGCGCCTTGGCCAGGTCCACCTCCGCCTGGGTGCTCCGGAGCGCCTCCGCGGCCAGGGACGCCGGGACTCCCCGGACGACGGCGTGGGTGTAATGACCAAAACCTGCCATCAAACCAGCCATGTTTTTTTTTTTTTTTGCTTTTGCTTTCCCCCTTCACTTGGCACGCTCGAATCTGGAAACAAAAAAAAAAAAAAAGGACTGAAGAAAAAAGCACCCTGGCAGACAACTCAGCGAATGAATGAGAGAGAGTGCAATCAGTTAACCCGACGGTGCCCGGCTCACTTGTTTGTTCCCCTGTTAGTTAGTTGGGGTTGTATTCTTTATTTACAGTAGCCGTGCTGCACACAGTGTCAGTCAGCCCCGCTCCAGTCTCCAGGCGAGCGACGGCGCTTCGGTGACGCGCACCGACCATCACGTGTAGCCGACGAGCCTGTCAGCCTGTCAGCGAGCCGCTCAGCCCAACAAGTGACAGTCCGAACCTGTGGCTCGATCCGTTTCACAGCGGATCAGCACCGCAGAGCCCGCGAGTCAAAGCTGCTTTCACGCTCGAAAAAGTGTCTTTGAGGAGGAAAAAACCTCGACAGAATATTCAATTCTCCACGTTTCTCTCTATACATTCCAGACTGTGTAGGATCAATTAGACCTGAGATCAATATATCAAGCACACACACACACAAAACAACCCTCTGTGTCTCAGGTTTGATTCACTTCTTTTCTTTATCTGGTGTGATATTAAAGGTGCATTATGTAGTTTTGGGGAGGAATTTTTAAATCAGAAGAGAAAGATCTTCACTGGCTGAACGAAATTAACAAACTCTTCATTCTCATCAGTGAATAAACTGAATACACAAACTGACCTTTTAAAGGTGCCATCTGTAGGATAAAGCTGATTTTTGAGTCTCAATCCCGACTCGTCAAAAAACTTGACAAGTTTTTCGGGACGGGTCGGCCGCCGTCCCAGCGTCAGTTTTTGACCTTTTAAAGGTGCTTTTCTTACAAATGGCACCTTTTTAAAGGACGACACAATTACTTACCGTTTGACTTTGTTTATATGTGGCGGACCCTGCCAACTTTCTAGCTTCAAACAGTGTTCTGGGGACCTTTAGACCTCAAATAAACATTTATGAGTTTGTATTAGTGCCTCAATAAAAGATTTTGAATTTCTTCTCCAAGCCTACATAGTGCCCCATTAAACTGATACTCAGTTGGTCAAAAGCCATCTGAAGGCGTCACACAGTGGTTTTCTGTCGTTTCATTCACGTCAAACTATAAGTCGATCGATCGCGATAATATTGGTAGGTCGCAGCCCCAGAATTATGACGACTGGTAATATTCCTCCACACAATTAAGCTGCGTCGTAATGAGATTTACATGTTGCTTTTTAGAGTCGGCATGCTTTAAAGTTGCTGGAATCTGCGACACATTAAAACACAAAGCTAGTATGTATACTGTCCATGTATAAAGAAAACACTCAGTGGTGTAGTGGAGGGAACACAACCTGTCTGTGCCCACTGCAACAGGCCTGCTATTTTCACTACCACACTCACCCAGTGTTGCAGAATTGCAACAAATATATAACAAGCTCTAAATGAAATTTGATGAATCTCTTCCACAATAACTACATATGTACATGTTCTAGACACTGTAATAACAACAACAACAAAAATATAAAAGACATGTTTCTTACATGAATCTGATGAATCCAGTCCAATGAAATAAAGAGATGTTGTTCGAAGGAAACCTCGAGAGGTTGTGTGAGTTCATGGCCACAAGGCGGGGCTTATAAACAAAGGTACTATCCAATAGCATTGTGAGACTGAACAACAGGACCCGATGACTATGTAAATGTGGTAAAAAATTAGATAAAATATAACAGATGGCTAAAGGTAACGTTGTAATTTTACAACGAGGGGTCTTACAGGGTTTTAAAGGTGCCATCTGTAGGATAAAGATGATTTTTGAGTCTCGTTCCCAACTCGTCAAAAAACTTGACAAGTTTGCCGGACGGGTCGGCCGCCATCCCAGCGTCAGTTTTTGACCTTTTAAAGGTGCTTTTCTTACAAATGGCACCTTTTCAAAGGACAACACAATTACTTACCGACAATTACCACCTTTCTAGCTTCAAACAGTGTTCTGGGGACCTTTAGACCTCAAATAAATATTTATGAGTTTGCGTTATCGCCTCAATAAAAGAGTTTGAATTTCTTCTCCAGGCCTACATAGTGTCCCATTAAACTGATACGCTGTTGGTCAAAACAAGCCATCTGAAGGCGTCACACAGCGGGCCTCAGGAGCACCGCTTTCTGTCGTTTCATTCACATCAAACTATAAGTCGATCGATCGCGATAATATTGGTAGGTCGCAGCCCCAGAATTATGACGACCGTAATATTCCTCCACACAATTAAGCTGCGTCGTAATGAGATTTACATGTTGCTTTTTAGAGTCGGCATGCTTTAAAGTTGCTGGGATCTGCAACACATTAAAACGACTGGCATCAAGAACATAAGAAATCAGAGTTAGGGGGTGTGTTGGGTGGTTGGATGCCAATCACTCATACTGCATTTTCTGCTCAGGTTAAAAGATTAACATAGAATATTTGCAGAAATAAATAACACTTTAGATAACGTTCTAGGCTATATCTTGCAGAAATAGGGAATACGAAGCGACGTGCATCTACGTCAAAGTCTAGTGCCTGCAAAGAGGCAGCTAAGAACTGATAGACACCTCCTAGACTCAAACAATAAGTAGACAGTAATTTATACATTGGTTATGGAAAAACAAATGTTTCCCAGAGTAAAAGGAGCCAGACTTCTCCCCTAAAAATGGGAGAAATGGGTGACACTCACTGCAAACGACAAGGATGTTGTCATATCTCGACTCTGCATGAAGCCAAGGACATAAAGACGGTAGGATGTTGATTCCCATGCTCTTGCTGGTGTGTTTGTTTCAATGCATTTCGACTTTTAGACAAGAGAGGCTATAAGAACACATCTGTATTCTTGAATCTGAGAATTTGGAGACATGTGTAACTGCTTCTCTCCTGGCAGACTCTATGAAGTAATGTACACAAACATCGAGGGGAAGGAATATATATCAAGGAGGATCTGTGCAGTGAGAGGAGAGTGTGAAAGGAAGAGCAGCGTTAGTGTGTGTGTGTGTGTGTGTGTGTGTGAGGGGTGTTATATTCCCTATGGTGCCATCTAAGGAAGGTTCTGGGCCCGGTAAAGCTGTCTGAATGGATGGAATGTTTCTTCAGACGTCCCAGAAGCACATTCTTCCACCGCGGGACCTCGGTTTGTCTTTTCTTGTTCCAAATTCACTCAATTATCCCCGACTGCTCTAAACATTCCAGGACATTCCAGGAGCCCCACATTCCTTTTTTTCCACTCCAGCCAGGATCACCACCTACCACCACCACCACCCTCCTCTAACACTAACACCTGCCCCCACCCAGATTTTTTTTTTCCTCTTTCCATCATTCCTCATCACGGATGGACGTGGCCCAAGAAAAGACCCTCTCTTTCTCTTCTCGCTCCACGCCGAGGAATTCGGGTTGCTTCAGATGAAGGAAAGCCCTCATATTTTAAGCACACCTGGCTGGTACACCGTGCGGTTATAAAAAAGTGAGTGAAAGCAGACGCGATCCTCCAGCTGCGGACGGAGCGGCACCGAAAAAGCAGCGCCTCTTATTTGTCTGCTATGATTGGACTCATGATGAGATGCCGGGCGTCGCAGACATGCTTGATTACACAGGTGCACGGAGCATATTTAACGCTAAGCGGTTCGGCACATTCATGAATCTAATTACCACAGAAAATAAAGTGATGAGAATGATAAAATGATAAAATCGCCATTTCTCGATGACATATCTTGTATTCTGGGGATTTTCTCTTTTTTTGAAGGTACAGTTGGGACCGATACAAGATCGTTCAGAGGAAAGGATGCAGTGACATTAATCATCATGCGCTGTTGTTCACAGCTAACAGTGAATGAGAGCAACATCTTCAAGGACCTTGGAGCCTTAAAGAGGCCTTCTGGGAAATGGCTTGTAGTTAAAGGAACACTACACTCAAAAATGTAAAGTTTCAAATAGAAAATTCAGTCATAATCACTCACACGAGACATTTCTGGGGCTTCACAGCAAAACAGTGCTGCAGCATTCTCCTCAACAACTGAAGTAGATGGGGACTTGTTCTCAAACGTAAGAAAACAATGTACCGATTCGGGAACTGAAGTAAAATGAGTTTGGGGAAAAGGTATCAGGTATTTTCAAGTCCAAGAGACGTCACGAGTCATTGGTGTCCAACGTGAGTTCCACGTCTTTTTTGATTTCATGAGTCAAGTCTCAAGTTATCAAATGTACGACTTGATTCTGAGTCCAAGTCATTTCACTTGAATCCACACCTCTGCTAGCTGGTAAGTCCTTCTTCACATGAAATCCAAAATGCACCATCTTGCTGCTGAAAATTCATGCTAATGCACCAATTTTTTACAAATCCCACTTAAAATGGTTCCAAACAAACACACTGCTTACTTCTATCTGAGTAAAGTTTAGTTTGGTTTACTGACAGTTTTTTTTTCCATTTTCAGTAAGAATGGGTTGACTATGACTGACAGGCTGTAAGGAAATCAAGTATTGAGGATTAACACGTTGTTGATTTTGGTCTTGTCACAGGAGTTGATGACAATAAGAAAAATATAAATCATCCCCGTCATCCTTGTCCTTTAAGTACTGTGTTCATATAGTCCCAAGTATCTGAAGGTAGAGGGGAGCAGGTTGAGGGAAACTGAGCCTCTGAATAAAAAGCTAATTAAAACACTAAATCACTCCATAACTCCACAGATTGATAATACTGTGTCAGAGTATCAGAGAGAGAATGTTCCCCTGAACGTATCTTTGCTATAATCAATTCAGACAGAAATGGCAGACATGTTTCCACACAGTTACGGCAGTTAATTACATTTCTTGGCAGGGGAGGTGCCTCTTTTGTCATTTTTTTGACAGAGCTGTAGATTCATCCGTCTTTTATGGTAAGATTCATATGTGAATAATAACGAACCTATTTCAGTAAGATTACTGCGCTGTCTAACTCTGCCGCTTCGCGTCACATTTCAAAAGCCTAAGCCGTGTTACACCGCGTCTAAAAACAGGCTCTGTTTCGTGGCAAAATGTGATATCGTGAGCAACGATCACAGGCTCTAACTTTTCAGCGGTCAGCAAAGTTTACTGCTCGTCTTGCTTGCCTGTCAAGTTCACACCTCAACAGCTGATTGAGTTAATCTCATAAATATATCAAGTTTATTACCAGGATGAGGCCTTTCGACAAGTCTGCTACACAGTTAGCTTCTCCACTTTCCTTTGCATATTCAGTGAAAGATGTGCGTGACAAGTGCGAGGGGACACGCGGCGTGGGGCGTCTTATAAAGCAGTCGGGAATGCAAAACGAGGCGTATTATATTTGCTTTGTTTTTGCCAAACACAAAAATACACTCGCCTGCATAGGAACTGCTTGTTCTGGTAGCACGTTGAGTAGAAGGTTATTTTTATTGCACCTTCCTGAAACGCGACGCTGCAGCAGATGTTGGCGTTGCCATACAAATGTTTGGACAACACAGTTCGCTGCACAAGCACAGGGAACAACACGTCCTCCTCCGTCCGGCGAGCCGTATCCATGCCGAGAGCTATAATAGCCGCAATCCTATTGGACGACCGGACAGACCCACAGTGAAAGTTTATGTCTAAAATAATCTGAACATCACTAAAGGCACGGACAGAAGACATACTACATCCATGCATGTACAAAGACTGAGGTGGATTTCTGGCCAATTGTGTCATAATTATCTGGAATTAAATAAAAGTAAAAAAGCGCAGACTGCCTCGAGGTAATCTTGGGGGAGAAATTAAATAATGAAGGATATGAAGAAACAACTAGATTATGAAAAATCATTCTCCCTCGAGGCCTTTTCATTTAATTACATCAAGATAACAAAAGCAAAATGGCCGAACGCAAGCCTGGGCCGCACTTTTTTTCGCTTTTAAAGAATCAGCGAAACCCGCCGACAAGAGTTGTTCAAGCAGATCCTGTGATCGAGATAGTTCTGCCTTCTCACATCTGTGTTTTTTCAGAACTGGATTCGGTATTCTAATCTTTGGCCTCGTCTCTGCCCCCGTTCACATGAAAACGACCAATAACTCAGCAGACTTCCTGTTGCTCCGTGAGGCTGACAGACAGAGGAAGTGTTGCTGGTACAGACTGCTCAGCGGTTATGACATGTATCTTGAATGTACTACAATGGAATCTGTTGTTTAAACATGCTGGGCCGTTCCATCTGTCACCTAGACATAAAATGGGGAGGCCGAGGGGGTCGCTCGCCGCAGACTTCCTGAGGGCCGCCGTCTCTTCCACCGCTGGGGCTCCTGGTGGGATCTGACAACGGGTTTCCATTGCGCTGAGTCACAACACAACACACAAACTTTGGTGAAGAGTGATATCAAAAGCATCCCTGCTGGAGGCTGTGGAGCCGCTCGCATAAACATACAACAGATGAGCATGTGGTGAGCATGATCCGACCATCATTTCTGTAGAAAAGAGAGAGACCCCCCCCTCCACATTTCTGTGACGCAAACGAGAGTGTATACTGTGTGTGTGTGTGTGTGTGATGGAGGTGTTCCGACATCCTCAGTGGAAAGTATTATGCCAGAGCAATTGCAAAACAGAGACACATGTCCAACTTTTTGGAATATTTCCTGAACAATTAAAGGATGAAGATTACTGTAATGTTATTCTCCATTGACGTACCATTACACCACTGTTTCCTATCGCCGTGACACATCATGGCCGGAAGCGCACACGGGGCCATACACAGGCACGGAGACTCGCATTCGGCGTGCACACACGCACACGAGAGAGACTTTAGGTAAACACAGCGGAGAGCCGTCAAACAAAACATAAGACCTGGCACATGAGAGGCATTAAAGGGATATTCCAGCAACTTAGTATTGCGCTTATTCCACAAATCTGGGAGACTTGGAAGAAATATTAAAAGTGTAATATGTAAGAATTTAGTTTGAAACATTATTTTAAAAAACCCAACTAAAATTATCAACAGACGATGAAGAACAGTTTTGGCACTAAGAGGTTCATGTGTACAATGTGTTGCAGAGATATCTACTGAAGTTAGCCTGCTAACCAGCTAATACCAGTCTGTCCTGGCTCAAAGCTAGCTAGCTGTGCTAACAGGATTAACATCAACATTTCTCCACAGTAACAAGCTCCCGGTCTGGATCGCTAGCTGCATGGCTAACTGAGCTAACGGCAGCTGCCGTTAGCAGCAGTTAGCAGTTACTCTAGAGATATGCTACCCCCGAGTTGTTTTGAGTATGGTGCCCAATTCTTCCACATGCACCTTTAAGCAAAGACTTGTGGCGCCTGGTATGGGTCAAGCTTGAAAAATAGGGTACATGATCCTCCATTTCCCATAATGCAACCATGTTTTTGTTGAATGATTAAGGGTGCAGTATGCGAGAATTGGCCACCTGTCGAATTCAAAACAAATGGGGGGCAGCATAGCACGAGAGTCACCGCTAACCGCTGCTAAATGTGGCTGCTGTTAGCTAGGTAGCTCAGTTAGCAGTGCAGCTAGCAGTCTGGAACAGGAACCTGGAGCACCAGTGATGTGTTGATGTTATAATACCACAAGCAAAGGAGCTTTGGACCAAAACGTGCATTTTGAATACTGCACCTTTAATGCAAATGAGTCTTTCCGTTTAAAATACACAATTCAATGTTTAATTCCAAGTCAAAACCGAGATAATTACATTATCAGGGTGATTTTTCAAGGTTCTTCCAGACATTTTCCAGCTGTTCTCACCGAGATGAGCCAACAGACGAGTGATGAGTAAAATCAACGCAGTGACCCTTTAACATCTCATAGTTGACACTTACAGGCGAATGGTAACACACATTAGCACAATACAGCTGGAAATACACACAGGAGAAAGCATTGCACATGTGCTCGCACAGACACACCCCCTGTCCAAATGCAGCAGGCTGCACACACACCTCCGGTCCAAACCCTCACACACACAGACACACACACGCTGTACGGATCTGTAATCTCAGGAATATCATATTTGAAAGTCCGCAGTGATTACCGACATGGACAAAATAAAAACAGCACCACTCACAGCCTAAGCCCGGACAGTCCAGAAACAGTTTCTGTCCACATCGGAAATCCCTATCAGGAGGTTAAAAAAAAAAACTTTCCCTGGAGAAAAAGATCCTTTAAGAAAACAAATCTAACCGCCGTGACTCACATTCACACACCGAGAGTGCGATGACGACTCAGAGTTTTGCACTTAAAAGCTGATTCAACCCATCAAAGTCAGAGTCTGAAGGAGAAAGCGAAGAGACAAAAAGAGGACTCACCGGAGAGGCGCTCCAGCCGCGCTGCTCGGAGCGGCTGTCTCGCGTCGAAACTGCACATGAGCTTAGAGCGCAGACAGAAGTGAAATGTCCGATCCTTGAAAACCTAAATAAACCCCGTGCACTCATGCAAAATGTCCTCTTTGGTATCAGCTATCAGGTCATGGCGGGAGGCTAATATCGATGTCTTTTCTACGCTGCGCCTTTGCGCACTTCGGTTCCATCTTAAGTTTCCATCAATCGGAATCATTTGAAAAACTTCGGTGAAAGGGACTTATTGAGACCAAGATGTTTAAAAAAAAAAAAAATAGAAACAAAGACCAAGTATTTGTCTCCCCCCACCAACTCCACAACATCCCTTGTGGAAACTTGGATCACTTTACCTACACCGGGACCCACTTCCCCCCCGAAACGTGATGGACAGATTGCGTGAAAAAGTCAAATTGCCTCAAGGAATGAAAGCAGAGGAATTTCCCTGCATGAAGAACATATTTAACAAGCCTTTAAGCTGTCAGGAATGCTTTGTGGTCTGCTGGCCAAAGGCAGAGAGAAATATGTTAATAATGTAGGCTACTGCCATACCAAATATGGCGATATTGTTACGTCTGAGCTCTGGTGCGCATCTGGAAACGCTTAGCTCCCCTGAATAAAGGCGCTGGAAAGCCAGAAATAGACGCTGTTAAACGTATTTCTGCCCACACCTTTAGGCTCACGGAGAGAAACCTACGGCTATTTTAAACGTGGCGGCCGCGACACGCTGTAAAAAGTGTATTTAACAAATTGCTTTCATCAGCAAAAGCATCACTGACACCAAATGAAACCGGAATCAGCTCATTAGAGCCTGAACAGACTTTGGCACATGTCTCTAGGGTGTTCTCTGGCCTGTTTTATTATAGTTAGATCATAAGGAAACAGATGCACTGATGGCAATAAAGTTATAAAATACCAATATATTTCAATCACGTGTGTTTAAAGTGTTAAAGAGGAGGAAAATCACCCTCGAAAAGTCCACATAAAAGCACCCAGACTGCGCTACTTCTTCAGAAAAAAGTCCTCTGAACCTGGGTTGATAGATGTGAGAAGCGAGCAGAGGAAGAAAAATGAAAGGGGGGATAAACAAGAAGGGAAAAATGTGAGACGGAAAAGTGTGTTCAGATGGGATCCAGGGGGGAAAAATCCATTTGAGAGGAGAAGGAGAAGAGAAGAAAAAAAAAAAAAAAAAAGAAAGAAGAGAGAAAGGTTTAGACAGGGTGGAGCTTAGGTCTTGGATGGAAAATGCGCCGAGAAACATTCCTGGCATAGTTTGGGAACAGTTCAGCAAGCAGCCCGGACGACGTCAGCTTCCCACTACGGTATAAAAGTGCGGAGGTGGCCGGACCTCAGCAGACTGCAACCGCTTTACCGAGAGCTTCATCTACTCTAAAGGGAGCCTCTGACACTTAGAGACTACCAGCAAACAAGTCAAGAGACAGACGACTGAGAGAGGGAATATCTAAGGACTCCTCTGAAGACTGACTTTATCCACTTTTCACGCAACTGGGAACAGGATTCCTCTTGAGGACGCTGAAGAAATTTATCCAAGATGCTGATGCTTACTGTTGTCGTTACCTTCCTTGGGAGCCTTAACTTGGTGAGTCTCTCTTTCAAATCTAAGAAAGCCGTTGTAATGATCTATTTTTAGCCGTGGAGAGGGGACGTGAGCGCACGTTTTTCCTTTAGACGGGATGAGAAAGTTCTGGGATAATCTGTGTGGCATGGCTTACAAAAGTGTCAGTCTTTAATAGAGGATTGTGTTGTCGGCTGTACAGGTCCTCTCCTCCTCCTCCTCCTCCTCCTCCTCCTGCCCCTCCGTGTGTGAGGAGTGTCCGCAGGAGATGCCAAAGTGCGCACCCGGCGTCAGCGTCGCCCTGGACGGCTGCGGCTGCTGCAAAGTTTGCGCCAGGCAGCTGAACGAGGACTGCAGCCTGACCGAGCCTTGCGACCACACTAAAGGGCTGGAGTGTAACTTCGGGGCCAGCTTTGCTGCCGCTACCACTCGTGGCATCTGCCGAGGTATGTATGAGAAGCCCATCCAGCTCCAGATGTTGCATGCTTTCTGATAGTCTCAAGGGTTTTTTTTCTCTCTTTAAATGAGGGCGTTTATTCACGAGTATGGGAACCTGTGTGATTTCAGCACTGTGGAATGCAGATAGAAGGAAACTTAGACTAAACCTCAAAGTACAGACAGCCCACTGTGGAGGGGAAAAAAGACTCCTCAGGCAGCCTGAAGAATTTCACAGTTTAACTGATCCTTACCTGGCAGCCATGTGATGTCTTGAGCAGACGTCTCCGAGCAGAGCAGGAAAGAATAACATTCCTTTCCTCCTGTTTTTTTTTTCCCTTCTCCGCTGCAGCCAAGTCAGAGGGCAGACCCTGCGAGTACAACAGCAGGATCTACCAGAACGGAGAGAGCTTCCAGCCCAACTGTAAACACCAGTGCACATGCATCGACGGGGCGGTGGGATGCGTCCCGCTGTGCCCCCAGGAGCTCTCCCTGCCCAACCTGGGCTGTGCCAACCCCAGGCTGGTCAAGGTGGCGGGCCAGTGCTGCGAGGAGTGGGTGTGCGACGACGGCAAGCAGACGGACATCCTGGAGAAGATCTTTGGCAAGGACATGCTGAGCGACGAGCTGGAAAGAGACCTCACCAACAGGAACGAGCTCATCACCATTGTCAAGGGAGGACTCAAGTCCCTAGCTGGTAAGAAAGCCTTTCAGCCTGGAAATACTTGTTTTGATTTTCTGGATACTGAGATGTGATTGTGAGATGCTAATGTTTGTCTTCTTCTTTCATCCACAGCCTTCAGAGCGCAGCCTGAAGTCCACATGTTTGACAGCCAGAAGTGCATCGTCCAAACCACGCCCTGGTCCCAGTGCTCCAAGAGCTGCGGAACAGGCATCTCCACCAGAGTCACCAACAACAACAGCGAGTGCAAGCTGGTCAAAGAGACGCGGATCTGTGAAGTGCGGCCATGCACCCAGTCACCCTACTCCAGTCTGAAGGTAAGCTCGAGCCACCATCACTGAAAGCGAATGGAAGCATGCACGATACTGCAAAAAGCATCACTTCTGGATCTGAGCGTGCCACTCACCTCCATCTCCATCTTGTTTGTTCCCCTGCAGAAAGGCAAGAAGTGCAGCAGAACCAAGAAGTCCAGCCAGCCGGTCAAGTTCACCTACGCCGGCTGCTCCAGCCTGAAGAAGTACAGGCCCAAGTACTGCGGCGCCTGCGTGGACGGCCGCTGCTGCAGCCCCCACGACACCAGAACCATCCGCGTCAAGTTCCGCTGCGAGGACGGCGAGACCTTCAACAAGAACATCATGATGATCGAGTCCTGCAAGTGCACCTACAACTGTCCCCACGCCAACGAAGCCTCCTACCCCTTCTACCGCCTCTCCAACGACATCCACAAGTTCAGAGACTGATCGGTGGCGAACGTCCAAAAAACCCCTCGGCAAGAGAAAGAGGTCATCCAGCAGCACTGGCGGCCAATGGCGGTCCAGATGAAACACAGGGGTGTAAATAGACTACCAATCAACTACCAGCTTCTTGTTGTAACTAGATTCCCAAGGAATTGTGGGCTTACATCATGAGGACTCAATGAAGTGCACTGTTTGCTGTGACTACGTCAGCATTCTTACCTATGAACTGCTTCATATTAATGGAGCCTGCGAAGTAGCTTCGTTATGGAGCAAGATGTAATTAATATTTGTACATTTATGTTAGTCGCTGATATCAATTCACTGTGTATATTTTGATCCTTTACATCAGACATGACACAGACTGTAGACTTGTGTGTGTATATGTGGATATGCACATGCGCAACTTCAATTAGCATACCATCCTGTATCTTAAAGAGCAAGACACCGAAATGCAACCTCCGGACTTGTTTGACAAGCGCGATGGTTCCATTCCTTCCTGACGTGGGCATTATTGTTCATGTTTTGTGGCAGCTATTGAACTCCCTTGGTGAAAAAAAAAAAGACAAAGCGAAACATGTCAAAAAGGATGAATGAATGTTTTTATTATTGTTATTAATATTATTTATCTAAAAAAAATGTAGCTACTTTATTTGGATATTATGTGTCATACTGGAATAAATTGTAAAATGATTTAATTTTATATGCTACAAATAAAACTGATTTATTTATGAAAGATGACACCGCCTGAGTTCCGTCTGTCCAAGCGTCTCACGCTCACATGCACGGGGGTTGGGAGGGTGGGGGTGGGGAGGAGGGGTGGGGGTGGGATATTTAAAGTCACTATATCCAGAGAAAATCCTCCTGTTATATCATTGTGTAGACCCAACAGATTCTCAGACAGACACCGAGCGAGGTCAGTCTTATATAACACAACCTTGGAGGCTCCCGCTCCTGACTTTCTGTTCTTTGGAATGCCATTCTGCAGCGAGCTAGCTTGCTTTCATTTGATCTGGCTAAGCCATACACTTGACTGATTCTGAGAGGAGGGGGAAAAAAAAAAAGATTAAGTCCACGAGTAGCAATGAGTATGGGAGTATGCCAAGAATCTTAAGTGCTGCTCTGAATGGGCCGGGATTAGACACCATGCAGGACGGACAATGACTATTATTGTACACAATGGGCTATATACAAAGCATGCATTCCCCGGGAAGGTTTTTTTTTTTCACGCAGCGGAACAGCACGAACCAAACTGACCTAATTCATTAGCAGTCGCCTTTAAAAGTGAATTAGTTGCATTGGCCTCTGTTGGCTCTTAAACTGCAGGGGTCTGCTAAACAGTTGTAAACAGCCCCGCGGAAGGAGGGAGGGCTTAAGCCTCCCCTTTCCAGCTTTCAGTTTAACAGGCATTAAGAAATACTATTATGAGGGAGAAACAGGCGAAGGACAGGAAACAGGGGTAACGTAGCTGCTTCTGTGGTCATAGAAACTTCAAGCTCAGTTTTACAGCGACTCGAACAATCCGCTCGACTCCAGCTCTGGTGTCTTCGTAATCTGTGTTTACCTGAGCTCCGATTGGTCCCGTCGGTTTTACGACCTCGATGCACAAGACATGTGTAATTAAGGAAGACAACAAGCGCCGGTCTGAAAAGGGACACGTGTTATTGTTCTGTTTTGAGACGCAGGATGCTCGCACCTGGTCCAAATACCTCCGGTACAGTTTGAACTGGGGGTAGGAAGAGCAGAGCTCAGGGGCAACGACAGGGAAGGGTTTCTTTTTTTTGATCCAGGTAGAGGGAGCGGCTCAGGAATGCAGCAGTGGCTCAGAAAGCAGACGTCCTGATGGGCGGCAGATGTTGGAAAATATTTCAGAGCAACATGTTCACTTTAGCCGGGGAAGGTTTTCCAAATATACACAAACACTTCCAAGTCCTCGCTTGTGTCCACAAAAGGCATTTTATCTCCTCGCAAACAACTATGAAAGCTCGTCTGTCTGGGGCTCCGTGGCACTCGCACACAGCATTCCTGCAGAGCTGCTGGGAATAAGTCTTAATCGAGTGTATTTAATAAGAGGTTGAGCAGGACACGTTGCCTTTGATTGGGCTGCATACCGCACAGGATGTGCCCACTGAGGTTTTACAGATTGCTCACATGAAAGGCTTCTGAGGTTTACCTAATCACAAAGATGTGTGGCTGCCCCTTGCAACCCGGATTTACAGTCCAAACACTTTCAGGGAGCCCTGTTTTTGCTCTTTCCCTTTCTGCTGCTTCCTGCAGGAGAACGTTTCCATCTCTGCCCCTCGGAGTTTGGAAAGTGGCGTGCAATCAGGCCGCCATTTGTCTTGTTAACACAATGCAGCAAACCCGGTTATGTAATGGCACCTGTATGTTATGTGAGCGATCCTTTTTCGGGCCGTCCGTAGCATTCCTTTATAATGCACCGGACAAACAAAGTGGCGAGGTTTAAAAGTCCCCCAGCCTTAACCCCGACGATCGCGCTTGTGTGAAATAAATTGAGCTGTCCGGGCCAACGAACCTGTAAAAACTCTCAGACACACGGGCAAACAAGGCGCTCGCACACATGTGCCTCTGCAATTAAATCACTCAGCGACTACCTCATTCCCTCAACCCAGAATGTGTTTATATGACAAAGACATTAGCATTAAAGCTCCATCAAGCACTACGTAATGCTGTGCAACCAGAAGCTAACAGGATCGAGAGAGCCCATTACAACATGCTGGAAGCTGCTGAGCACTGATGTCAGCTATTTAACAACCCCCTTGTCCATAACCTCAGGTTAATATTCACTGTTATAAGGAGCCCGGGAGCGAGAAGCGAGGAGGGTGAGAGGCTGGCCACCGAGCACAGATGCAGCGGCAGCCACTTGTTTTATAAAGCGCCATCTGCTGGACAAAAGCGCAAAGAGCATCCTTTAAATGGAGACACCAGTGAGACTAGTCTCACCTGACTTGCACTTTTTAAGGACTCACATGTGCCAAACATGCCGTTCATTATATTTTATGTATTTTCTCAGGACGTCTCTCTCTCGAACAAACTGATGTAAAAAGACGTCAACCTGCCAGATCCTGACAGGGCGTGGGACCCTGTCGAACATACACACATAATGATGACAGTGATGCAACTCTTGTGACACACCCATCAGATCCCCATCTGCAATTACATAAGAATAACTGATGATCAGGCTTATAGGGGAAAATCAGAGTCCATTCCCTCCCAGGCTGTTGGATTGTTCAGTGCGTCCCCGGAGGGCCGCCGGCTACTGGAGTGATTATTTACTCGAACAAGCCGAGCATTGATGGGAGAGGCGGCGCCGAGTCTTTGGGCGTCTTGAGTCTCGGCCCGATGGAGACAATGTTGGAGTGAACAATCTCCAAGGGGGCACACATCGTCAACAGCTGAGCTAATGTTGGCATATGCTGCTCCCGCTATTGTTCGACGTGGGCAGACCAATGACATCACATCATCAGACGCTGTAATTTTGCCTTCATGCCTTGTTAAATGTTAAGTGGATTCATCGCTACAGCTAATTTCTTAGCAATTGGGTTTGCCTTCCAAAAATGGCTAAAATGTGAAACATCATGGATATGAAATGTGTGATATCAAGGACTGTAGCTATGAGGAGGACATTTTAAACAGAAGAGCAAGCTCTTCATTGACTAATTTCTTTTTGAGCCTAAACAAACTGAATAAACACACTGTCTTCAGGCACCAAAACTATTGTAAAGACACCAAGACATCTTCCACGCAGACATGCTCACATTGGAAAGTTAAACTTATAGTAAACCCTGGCCACATAAATGCGGAGAAACTATAGTTCTTTTCTTTCAAAGATTGTTCAAAGCTGCTATAAAAACACAATTTTCTTGGTTAGCATTTAAAGAAATGTGGTTTGAGCTCTTAAGCAGTGGTTGGCCTGAGGATCGGGATTCTGCTGATGTTCCTATGGAACATTAAGTGACCAGAGCGATGTATTTTCCTCCTCATTTGTCTCCCCCCATGCTGGGTAATTGCAGCCTGATTTCAACTATTGTGTAGGGATAAGGGCCGGTAATGCTTCAGTCATTATATCGCCACCCACTTTCCCCCGTAACACAATTCCTGATCTCTTCGGCATCTTTTGATCCCTGGAGCTGACAATGGGTGAGCCATGAGCTAATGAGTGGCAACTGTGACTCTGGACTAAAAAAAAAAAAGTGTCTGCCCACTTCAAAAGTGCAATTAAGTGAACACACAAAGAAGCAGATATAAATCTAAGGAAATAAACATGCTCTTACCAGATGCGGCCTTACATTAATGCCAGTCCGGAAATTCTAACTGCCAGACTGAGCAGATTAGATGGAAAGGCACGATGTGATCTTGAAGGAGATTAAAAAACAGGTTTTAAAACATTTTTATCTCAAAGTTGTAAAGACACCGTGATGAATAACTGATATAAGTGTTAAGGTTTTAATCACATAGAAGGATTTTTGAGCGCTATATTCCAGGCAAGGACGGATATATATTCCCTTTCAGCGTATTCTAGAGAGGTGTTCGAGAGGCACCCTGCTCAGATGCTCAAAACACCTCCACTCCGGCTTATTTCAATGCGACAGAGCAGCAGAGTCCCTCTGAGCCTCCTCTTGATGCCTGAGCTCTAAATACTATCCCTGAATTCATGACTATTAATCCCAAACCAGTCTGCTTGTCGACCTCACTCCACCCTGTCCTCGCTGATGCTAAAATACCTGATTTACTTGCGGTGGGATTATCTTGGACACTTGAAGTTACGGCGTCTCGTTCAGTCTGCTTCACAATCAGCCACACATCCCCCAGGACACGACGAGAGACACGCCAACCTAAACTTCAACTCAACTACAGCCAAGAACGAGATCAAACATGGCAGATCGTTTGATACGACTTCAAAGTTAATCATATTGTCCATCAATCATCTTGGCCTGAGGTGACTGTTCTGAACGGTCCATGACAGTCCAGGCAGAAATAGCCACTGACAAGTCCCCTTGTTGAAAAGTCCAAAGGTGGAGGCCTCTCTTGGACCCCCAGCCAGAGACTCAGAGAATGTCATCGACTATGATTTGTTGAATGGCAGCTTCTCCTCCGAGACACACAATCAGGCAGACGGAACATGTCGCTCTCTGGTAAAACCTCAGAGGCCCGGTCCACACGTACATGGGTATTTACGGAAACGGGGTTATAAAAACAGGAACGGTCTCTGTCCAGACAAGGACTTTAACACAATGGCAGAAATAATCTCTGTCCATACCAACACACCTGAGAACACATATCACATGGCCATTCACAGACACTGGTTAATGCTATTTTAATGTAAAGATATCAGCTTTATAGCAGATATATCTTTCTAAACATGGACAACATAACATCTATTTTATCAGTGGACAAACTATAATACTTTTACCCCTTTTCAACCAAAACAAACCAAGTGCTGGTTCTGGGCTGCTGCTAGCGCTGGTTCAAAGTTGGTTCGACCTGGGAACCTTTTAAGAACCGGCTTGCTTAGAGCCACTGTATAGTCACATCACACAGCCACTGTATATGTCTCCAATTTCCCAGCATTACTAGGAACAACTTTGGTGGACAACATCGACTCTTTACAAGTGCTGCTCCTGGATTTAAATGCCTACATTGGTGTCCAAACATGACTGGTCCTCTACCTTGTTAAATGTTGCTTCAATTAGTGAAGATAGTTCAAATGTTTTGTTTATTCCCCCATGGACTAGTCAGAACACGCTACACTAGCACTGGTTTTTAAAAATGGTGGTCGTGAGTGATTTTAGTTCGTCCTTGGTCACAATAACCCCGCCCCCAGCCCCTGACGTAAGTGGTTCTTTGTTCTAGACCAGCAAAGTGTTGGTGCCACTCTGGAACCAGTTTTCTTTGGCTGTTGAAAAGCAAAGAACTGGTTCCAGAGTCGGCACTGGCTCCGAACCAGTACCTGAACCACTTTAGTCGGGAAAGGGGTATGTGAGTACATCTTGTAGGACTGGTTCCAGGTAATAGACCTGGTTTCCCTGATCTGACACAGTAACTGCCACCTGAAAACGATGCAGACCGTTTTCTTTTGAGACTGTACAAGAAGCGATTCCCAACCCATCTTCCATCGTTACTGGGACATGCAATCTCCTCCACCATGATAAAATGACAATATCCCGCTTCTTGCCATGTTATTCAGATTAGAAATGGTTTATCAAAAGGCTGATACTTTATCATTTTAATGGTAGATCATTCTGCGTGTGCTTGAATGCAATCTCAAAAATTGCAGTATTATTTCTACCAGATGCAATTCAAAGTGCGCCGCTGGGAAATTAGAGTTGAGCTTCGATGACGGCAACATGTCACTGGGATGATTTGGTACTTCATTTTAGCTTCTAAACCAAATAAATCACTTAAACTTGGTGAAGTCTGCATACAGTTAGGACAACGCAGCTACGATAAAGTGGCAGAGAGAAAAAAAGATGGCCAGAAAGTCTCGTGACTCTTGTGAGGCAATGGCAGGTGCTCTAAAATCAGCTTCGCCACGATAACTGGAGGCTGATAATACAAGAAAAAACAGAAAACAAGCAGGCTCTGTTGGTTCAGACTGTCAGATTGACACAAGACAGACAAAGGGGAGCAAGTGAATCACTTCCTGCAAACGACTTACTGGGGATCAGTCTCCGAGGTGACCGCGGCGGCAACATTACTGGACTGTTCTCGTTAAAGTGTGACAGAGACGTGTGTTTATCCCGAGCACAGGACGGGTTCCATCAACCGAAGACTCGGAGGGAGTCATTCTTTTAATAAATTAGGAATGCCCTCGCAGTGTACACAATGACGTCCTCCAACAGATTTAGGCTTCGTCTTACCTTAAGTGACCTGCATGTTATCAGTGTGGATTTTTGAGGGAAACATTTGGGGAAATCACAAAAACGTAGCGTGTATATCTCGAAAAGCTGACGTGTTTGTTGGCCAAAGACAACTGGTTGTATTTAAAAAATAACTGTACTCACGTTTTATAAAAGCACTATGAGCTGTGAGAAAATGAACAGGCCACAGAAAACCACCACGATACAAACACGTGGCTTTATTTACTTAGAAGAGAGAGATATGCGCAGTTGAACGTTAATTCAAAATGTGAACTATGCGTGCAAATTCGTAGACTCGGTCGCAGATGGAAAGTGTTTGATTTTGAACACCGAATATGTGTCTTTTCACGCATTTTGGAGGTTCTCCTTGTGCGCCTCGTGTGACCCACTCCGTGTGCCATGTGAAAACAGATGACATCAGGCTCTGGAAACATGATTTTTTTGCTCCGGTACCTGCCTTTTCCTGGTGCAGCGCTCTGCCAACATTAGCCTGTTTCTGGATAGGGCCACCGCAGCAGAGCCGTGTCCCGGAGCTGCTCTCGTAAAAACAAAACAGCTCCGCACGCAGCACAATTGAGCCCTGCCCACCAAATCAAGACTAATTAACTGCAAACCAACTATAGAAATTTCAAAGGGCCACTTTCTTAAATTGGAGGAATTATTTCCAATGAATGCGCTCTCCGCAGACTAAAAACAGCTCAAATGCACTTTTAACAACAAACAGAAACGGAGGCAGAGCTTTTGTGTGGTCGCATTGAGTAACTTTATTGAGATAGAAAATTAAGAAAACTGCTAAAATAAAATGGGTGGTAATTCGACACAGGCAGAGCCACGACAGAAGAAGGAACACATGTGAAGGCACCAGAGGCAACCGCTGTACTTCCATTCGCTTGGTGGTATTTTACATACGTTTCTAAGCAGCGCAAAACAGTGGATTGGTCTGCTCAAAAGGTTTGTATTTTAAAGATAAGACAAGATTTTGAATCAGTGGAGTCTTACGCTGAGAAGGCCTGACAAGAGGGCGCAGCGTCCTCTTTTCATGTTTTAAGGAACAGTTTGACATTTTAGGGAAATTCACTGTCTTGCTCTATTCCTATTGTCAAATCTGTCCGATAAATAATGTACAGTCATCAGCCCATTGGCTTAGTTTAGCAAAAAGATGGTAATGGTAAATGGATTGCATTTCTATCGCGCTTTTCTAGTGTAAGTTTGGTGGATGGTCGACGACCGCTTTACATCCTCAGTCACAGCTGCCCCTGTCCACCTAAAAATACAAGAAACAGCCCAAACACTGTAGTTACTGTACGTACTAAAAAGACAAGATATATTGTTTAGATTCTTGAACTCAGAGTTGCTGGTATGTCGGTGCTTACACCTTCATATGGAACCAGACCAGCTGTGTTTTCACCCTTGTTGAGGGAGGACACACAGACCCATCATTGGTTTACGTCCATGTTAAAGTGTTTCCATACAAGTCCATAACGTGCAGAGATGAGCCCGATTCTAGGCAAAAGGAAAAACAGCATATTTCCTAAAATGTCAAACGCCTGGAGGGAGGACACTGAGACTCAATACAAGAGGGGAAAAGGCCAGTCTGGCTCTATGAGAAGGTTCAACACCATGGCACCTCTGAGCGCACAAAGTGCAACAATACATCCTGTTTATTTAGTCCATACAATAACTGAAGCGTATGGGGTATGTGTGAGGCTATTTCTTGCACTGGTAGGTGAATTCTGGCAGAACCAGGCAAGCCTTGTCCCTGTTTCCAGTCCTTCTGCTATGCTAAGCTAACCAGCTTCTGGCTGTAGCCGTGTATTCAACAGACTTCCGTGGGAGTGGTATCAGGCTTCTCATCTAATTCTAGACCAAAAGGAGTCCAAGCAGATTTCCTAAAATGTCAAACTATTCTGTTAAACCTGCGTGGTTAAACTTGCATTTTTCCCAATACACACGAGGTCCAAGAAAAAGACTCAAGACTTCTGCAGCAAAAAGAGCAGCAGTGACTTTGAGCTGATGTCTGTTCAGCAAGCTGGAAACAAACAAAATGTTCCGAAATATGTGGCAGAACTTAAACACGGGCGTTAAAAATCGCACTAATGACACGGAGTCAACGAGTGAGGGGTCTCTGTGTCGTCCGTCGCCGAGGGATGCGCAGTCAGATGTGAGATCATTGCCTCTGACTGCAAAAGGGTGGAAAATGCGTCATCGCAGGCCAGACATCAAAGGGCGCCCATCCATGGGGGTTAACATCCAAAAGAGGTTCGCAGAGGTTATAAAAACACATCTATAAACACAGGCCCCACCAATGAGCCATACTGTCAGTTATTACTGGCACTCCGTTGTCGTTATAAACTAACATTAGGCAAGAACACGCCGCTCGGAGAACGTTCACACGGGGAGACACCCCAGAGGTGTCAGAAAAACGAGCATGTCAACATTAACTTTTATTAGCTGATGGAAAATGAGACTAATGGGCTGAGTGAAGCTGAACAGAAACGTGTTGAACTTCGAAAGTGACGGAGGCACAGCGTGGGGCTGGTTCCCTTAGTTTTTCAGTTACAAACAAACAGTCAACAGACGGACGCGTTACCTAATGAGAGTCTGAAACAAAGATGTGTACGTTTGAGAGTAATGTGGCAAGACTTCTCTTTAACTGCTGAGCGTTATAAAAATAACAATATATTTTATTTGAAGAGCGTTTCAGTTAAAGCTGCTAGAGGGAACTTCATTTTTTGTTGATTGTGGCGGCCCCTGTGGACCAGAGCTGTATGAGCACCACCGCCTCCTGTGGTAATGATCTTGTTCTGGCGAGCATGTTCGTTTGTTTTGAACATGAGTGAAAGAAAGACGCAACATATTTTTTATATTAGTCTTATTTTTGTTAGAAACAGCCGCTTGCAGAATAGGGCATGAGGTAATGTATTTATTTGTGGCTGTGTAAGTTCAATAACTGTAATAGGACCATGATGAAACAAAGTAAACTTAAGCGCAAGTATCTTAGAGCCATACAACCACACTACAGAGCAGCTTCTTTCCTCATGCTGAGAGAACTCTCAATTCCTCAAGATCCTTGATAGCTAAAAACACACGAGATGGCACATTAAATCAAACATTTAAGGCCGTTCGATCACCTCTTCTTGACATTCACTGTGCTCAGCAGATGAAGTTTGGATGGAGGAAAAGCCCCTTTGTCTGAACACTTGTGATTTCTCATCCATGCTGCATTACGAACTGAAATTCAAAGTGCATTTAAAAGGCATTCTGGAGCCTTCAAACATACAACATGATCATTATTAATAGATGTGTCGTCTGTTGAGTCTGTTGAAGGTGAACAAAAACAGCTAACCAATGGATAAGATGAACTAAAATTGACACATCTGTTATGTTTGGTCTGATACTAGTGTCAGTACCATCACAGATGTGACAAAAACACAAGAAGTTTTCCAAAAAATGTCTTTATTAGAGAATAATGATAAATGTTGACACTGAAATGTTCATTTTATAAACAATGACATACATACATACAAAACAGCCAGTGTTCTTTCTTAAAACAATCTGTAGAAAACAACTGAAACCCCTGTCAGGCTGCACTGGTCCACTGCACTGACACAAGATTAATGACTTCCTGTCAGATATGTCTGCCTCCACATTCGTGTCTTGCTGAACATCTGGGCGTTATCATTCTAATACACAGCTGTCAGCAGCCTTAGCTGACTCATTGTCGTCATGACAGTGACGGGTATGAACAGGCCTCGGCTTCTTCGCGGCGTCCTCCTTAGTCATGCTGACCTCGGCACTCTCTCCGGCAGCTGAGCTGTCGTCAGTGAACCCGGTGATGGTCTAATTTACACACCGAGCCCTGCCAATGTCACTGTGTTCAATCACACCCGCTTCAGCATTAACTGTGTGCTGGTTCATCTTTAATCAACTCATTAGCAGAGCTTTTGGCACCGTCGCAGCTCTGAGCACATGAGGTATTATCGCCAGCATTTCCTTCCTCCTCCTCCTCCTCCTCCTCTTCATCACTACTGTCTACGATCTCTCCCTCCTCTGGCTCTTCCTCCCCAGCTTCTCTCTTGGCTCTTTTCTCTTGTGGGGGTTCAGTGTCAGGGCTGGTCTCTGGGGTTCCTGTCCAGATGTTGGTTCCCCCCGGGGTGCGAGCTCCTTTTTGGGATGCTGAAACTTGGGTCACTTCCTCCCTCTTTTGGTCCACCCCTTTGTTCTCAGTTACACAACTACTGCAGGCTGACACAGGTTCAGCTGAAACAATATGACCCCACGAGTGTATTAAAAAAACAACATGATTAAACATGGCTCTTGCAACAGTGAATTCGTACATGTTCAAACACAGACGTACACAAGTGATCAGGGTGGGCAGCTGCACAGCTGGGGTCATGCTTAAACAGACACAGCGAGAGTAAAGACAGTACAGACAGTTTGGATGATGCGATTGTTAGGCTCCATGCTGGTTTCCAGCCGAGGCAGCGTGCCAAGCACTTAAGATGTGCAATAAAGAAGGGTAGACGTGTGAAAGAAAGGCTGCAGAATAAATAACGTAATAACAATAATTGTGAATTATACCCAATTACTTCCCAAGGTCCATTTGCGGGAAATTCTTTAAACCTTTAAACCTCAAAGACTTTTGCCAACACATTTTTGCCTCTATCCTAAAAATTAGTTTTCCAGCTGAGCCGAAATAAGAAGATTAACGTAATTCAGCTTTTATTATTTGTGCTATAACACGAGACACGATTAAAAAGCCGTGCCTGCTTCCCATTAACCATTTATCCTGGGCGGGGAACATACATTTTAGAATGTTTGGACCAGATAGGATTTTGGTAAATTAACAGTGAATTCTCAACTGACTACAAATAAAAAAAAACATACAGGCCTGCTTCGGTCTAATGCTGACAAACACCACTCAGGTCAACACACATTTTACAGCATCATTTCATTATGTCCATATTTCTGCATGGTTTCTTAAAGCTTACAGATACGGACCAAAGGAGCAGTACCTCTGGTGGTTGTTGTGGGGCGGAACATTTTGAGGAGACGCAATGCGAATTGCTGAGAAGTTACTGGTTGACTACAGAGCAGCTGGGAGAAGATTGGACAGCGATTTAATCTGAGTTCAATTGTGGCGAAGGACATGTCCCCTAGTGGTTGTAATAATATTGTTTGAAACAGATGTATCGAGCCTTTAGCTGTTGTTTAGTGGTAATCCTTTCATTAGAGACCTATCATTGATAGGTTACTTACATAACCCCTGTTCTCTGAGTAGCATGAGTGAGATGTCTTACTATATGACACGCTATAATGCTCAAAAAACACATACATTTTCACATACTGTCCAGTGCAGCAGCACTATACTCCCCCTCTTCTATTCCTCCTCCTGTCTCTTTAAGGCCCGCGCTCCCAAACACTCAGTCTACTCTGATTGGTCAGCTCACACATACCTGACCCAGCACCACTGAAAACAACAGAGCAGCTGTGCTAAATCAATTCTTAGGTGCCAAACTATCCTGCAATGACATAAATTATGCAAATGTGTGACTCTGATGTAGAGCATTGTCACAGAATTAAAGGTGTGAATACTGACGAAGCTAACAGTAAGAGAAGCCTGTGGTCACCTCACTGCTAACACTTTGAGGGACGTCAAAGAGAACATTTGCAACTTATTATTTAAACCCTTTCTCCCTCTGTGGAGCACCTACAAAAAGGTAATTATACTTGGTGTAGTGGCACTCAAAGGTCATTTAACAATGGGACCCAAATATCAGCAAGGTAAAAATATCATCAGAGAGATGCTGGTTCAGGGTCGAAGAATGGGCCCTGACTTGGTGAATGTTGTTTGAAAGCAGAATACTGACCAGCTGCATGAGTTGGAGACTGCTAGACCCTTAAAGTTACCTTATCGCCATTGGATGTGCTGCTGTCACAGTGTCCGATTGCTTTTTATCACTTCCTGCCCAGCTTCCCGGGGCCATGGCGTGTGCAATTATCGGAATGTTTCTATGGCTAACTTTATAGCAAAACAGCGTGGCAACAAGGCCTTATCAGTGAAAAACACACACAAACTCAGACTCAAATGATCTCATTCCTCATTCAGCCTGTCTGGGTCTGACAGTATAATGATACTGGGTTAATGTGGTCTTTTGTGACCATACTAACCCTACTGACATGTGCACAGTTCAAACACACTGTGAGCAAATCACTCTTTATGATGTGCAGTCCGACTCTGTCACAACCCTAAACGAGCGGCACTAGAAGAGACCGACGGGCAGGTGAGAAAAACCACAGGCTGATCTCCCGTTTTCTCATCTTCTGTCATTTTACAACTCATGAGGTCACTGCTCAACAGTAAGCCATGTTTGATCCTCTTTTTGGACACAGTCGCCGTTGAGGTTGAGCTGGTGTGTGTGATACTGTGCAGAACACCCTCATTTCCGTTGGGGTAGCGTGTTGCCATAGTGAAAAATAAGTGAACGGGGAGTCTTAAAGTCTCAGCTGGAGAAACCAGGACATGATACAATGCTGCTGGAATTGGGGAAATGGAGAGGGGCTGGTGACATGGGGCGACATCGGGCTTTGACTTATGTCGTACATCAAGCATTTCGTTTGGTTACAGAAATCACACATGAAAAAGGAAGCGTTAGGATGAAGATAGTGATGAAGAAATAAAGCATTAGTGGGTTAATGTTGGTGCAGGAATCAGGACAGGATTTCGTGACATTTAAAGCTAGATAAGGGTTTTTACCTGGTCCTTTCTGAGGATATTCCTTCCAGTGATCTCTCAGTACGACATGCAGCACAGGATATTCAATCAGCATTTTGTATCTGAGGTTGTCCCTTAGGCTCTTGTGAATGTCCAACTCATTGTACCTACATTTTAGATAAAATCAAGGCAGAAAAAACACAAAGAGATGATTACAAGACAACTCAGCAATCAGCGGCAAATTTGTTTTTATGGCCTGGTTGGAGGCAATTCCAAGAGTTTTTAGATGCTAGGTAGTGACAAAGACGGACCAAAGATGGCCACTGTTATTGAAACTCTTGAACTGGCACTGTAGCTCTGTATTTCCAGCCGCATGTGGCACGTTGATGGCTGAGAATCATTTGAGGATTGATAGAGATTGGAGTCATGGCTTGGCACACTGGAAGATCCTGCTTGGTGTTCATCTCAAGAGATGGAAACTGACATTACCAAGAATCAACAACATCCCTCACAAGCACATAAAGCGACTCCCCCACCCCTCCTTTAGCTCTTTGTGAGAGATGACATCAGTCTAGTCTTGTCTCTAAGTAGTCCTGTCATGCATTAGGGACGGTCATAAATCACCAGACTAAATGGTTAACTGGATTCTTGGGAGGCATGGCTTGCTCCTACACTCAACTGATTCAGAACCATGCAGCTTAGGCTGTCATCGCCAAAGTACGACGCATCATATATTTTGGATGTATACAGTAACTGGCACCATCCCCGCAAACTGTCAAATCCGTGCCAGACTGAAGATCATTGAGCCATTGTTTATTTTGCTAAAAGCACACGCAGACAGAACCGCCCAGGTAGACACCCACTCCCAAAGCCAATCAAAGCACTCTGCTATAATGTGACATTTACAGGACTTTACTGGCGGACCAGCTCCCAAGAAGCCCTCCCTCCTGGTAGAGTCTCTCTTAGGTGGGCTGAAGATCATTTCGCATGGTCCCACAAATAAACAGCAATATGTGCTGCCACTTCCTGCGGGACAGGATAAAGGAAAGAAGCGATAGCCTGTGGGCCTCAGAACACACAGGAAATATCTTGCCACAGTGCAACAAATGGCTGCAGGATATTTACAGCACATCTCCACATCGGAAAAGTAGAAATAGTCTATGTAAAGCTGGACAAGATACTTGGAACATGGATTCTAAGGTGGGAAGAAAATAGCACCATCGATGAGGTCAGAGGTTAAGCAGTGAAAGTGTTTGTACTCTGCGTCCTTCTGCAATGTGCCTGCCAGACCAATGCTCTTTCCCTTTCATTTGTTTTTATGGCCAACTTGTATTAAATTAATGTTCAGGGATATTTTTCATTTTGCTAATATACAAGCTAAACGAAAACAGAAGTGTTTGTGCGCAACACAAGTGAAAAACGGGTGGATGGCAGAGCAGATTGCGGCTCCCTGTGGTGTTGGTGCGATTGTTAAAGCTCTTGCCATTTCTAGAAACACGGCTGGATGACTCAGCCAAGAACACGCACACATCTGGTCTCTATATAGTGTTCTAGTGAATGAACAGAACAGAGGGCAAGACTAATACTCTCTTCAGGGAGGTTCCTATTGTTTTCCCCTCCGTTGGTTTGACCCATCACCAAAGATGGAGGTGTGAGGACAAAACGACATTCCAGTTATTTTGGTTTTGAATAGGCACTATTGTGATAAAAATGTTGAAAATTTGACATAATTAGACTTGTCAATGGCTGTCTACTAGTTAATATTGGTGAAACTAACTCATTGTAACTAATTGCAAGACAAACATTTTTCAGTTCATGGTGATTTTGGACTCTCATGCATGCTGCTTGCTGCGAAAAGGCTTGAAGGATCACTTGGTAATTCTTTATGTCAGCTTTTTTATTAAACTGTTCATAGTTTCAGGACACTGTGTCCTGAGTGTTGTGAGCTTAGGTAACTACAGACAGAACAGGGCTTCATTTATAAATGATGTCATTGCACAAATCAGACCCTGACTCTGATTATGCCAAAGTCTGAATTCATAAAAATCGAAGCTGATGTGACAATAATTAACAGAAACCATGATACCTAGATTTATTATGATCCTTGTCTTTATCATTTGACCGTTCCTTTGATCTAAATCCCATCCACCACCATTCGCAACATCAACCTTATGGAATACTTAGTAGGCTTAGCATTCTTGGATTGACAGTTGACTCTGCAAGCCATCGGATCACGGATGCTTTACACGGAAATTGTCAATACAACTGGAGGTAGACAAAATATTTTAGCTTCATTTAGACAAGACTACAATCATCGCCTTGTGGTTGGATGCTTCCAAGCAACAGTCAAGTTTCTGTTACAGAGCTGTGGCATTGAATATTGGCCAGAACATTTTCTGCAGAACATTATGTCAAAGTGCATTTAACCTCGGACCTGTTTGATAACAAATGCCATAACTTCATAGTTATACCATATCAGTCATTTGCAGTTATATAATATTCTATATGGCATAACCTGTTTTGTGCTCAGCCTCAATAATTAATTATCAACCCTTTTATTACTTTTCATGTCTACAAATAATATCTTTGAGGAGAGACTGCCAAACTGAACAATTATGCAATATAATCTGCTGACATAACTGCCTTGCTATTTTAGTAAAAAAAAAAAAAAAAAGAAGAAGAAGAAAAAAACAATCTAGCATTACAGGAGACTGAGGATGCATCTGCTGCACAGAAACAAACTTCCACATAGCCTGAGGGCAAGCTGAGGGAGAGCAGATCGACGGGCTCAGGAGGGCTAAGGAGAGGGTTTGCCACAAATATGCGAGAGAACGCACTGCTTGGACAGGACAGAAGCATCACTGTCTGATAGGTCCACAACACTGGTTTAAAAAAAAAGACAGAAAGCACACAAACAGGTATCCTTTTTATGGGTGCAAAAGTAAAAACAGCATCTCTACTTCTGACAAGTCAACAGGCAGAGATGTTCTGTGGGATTTGGCTGGCTGAGAGGAAAAGAAGAGGTAAGGGAAAGGAGAAAAGGGCATCCACTGGATCTCAGGAGTGGAAGGAGTAAAAAACAAACATTCAAAAGAATAACACAAACAAACATCAAGAAGGGTGTGAATGGATCCCTTGATGCACAGTCTCCTTTCCAGTAAGAGGATGTTGACTGGTTACACAGTGATGTTTAGTTTAGCACAAGAGCTCCTTTATTGGAGTGGGTTGATATTCCCGGAGACATTCAACAACAAAAACATGCAGTCATACCCTTTGTGTTAGACTTGGCAAACGGCCTGTAAGTAGCCATGACTACTGCTGTCCACGACTTCATAACATTAATAATACCTTACTTAACAAAATTAGGGGTTTTCTTCTAAGATGAATTATTATCAATAATGTGGAGTGAGGTCCCTTTGTGGTCACAATACCTGTAACTCCTAAAATGGGATGAGGCCTCAGACTGTCGGGAGCCTCTCTTCTGATTAAAACTATATTCTGAAGCCCTGCTCCTGTTATGTAACTTGCACCTAGCTCCCCTTGGATAGGAATGCTAATTGTGCGCTACTTCCATTCATCCATCCTCAATCTGATGTTGACAATAAACACTTGAATTATGAACTTAACAGTCCGTCATTATGCACCTCATCCCCAGAGCTATTAAGGTATGACAGGAAAAGGTTAGTAAGTGATAGACAGGAGGGGATTTATTCCAGCAAATTGGCAATTATGCAAGTCGAAACATTCTTTCTCCAGAGGCCGATTTACGATGGTGACTGGATCGGGATAATAGCTGTTTAGAGTAATTCATCAAATCTTTCTCTGGAATTTGTGTTCCAATTGTTGTTGTGACTCAGTTAATAAAACAATTCACAGTCAATGGCAGGAAATGCCTGAGCTGGCATACCTCTTCCCCTTGATGTGACTGGGCAGGAAAAGGGTCTTTCAGTAACATTTGTCATGGGTTATATCTTATTGGCACTTACAGCATATAGCCCAATTTTCCCAGTATTTTACATAATGATCATATCATAGTCTCAAGGTCAAAACCATGATAAGCTGAATGGATATTCTGGTTCTTGATTAAGAAGTTTCTAAAACTGTTTCATTTGATCAAATGCCTCTTTAAAGAAACAATATGACTGGTTAGTCAACAGGACACATGCTCACATCGACTCAGCAGAGTCAGTCAGTCAGTAAAAAAACATAGACTATAAAATCAATAGGGGAACCAGCCACTGTGGACGGTCTGTGGACAACTGCTGGAAGCCTTGAGTTTGATTAAGGCCGTAGCCATCATAGTTTTATGGAGCCAGAAGTCACTTTTTTGGAATGAGAGGGTAGAGCTGGGGAGGATACCCTGATTGGATCTGCTTGAGAATCTGAGAACATGCTGTGCTTGTCAACCAAAATGTCACACACGAGGCATCTTCATTTATATAGCAAATGAATATGATTGAAATTAAACATGGACGTGGAGTAAATATAGCAAGAAGATGCAACAGCTTATTAGAAACAAACTTTAATTAGACCTAGCTGTAAATACATATAATCCTGGTGCACACAGTGTACTACTTGTAGTTCCAGCATATTATTATTTTGTCTTTGTTTGAGACAATTATCATTATTTTTTTCCCCATTTTTCTCTTCACTTTATATCAGCAGAAGCATATTCTGAGCTGTCTTCAATCAAGTTATCGTCAAATCTGTTTTTTCTGGTTGAAAATATGTATAAACTTTATGGCCCAATGAGCCTTATGTATTATTAACGTGTGATTATGCAGCGTTATAATGTACCTTGTAATGACAGTCATCACGAGGATCACACTGTAAAGGTGTGTGGCATCAGAGCTAATGACACATTTAAAAGTATTCAAACTTTCATTAAATTCGTATGAGGTTAAAAGGAGACAGCCTGGCAGCTAAAGCTAAATCTTGCGTGTCATATCTCTACACTCATCTCTTATTAATCCCTCTCTATATGCTGCCATAAAATATAATTTATCTGCTTAGAAAGTGTGTGCAGCCAGCCCACCGGGCAAAGAAGAAGGAGCGTGTGTGTATTACAAGGACGAATGATGGGATGGGAGGTTTCATGACGTTTCACGCTGGCCGGGGGGTAATGATTATGAGCACGAAGAGTCATCGTTCACTCCATGACTAAGTGGAAATGGAGGACAGCCAAAGAATCGGAAAGTAGGCGAGGCAACTCTGACTCCCATGGAAAAAAAAACAAAAAACGACTGACAGATCGGAAACAGAAACATCCACTCCAGAGAGTGAGTAAGAGATGGAAGATGTATATAAAAGTTGTGAGGAATTTTATTGATCGATGGCATTCTCGATGTTGTAATAAAAGTGAAGCGCTGAGGAGAAAAAAACCCCAAGGCCTCGCTGCCAAAAGTCTGTGTAGCTTCGCAGGAATTTACAAGTCAGTGATGTCATGTTCATAAACAAATTATGTCCATTTCAAACATGCTGAATAAATCAATCATGAGTGGCAACTCCAAGTGAACGGTCAGGTCGGTCACAGACAGGATGCCTGAGCAATGACAGGATGCTGACACACTTCAGAGGGGTAAAAAGTGCCTTCTATTTTATTTGTACAACTTTAGATCAATATAAACCCTTTATCTTATCTTTAAATCCTATATTTGTCTGTAATAAGTGCTTGTTTCACTACTTTTGCTGTAGTACAAATCTTTCAATACGATATACAATTCTTTAGTAACCAAATTCAAGGGATCCTTTTCAAAAATATTTGGACGTCTCATGCAAAGTCTACATTTGTAGTTGTTATCTTAGAGAATTAGCAAATGTAACTAATCATAAACTAACACACTTCTGCTATTACTGCTGTATGTGGTTGTCCAAGTTGTGTTGCCGCTACTCACATCGGGCAGCCGCTCAGTGTTAGCCTCTCCAACCGTTACAGTTTGAGTAGTGTTTCAGTCATAATATTTCAAACTTCAAGTTGTTCCCCATCTTTATTTCCACTGCCATACAGACCTAACAACAGTGGTGATACAGGACAGGTAGTTTTTAACTTGGTACAGTGTCTATGCCATCCTAATTTAGGATTCCTAACCTGGGAAATTCTCAGTACGGTTCTGTAATAACTAAATTCCTATTTTAAGAAAAGTATTTTTGTTTTCTTTTTCTTCCCTAAATGCAGTTAGGAAACAAGTTTCTGTAACACCACAAGTCTTATCCCTGCCTGTGATAGGACAGGGCAGAAATCTCCATAGGGGAGAATAGTTTTGCTTTCTGTCTTTATGTAGGTGCTACTACATAAAGACAGAAAGCACAAATATATTACCCTATGGAAATCAAGGACATATCACATAATATTGATTATGGGAACTGAGATAGGTTGACAAGTAAAAAGTAAATCTCACCTCACAGAGTTTGCTTTTCTCCCCTCTGCTTTCATGAAGACTTTGACATGATCAAACGGAGCGTGCACGTACATCTTCAACCTGAAACAGAAATTCACATGGACACAGGAGGTTAGATACGCAACTCAAACCTAATCCTTAACAAAGAACAATAAAAAAACACATGGGAAGACAGACTGTGCAGAATTCCCTCGGGCTGTTACCATAAAGGTCAAAACACAAAGAGCTCATTGAGTGGAGCACAGGAGAGACCCAAATGTACACTTGTCTGGTATGCTGACTGATATATATGTATAGGCTTCTTGTGTAAGGGACAATCCTCAGTGCTTCTGACGGCCGCGGTGCTTGTGCCCGCTGTAAACAGCCAGGCAACAGGCCATGGAGAGTTAAACCCCACTCACTTGAATCTAGACTAAGCAGAAGCTGCGTCTAAAAGGTTGGCACTGAACCAAGTTAGGTGTCTATTTTAAAGACGCTCACCGGTCTACAATATGCTCCTGCTGTCGGTTTTACAGTAGACTGCTTAATGCTGACTGTTATCAAGCCAAAGGATAGGTCAAAGGAGTCAGATCGCTGTTCTGTTAGAGGTTCAGATTAGAAATATTGAGTGTTCTGCAATCAAAGGCCCTGCCTTGTTCAAAGGCCGCAGTTCATGTTGGGAGAAACACGAGCCTGGGAAATTAAAAAGAAAGTGAAGGGAGAGCAAAATTACAAAGATAAATGCAGGAAAGTGACCTGGAGAGAGCCCAACTGAACCCAGTGTGAGTGAAATTGGACTGAAGATAGAAAATGACCTTTGAATAACAGCTTTTGTAAATTCACCTACTGATTTTCCTCCGTAGTTGCACTGAGATAGATTGAACCTGTTAAAAGAAGCTGTTCCACCGATTCATCTGCTCCATGGGAGACACTCACATTCCAGTTGAACATAATTGTGACAAAGTGCGGTCGCACGGATCAGCAGTGATAAATTAATTCATACACTTTCACATTCTGCAACTAATTTTAATTTGGAGTACAATTTGTGGCCATGAATTTCTCTAGAGCGATATTTGCATCTCGATCCATTCCTTCTTATAGAAGGGCTCTTGCACATGCAGACTGATTTTTAACTTGGTCTGTAAGTGAAGCATAATCCCTGAACACACTGCTGCCAAGCTTAATTACAGGGGCTCTGGTCCAGCATGCAGGCGACAGTGGACCTGATACAGGTCATCAAAACCAAAGCTGCAGTCGTGGCTTCAAATGGCCTGTATTTTTAGATAAGGAATGGTGAGGACAGGGAGCCAATCTGACATACAGCAGGTCATTGTGCTTCTGTGTTAACAGAACAACTATTAACAACTGATTCATAGATGCAACAGCGATGATCAGGCAGCATCTTGGCTGCACAGTTTAAGACAACACAAAGCTGTAATATGTAATATTCCCGGGACAATACGATGCAATGGCAAATTAATGTATGGTGTATGGCTGGTGTTAGAATTATGATGTTGGACCGCACTAAGCGCAGATATCACTGGATCTGCATTTCAATAGCAATTGTTGTGAGAAAGTTAGTTTTGTCGCCCCCACTCTCATTCCCAGTTTTTATGGCCATGAGTGCAGTAACTAGACAGCATCACGAGGGTTGCCAAGAGCAAAACTGTTCATTTTCAACAATGGGCTGCAGTCGTTATCCTTGAACTTATAAGTACCTCCAAACTACAAATCAAACTGGTGCTGATTTCTCGGTCTATTATCACATTGTTAAGTTTTCTGTTCATATTCATGTGAAGAGTGACTGAAACAAAACAACCACGTAGTTGAATTTTTACCACTGAATATAACATATCAATGTAAGGTTTCTGGCTTTGCTGCATGTTTCAGCAGGAACTGCAGCTGATGGCAATAAATTCACTCGATTTAACGAAACAGACGTGGTGACAAAGCAACATATTTACCAATAATATGGAGACATCTTGAGCTTAAGCTGTCCAAAGCCTGCAGCAAAGGCCCCACCAAAGCTCTACACACCACTAGTCATCAAAGCCATCCATGTGATCTGCCTGCTTACTTTGCTGTACAAAGCATGGACAGAGTTGGACACCGAAGCAGTTTCCAAGATTGGTGGGTAAATATGAAGGTGTATACCTGATTAGCGCACCTAGTTAATCCTATAGCTTGAACTTGATGTCTATGTATTTAATTATGCAATTTCATAAATCATTTTAACAATATCAACACTTTTTAACAGGCCTAAAACGCATGTAGGGACATGATTGTCTACACTTATTGTTAAGGGGTGACATTTATAGATTTTATATTTAGGAAACAAACCCCGCTGGTATCGGATTGGTAGAGAGAGTGAGTCTGTGTATTCTATCATGTAGATAAAAAGTTGGATTAGTCAGTCCCTGGCCTGCCCCCACCGTATTTCTGATTGGCTAGTAGACCTATCGTTAGTGTGATTGTGTGAAAGTTGCGCCTCTGTTAGATCCAGAGAACTGTATGTTAGATGTTAGGTTTCTTTTTTTTTTCCCCGCAGTCACGCCGGTACGCCGGAGATCCGGCACGGCGCCGGAATGCAATCAGCCCTGTAATTGTTACTTGCAGCCCTAAAAAGTATCCCATGGAACTTGCAAAGTGTTTTCAGGCAAAGCTCACTTTTGTCGTGTCACAGGGTCCGACTCTGTGGGGTGGATATAAGGAGTCAAGATCTGCTCCAGGGTTTGTTTGTCAGACACCCTGAAAGAAGAACAAAATGTGAGAGAAAATATGTAAATGTTAACACCCAAATCAAGTGAAATCATGCTGTAAATGCTGTAAAGCTTGAACAATCCTGGACAGACACATGCAGATTGTGCACCTACAGCACCATATATTGATATTTTGCTTTCTGCTACGGCAGAAAGTTTGATGAGTATATTATCAAATGCAGTGAATACGTCATATGTATTGATGTGTAACTCACCTCCTCTGGCTGAACTCTGTGCTGCTCTGAGGGAAGATGAGCTTCAGGTGCCACATGAAAAGTTGTTCTCTAAATAAGACACAGAAAACTCATTTTTAGTTTCAGCTTACCAACAACAGCAGTGCTTAATGCCTGTGGTTCAACAGAGACAGATGAGGTCACCGCTGCTCTCACAGTCGAACACAAATGTCCTTGTTTGAATTCAGAGCATAAAATGGATTCAGCCCTAATCTCTCCGAGACAATGCGCCTGGCCGCTTCCAAAATCTTGTCCATCTGTGTGACTGTGTGAGCGTAAGTGAATAAACCACAGTCACCATGGAGACCGTGACATATACACTCAATACTAGGACACCAGCTGGTGGATATCAAATAATGATCACTTCTTCTGGGGTAATGCTTTGGGCAGCAACTATTAAACGTGGTTGGGTTTTTTGTAGGGGTTGCTGGGCGTGCTCTACAACCAAACATTTATCCCCTAAACAGCTGCTGTGTTCACATCTAGTAATGTCATCATGATGCAGAAATAGCCAACAAAATGTAATAAGTCAAACAGTTTGGGAGATATGAATAATAAGATAAAATCCAACCATTATTCTTTGAGTAATTTGAATTTTGTCAGCCTAGTAACTGATATGATACATTAAAATACTTTTTGATACTACAGAGAGAGATTCCTGCTCTGTGGATAAAACCAAGAAGAACAAAGTTCATTTTTGCTGACCCTGAGGCAGAGAGCTGAGTCTACTGGCAGAGGCATCAATAAGTCCTGCTCTCCACAGTCGTATACCCGACATACTGAGCTGAACCTAACTACAAGGACTTGCGTTGACCAAGACCACAGAATTAGCCATATATAGGCTGCAGCTGATTCATCAACTCGTTCTGCATCAGAGTACAAGGACCTTGATGGATGTGAGGGATGGAGATGAAACATACGACCCTAATTGTAAGGCACATACGGGAGACCTTGTTATTAAGGCTTCGTACTCACCAAGAGAGATTTACAGCACAACTTAGAGGTTTCTCTTGATATCTGTGATACAAAGATCTTTGTATCTTTTTTTGAAACATCTAAAAAACTTGGACTGATCTCACTGACCTTTGGACTGAGCTTCAGGTCGTTCTGAGAATGCAGCAGGACAACAAGGATTTTTTTGAGTTGTGTACTGACACTATCCCAAACATTTAGATATAGTTAAAGAAAGAGAGAAATCTGTCCTTCTATTCAAGGTAAGGGTGTGTCAGTTGGTCGACGGTCGCTATAACTTCTGGGAGAGAGCTGGAAGCTGAGGAAGGCAGCCCGCAAACAAGACTAAATGAAATGAGCAACGGTGTTTGTTTCACAATGAAGACAAAAACTCCCATGATAAGCCATGAAGTACATGTTGTACAAAATAGATACAATTAATCTACGATTAAATGGACGAAACTTGGAACTTGATACTTTAAATTTTTGTGAAGGAGCTGCTTCTGAACAAATTAACAGATCACCAAAGCCAGTACAGTTCATCCTCCGAGGACCATTAATGTGAGCAACAAATTTCATGGTGACTTATCCAACAGCTGGGTAGATATTTGACCCTGGAACAAATCATAATGCAACGCAGCTACATCAAGGCTCAGATGCAGACGCATCAGAGGATTTTGAGGTGAGAAAGATGGGCACATGTTTGGACCGAAAATGAAATATGAATTTGACATCAAATGTATTTGTTAGTTCTAACATTTTCAGAGCAATTACCACTAAGCATTTAATAATGGATGCTTTTAGGGCTTTGTTTTTATTTGCTCATTTCTGTGCTATCATTGTTGACAGCTACACAAGTTACATGGACTATCCCAGCAAAAAAACTGTTCAACTGGCAAAGAGCAACCCAACACTACCACATGTGTGTTTTGACAGCAGGCAAGGCTCGGGTGCTTGTGAGGTTATTTTGCAGATCCAGATGGAAGCATTATACAACAGGGGGCATGTTTTTTTTTTACTTGAAAACAGAAACAGGATGGGTAGGAGGAGTCCAAAAGTGAAGAAGTATGTGCAGAACTGGCAGAACACCCAATGGAAGGTGGTTATGAGTTTCCACTTGGCTGTAAGGAGAGGGTGAAAGGGGTAAAGCTGTGGGGAGAGTGTCGGGAGAGAAGACAAGGGGCTGGGAGGGGATTCCCTTCATAACTGTGGGAGGTACCTCACACCTCTAACCCGTGAGTCAGAAGAACTTATGTGTTTGCTCGGTTTTGGTCTAGAGTTTCTCCTTTAGTGCATCAGGCTGTGCATGTGTATACGTGTGCAGGTGTGTGTGTGTGTTTGTATGTGCACGCACATGAGGGTGGAGCACCAGGTGTGATGCCATTATTCTGTCATTACAGCAAATGGAAACTATGTCTTTCAGTGGAAAAGGGGCTTGCCCAAAGATGCATGCACTCATTTCAGGCAAGGCTACAGTGCATACCTGGGATAAGTGCCATCATTCATTGTCGGGGGAAAAAAGAGGAGAGCGTAGCATAAAAAAGACAAAACAGAGGCACCCGAGCAGAGGTGCTGTGAATACCAGAACCTGCTGAAAAATATCAGGACACACAGCCTAATAGTCCTTTAACAGTTATTGCTGAAGGGCCTTGAGCAAGGCAATTAAACTACAAAGGACAGCTGTGGCAAAAAGCTGGTTTTGTAAGGTAGTTCCACTTTATAACTGCGAATACAACTAGTACATTTCCTCTCGAAAACACGCCTGTTTACAAAGATTAAACGCTTAAACCACATAAAGACCATGCTGAAAGGTTTATAGCCACATAGGAATTCCATGCAATAAGCTATCTGCCACCTTACATGGCCTGCATTGAAGGTATTTTCTCCTCCAAGAGGGATTATTCATCAAACAGCTTGTTAGACTTGAAGCACTAAGCCTAGCTAAAATACAATAGGATTGATACATGGCCAGAATACAGTGGAAAAAAATGTAAACATGTTTCATTACTGTAGAAGTGATTAACTGCTTGTTTCTAGGGAGAAAACTGATTCCTTGAAATCTCTTAATTCATGAATGAGCTACTGAATGGCTATCAATCTGAACTGTATGTGTGTTTTGTGTTTGCATACATATGACGAAGAATATTCCTAAGAGTCAGACATTTTTTTTTATGAGTAGCAAGGACAGTTTATAATCAGCTCTGGATGTGATACTGTGAGCTCCGGATTCTAATGTTTGTTTCTTTCGTTTCTCTCATCCTGTTTGTACTGTCTAACATCTGCTGTGTTTAACTGTTCCGTCCTGTTCGCTTTCAGCTGTTTCTGGAGTCATGTTTAGTTACTGCTGCTGAAAACACAACGTTTCCTGTAATGCTGCTTGTCATAAAAGCTTCTGAATGATTAAATAATGAGGGACTTTTATTGTGACGAATTTATAGAAAACATGTTACTCAAATAGCGGAGCGACTTTGCTAGTGGTGATTCTTCGATAGTACTGCGGGGATCTGGACAAGCACATCATCGGTTTTAGACACACCTTGAGGCAGGTAGTCCAGTTGTGGTGGAAATACAAATCCCTTCTGATGCAATGGAAAAACAACACTAGAGACGAGGGGGCGGATTGCAACCAAATGAATACCAATTGTCTTACTCTTTGCTGCAGTGATTGCTAAAAAATACTGAAGGCCTTTCTAGGGCCAGTTTCTTGATTTGAGTTGCTGTAGAAACATGGCGGTGCAAGATGTCAGATATTAATGTTAAGAAATTTAAAATTATTCAAAGTTATTCAGTCTGGCGTCTAGCCTTCAGTGGGTACTATCTTTGTTCTTCTCTTGACAGTCCTGACTACAAAACTGCGAGTGTACAAAGAGTACACTTTAGGATTTAAATGCATAACGAACATCTTACAGAATCTTCAGGGATACAACTTTGTACTCTGAAACTGAGTCTGAGCAAGTGTCTACATTCATGAGGGAGACTAAGAAATAAAGTGGACCCAGAGGAGGATGGATGAATTCATTAACAAGAACTTGCTCGTGGCTCACACACGGTTGATTAAGTAAGCGATTGCAGTGCCATCAACACTAGAAAGCCGAAAAGCCCGACTGGTGGTCTGGCAGTCAGAGCAGATCCATCTGGCCGGATTAAGAATTGGACAGCTCCAACATAAATGGCACAACATATGAAACCATGTGTCCCGTGTATCTACCCATTGTGGGCTGATGCCAGGATCTGGGTGGCAAGTGGATGTCTGTAGAATGAGATGACAGGACTTTGGGGCCTCTCTACTCAGATACAACAAATAAATCCAATATCTAAAAAGCCATGGCTGGATCCACAACCTCGGAGGGTGGAGTGGCAGAGAGGATGATTGACGACAGAGAGTGGAGACAGAGATTACAAGCAGCTGTACGTTAATACTCCTTCTTTGAGTTCTGGCTGGAGACTCAGTTGCTGGACAAAAGCAGCAATGTTTAGGTCATGGGATTGCTTTCTCTGAGAGGCTCATAACACACTTGTCTTCAATTCTAGAAAGGCAAAAAAGCTGTGAACATGTGTGGGCTCTAAAAGCCCGCATGTGTACATACATGGAACAAGATTAATCTTTGACTACGCTAGCAGCTCCATGAGGCTATGATGCTCATTATTTGGGCAAAAGGATGAAAAGGAGGAGACATTTTTGTTACTCTTAGATTCTTACCGCTATCAGGTTTTGGCCAGTGGAAAGTTGACCTTCTGGTCACAGAAAATGTAAGTCAAATGATAACCCAGGTCATAAAAGCCACATTTCCATGGCAGGGACATTCCCCTGGGACTAGGAACCTTTGGAGCAACTCAGTGCATTTCAACTGGAGGGACCAGGGTCTCAGTTCAGTTCTGGGGGAATTATTTTTGCCCTGCATCCTTCTGCGCTGAACAATACTGATTGTTTGAGTACATGAAGCAATTTATTTGAGCCACCATCTTCAATAATCTGCTGCCACAAACCAATATGTTTTTTTTATTTATCATGATATAACACATCAACATGGAGAAACAGAAAAAAAAAAAAAGCATACGACAGATGGACTGATGACGAAGTCCAAACTTGTTGATGTACAGTCATGTGCAATAACAACAGCTGCTGCTTTTTCATAAGTTTAATGGACTAATTTGCCTTGTCTTCACGGGTCTTAAGAACATGGTGGAAGCGCAGATGGACCCTTTCAGCTCCTTGAAAAGTAGTAACTGGTACTAGTTCTACGTACTTTGGGTGGAAACGCAATTTAAGAATAATCTCATGTGTTTATAATAATGTGTGTTTGTACAAAATTTCAATGTAATCCATCTAACAGTTGTCAATATATTTTGCCAATGTGGTTGCCTCTAGAGCTAAAGTATTAATGTTGTTGGCCAAACATCATTTACACCAAAGTTTTTCTGTCCAAGGGCAAAATTATGTAATTAATTTTGAACAACACATGGGAATAATTACAATAATTATTATTAAAATTAAGTTACCAAACAAGAAATATGGCAAGTGTCTCTGCTCTCTGTGCAGCAAATTCAGATTTCTGCTTAATTTACAGTTTGGGAATTTCACTCAGAGCCAGAAAGCACCATGTAGCCCACAGCTATGTGGCCAATTGTGATGACAGCGTTTGCAACACTGATGAAACTGCTGCTTGCCATTCTGATGTGAGCTCTGCCTCTGATGGCAGCCAGCAGAGACTCTGCTCTGCGTCAGCACTGGTTAATCAAGCCAGCGGCAGTCAGACGTTTGTCTGAAAAACATTTGACTAAAGCTGCTGCTGATTGTGTCATTTGAACTTAATTGCAGGAAAGTAGGACGTGACGCACGCAATCGTCTACCACCATGAATTCTGGGTTGAAATATGGCTCCCTCTGCTTTAATCCATTTGAACATTCATTCATCAAATGCAATATTTCACCACTCAAATTTATACAATAAAGAACAGTGATGAATGTCACGGCTACATAACAGGTTTTTCAAAATTGCATTGATTAAACTAGTTGAAGTTCTGAAATGACCCAGTTTTTCATTTCTCTACTGCACTACTCTACTGCACCTTCACGGTGGAGGATAACTGATATTTTGACTGTTTTGAAAAACAATACCATTGTCCATTGGTGATGGCCAGTCAACAATGTTCAGGTTTTAGTAGTTTTAGAGGTCAGAAATACGGCCACAAAAACATCCCTGTTCTTACTTTCACAATTCATGCAGAATGACTAAAGCATGCTAAATGTGCTTTAACAGCACACCTACCACCTCCTTTGCTGTCGCAGCTGTAATAAAATCTGGTGACATGGGAAGAACGGCATTGCAGCTACAGTGAAGTGATAAATTACAAAGAAGTTCGGTTGACGCATGCTTACCAAAGTTTGATCAAGCCCCAAACCAACAACACGTCATCAAGCTAAGCAAAAAAACAGCCTTGTCTTCATTACTGGCTCGGATCACATTTGCTGAATAGCATGGCTATGCATAATGTTCACACAATAACATGACAGCGTACAGAAAGCAAGAAATGCTTTTAAGGATTGAGCAGCTACAGCAAGAAATGGATGATGAGGCAGTCAGGCAAGGATCTCTTGATTTTTAGTGGATCAAGAAGAACCTTTAGAACCTAAAGCTGTAGCGAAATGGAGGTATTTAGGTTGTGGCTAGTGATATTTAGGTTGTGGATTGTGATATTGTTATATTCAGGTTGTGGACTGTGATATTTATGTTGTTGATTGTGATATGTAGGTTGTGGATTGTGATATTGTTATATTCAGGTTGTGGATTGTGATATTCAGGTTGTGGATTGTGATATTTAGGTTGTGGATTGTGATATTCAGGTTGTGGATTGTGATATTCAGGTTGTGGATTGTGATATTGTTATATTCAGGTTGTGGACTGTGATATTGTTATATTCAGGTTGTGGACTGTGATACTTATGTTGTTGATTGTGATATGTAGGTTGTGGATTGTGATATTTAGGTTGTGGATTGTGATATTTAGGTTGTGGATTGTGGTATTTAGGTTGTAGATAGTGATATTTCGGTTGTGATATTGTGATATTTAGGTTGTGGATTATGATATCTTTTGACCAGATAACACCCACACTTACTTGTAGCAACAAACAGTGTCTCCATGTAGTTCACAAGGTCAGAGAATGTATTTGTGGGTGATCATGACTGTACTTCATTTGCCAAACACTTTTTCTTTCTCTTACAGAATCAACAAGTAGCACTTTGGAGTTCACAGTTCTTCAACAGCAAATTAGGCCTCCTCTGACCCAGAGAGCTGACTGAGGCTGATTCCCAATAGATGACAAGCTGACTTACATGGTACAAATCCATACAGCTGCTCATACTACTAATTATTTGAAGTTATTATACAATTATGTTCAGTTATTATCCTGTGTAACTGCCATGAAATGTGTTGTACAATCCACTCAAGCTGTCTATGAGGAAAATGCCCCTCCAAGCCAGGCTGAGGCTTTAGAAAACATAATTCCACCCAAACACAGCTACTTGCAATGTTCTGCCAAATGCCAGCTATTATATGCTCACCCTCCAAGGGACTGATTTCAGAGGCAGTATCAGTCTCCTTACTGTTTGTACCTGTTTTTTTTTTTATGTATTACCGGCAAAAGGTGTTGAGAAAGCACTTGTACGGCCCTTATTATACAAACATTGAATCAAAGAAGCACACAAGTTCACACTCACACGCACACACCGTCACCAGTCATGAAAGTCCTCTAGTCAGCTGTCTGCCAGTAATGATCCTTCTCTGGCAGCATGAGTGCGTAGCATGAATATGTCGCTAACCAGCTGCAGTCACACTGCTCACACATCTGCTTCTTATATTATGTACTTGGTACATTCTGAAGCACATTCTCCCTCGATCCCAAGCAATTTATTGTACACCTTTCATCCTATCCCTTGTGTTCATTTGCTGCGTCTGTGAATGGGACACTGTTGCGGTTAGTTGAAGAATCTTCGCAGTGAAGCTAACCAGACTAAACAAAGAAATAAGTCTGTGCAGCTGGCCAAAGATTCCTCCACAGAGAGCGTAGAAGCAAAGGCATGAAGGTTCTTCTTGTGTCTTTTTGCAGGATCAGTTGTGGGAAATCAACACATCTCCCCGTTGTTGAACCAAAATAACAGACACAACAGGCTTTATCCAATGTAAACTTCTGTCACCATCTGATGAGCGTTGAGTTGCTTATGGGGAGTTTGGGGTTGGGTGGGTGGGCAGAATGTGCTACTACAACCTGACATAATGTTGCCTCATCCTGAGATGTGACGTGCACGTTTAACTCAGCGCCTGCAAAACACCAGAGACAGACATGACAGAGTGGTAGATTTTAAGGATGGAAAAGAGGGTGGTGAAAGGGAGAGTAACAACATAAAACCAGCTGGAGGGACTGACAAAGGACTCTTTTAGTGGCAATCCTGATTGGCACCCAATGTTGTCCCTGGGCATTTCAGGCTCGTAAAACTTTAATGTGCAGTTCAATAACCATTTTCCCCTCTTCTCCTCCTCTATTCTTCCACAGAGGGATTAGAGTGGCAGAACTCAAGCCTCAAAGGAAAAGGGAAAATGAGTGGCAGAAGGTTGTCCAACAAGGGAGAAATAAATGCCAGACATGAAAAGATCACCAGTAAAACTGAGCAATTGGACAAATACCCATGCAAAATAATTACTAACTACTTCAAGGTCTAAAGGTCTAAAGTCTCACTGAGACAACATTTTACAGAATCATTTAACCGATGGGAAAACGTTAAATAACACCAGCCTTGCTGTTATGTCACTATGTGCGTTAACAGTAGATTCAATTTTAAATTAAACATCAAGTTTCAAGTCTCACAAGAACAACCAGCTTCAGTATGAGTATGAGAAATCGCTCTGGTTGGCTGTTCAGGTAAGTGGATCGGTGCACGAGAAGAGACACTGACAAGGAAAGAAAAGCCCCTCGAGTCTGTCGCTAGCATCCTCGATTACAACATATTCTCGCTTAGAAGCGTCTATAATAGCAAGAGTGGTGTCAATTTCCATCTTCCAATCCAGTGGTGCAGTGCGTTCAAGTGCAGCTTTTTGGTTGAATCACCAAAGACGGGAGGTGACACAACAGTTGGCCTTTGATGCAGCTAGGCCTTTCATTTCAGTTTGGTGTGTCATGGCCTTTAAGTTTCCTAAAGAAGTAGAGCCTCTGCTGTGTATTTGTTTTACTTATCTTTTTATACTAGAGTGGTGATGTGCGATGATCATGACAGGTTCTCTGTGATGTTGATTCCCAGGAGCGTTAAACTGTTCATCAGCCCACCTCAGCTCCACTGATGTAGACAGAGGTGTGTATCTGCCTCCTTTTTTTCTAAAATCAATGATTAGCTCCTTGGTTTTGTTGATATTGAGCAGTAAATTGGGCTCTGTGCACCACTCCGCAAGACTGTCGATTTCCTCCGGACAAGAAGACTCATCATTGTTTGCAGTGCAGCCGATGGTGATGGTGTCGTCCTCAAACTTCACAATAGAGTGTGTTACATATTATCACAGAATGTGAAAACATGCTTAACTCCTTTTTAGTCAGAGTCCTCCGGTAGATCACAGATTGGCCATTTATAACTGCCATAATATCATTATGGAGAAGATTCACTGCATTTGCCCAATGATGGTTTGTCTGCAGCATGGAACATGGTCCCATTGATCCTCAGCAAGAAGAGAACTGTTGTGTACTTGCAAAACTGCAAACTACCCAAGGACGTCATGATGGTTGAATCAACCAATAGAAGATGGCTAATCTCAAGTGAATTCTGACAAACACTGTTGTGCTATTGTATATAAGACCTTGGCTGCCACAGGTATAGAGCTCACATCTAACATGGTTAGATCATTTTCACAGTCACATACCAGGCTGCTACAAGATAACCTGAAGAGAGTCAGCTGCTGTTAGGGCTTAACAAGAGTGCCATCCTGTGGTAAAAGAAAACATCACTAATCAGAAGCTCATTTGGCTCCAGACTGAGCATGACTGACGGACAGAGTGTATCAACAGTCTCAAACTGTCTGGGTGACAATTTAATCAGCGCTGCACTGACGGGAATCCAAGCACCCAGACTTGGTGTTGTATTCTTATTATTACTTGTGTTTGCACGACAGTATGTTTGTGTTCTTTCTTTTCTATGATACTGTAGCATGTGTGTGGGACATTTGAACAATGAATTATTATTTACATGCGAAAATAATGTTGTAGTCTTTTTTTTATTAAAAGGATATTCATGTTAGTTTAAATTGGGCCATCACTTCTTCAGAGCCTCACATAGGTGGTGAGCCTGAGTCACTAAATTACAGCTGCCGGTTTTGTCAAAGGACAACACAAATACTAATATTCACATTCAAGTCAAAATACATCATTTCTATCCGAGTTATTTAATTCTTACTTTGCAAAGAAGACAGTGGAGTTTTCTCTGCTCCTTGTAAAGGTGACGGGGAGGAACCTCAAGGTGATGTTCATCTTTCTTGCATTGGATGCCAGCTTCTTTACCTGGAAAACAGGAAAGTATAGATGATACAACTCAATATAGCAGCAAAAGTATGAATATCCATTCTGTTTAAACCTGGTTACACTGCAGAGTTGCAGATACATATTCGCTATACTGATATTATCATTATTAATATTTATAGAATTAGACTGCAGTGGTGGCTATGAAGGATTCCTGAACATTTACAATTATTCCAGAGCCATGTTGTAAATTCTCAAATTCCCAACATCTTGTTATATAACGAAAGATTCACCTTCGATCTGTATTTGTTGGCATTTAGCCAACAAAAAAAGAAAAAACACATTTTTACTGCGGTCAAAAAACTGTTTATTCTCCCACTTGCAATTCATAAAGAGAGGCAGGCACCTACAAAGAGCAATCTTACAGCATAACAAAATAAATAAATTATATTCATATAATCAGAATCCCCAAAAAATATTGAACATTGTTTGAGGGTGTCTTTGTTGCACATGCACATTAGTTTAGTTTTGTTTGTGAGCTGGTTTCAGCTCATCAAATGTGAATATTCACTTGTTTCTTCTATGATAATAAACTGAAAACCTTTGTGTTTGGACTGACAAAAGAAAGTTCGATTTATGCTCACTTTGTGCATTAATGTGCATTTTTACTATTTTCTGACATTTCATTGACCATTTAGCTTCAAAACAAATAATAATCAGATTAACTGATGCTGAGTAGAATCATTAGTTTCAGCCCGATAGGGTATGGTACAATGTTATCAGAGTATAGTCTGTAAAGAGTAGTTTCACGGAAAAATACTGACAGTTATGACAGTTAAGTCTGGTTTAATAGGGTCGAAACAGATCTAGATTCATAACACCAAGCAGAACAACCCAGCAGTCATCAGGCACTCCTTCAATAAAGATCTCACAGCAGCATAAACAACGGTTTAGTGAGACAGGATGTAACAGAGAGCTTCTATTCTTAGCCCTGAACAGATTTGATGGGACCACAGACTTGCTGGCATTCAATCCAGTGGAAAAGTCAGTGGGGGGGTATCTTCTCTCAGAACAAATGGGTCTAAATATTAAACATCTGTTCTGCATCAATAAATCCATCTATGTAACTTTCATTAACAATTAAACCAAAGATGACCCGACCTTCTCCTTACTGGCCTTGTCTAAATTAGAGAAGACAAGCGTTTCCATTCTGGCACTCATGCAGCTCCTTCATGACTTCAGATCGGCGGGTAGTGAGAGACAGTCAAAGAGATTTATTAAAAGTTAGGGCTATACAAGGCTAATAGCAGATTACTGCAATTTCAATGTTCTGGTGGAAACAAAAAATCCCACAGCTCACAATGTGCAGAGTCTTTATCTCTTGCTGAGAATGAGCCTCATTATTTTGACTGATTTGTGACCTCTGAAGCAGCCACTGCCTCTAAACATCTCATAAAAGAACATGTCTTACTCCAAGCTATCAAATATCTCTGCTGTTGTCTTGTAGTTGCAATAAAGGTGAATGTTGGCAGGGACACTGAATCTTACGTAATTGAAGGTCTGTGGTTTGGAGGTAACAACAGTAGGAATTGCATAACTACAGACATAAATTGTTTGAGTGTTGTAAAACAGTACAAAAACATTTAGATGATGGTGAGTCTTATGTGGTAAAGCCAGAGTTTTATACCAGCATTGCTTTCAACTTGGGATTTTTAAGTTATGTCTATCAGATATCTTATATTACACAAAAATGGAACACTGACATGTCTAGTATACATTTTTCCTATAAATGCAACTGAAATTATAATAAATCCGACAACATATATCTCTTCATTTTACATTTTGAAGTTGTTTCTAAAAAAACCACAATCACACACAAACACATCGCAGAGAAATATGAAATCAGCAAACTTCTTCTGACACTTTCAGCTCTAATTGTTACATTTAAAGATTTATAGTTCAACCAATCTGATGTTTCGGTTGTTCTGTTGTGCTAATTTTATGAACTGAGTCACTTAGCTAGCGTCTTTGATAAACAAAATCTACCCAACAGCATTATCTCACCACCATCGCACAAACTGCTAGTTTGGTTAAACTCAAGCTGTCATTTTCGGTAGTGTGTTGTCCAACAGGCGAATTAGCTTTCCAACCTAACATTAGTGAAAGTGTTGTTGCATCAAACATTAATTTTTGATGAGTGAAATGTAAACACTTAGAAAAAAAATAATGAAAAAAGAAAACTCATTGTATCCAAGTTACGTGACGCAGGGTTGTCTACATTGAAGTGATGCAACATTGTGATTAGTTCTAGAAAAATGTTAGCCTGATATTCAAAACTGATATTCATCTATATCTGACATTTTGGACTTAAAGATCAGATTGATGACATTTTTGTGGAGACAAATCTTTTTTTAGAAAATAATATATCTACAGAGCTTGAAGAGAGGTTCAGAATAAAAATCCCTGTTCCTCAAAAAACATTGCTTCATCATCAGTCTTGGTAGGTGCCAGTTGGTGCAAAAAACAGTAAAACTCCTCCACCACTCGTCAATATGGTGCTAAAGTCTTCTTGTTTGATTTCTCTGATGAACCTTGTTCACCGGCAGCAGAATTTCTGTCCTGCTTCAGTTTTGATCTTCTTCTTGTTTAAATTTCAGATGTGCTTCTTTATAAATATTTAATATATATCTTTGCTGTGCTTTAATATCCTACTCTTGCCATTTTCAACTGTTTAAATTTGTTTTGGGGAATTTCATTTCTGTGAAGCATGTTAAGCATTCTGTATAGGTATTATTGTTGCTATAAATCTCTTTTAGTAAAAACCTTTTTCACTCTTGCATCTTTGCAGTGGCTCTTTACAACATGCTTAGTAGTTTGATCAATAGAGGCTCTGGTCCTCAGATGGTGAGGTCAGTGTTGGGTCAGGCTGTTCTTGCTTTGGGTGAAAGTGTCTCAGTTTGTCAGAAATCTCTGAGCTTTTAAATCTCCCTGTATTAACTTTCAATTTAGCTCTGATAGATTTTTCAGCACTCAGGAGACCGGTCATGGCTGAACAGTTATGAACTGTCGCCTTCTGTTAAAGCTAACACATGAGCAGTGGTGACAACAATGAAGAGAGAACCATCTGTTTTTAGTTCTTAAATACCTGAACAGTTCACACTGAATTTCAGGAACAACAACTTCTAAAGAATACCTTCCATAATGATGTGGGAGTGTTATGTTCGACATATACAGCATCTCTCTATTTCAGATAAAAAGATTTTGAAATCTTTTAGCTTAATCTTGAATAAGATTCACAAGCTGAAAACAATAGTTTTGGTAATGGACCAAGACTTTTTTAAACATTTCAAATGTTGATTAACTGGATAGTATGACACAATGGGTAGGACTGTCTATTGCGTCACTTGGATGCATGTGTGCATGAGATAAACACAAAGGAAAAACTGTTTCACAGAGCTGCTAGAGGTCAAACACTTCACAGGGAACCTTTAAGGCACCCTACCCAACATAAAGTACATGAGATATCTTCATTTGTAAATGTAAATACCTTTGAGGTGGTACGAGGAGTCCGGATGAGATTGTCTCTGCTGGCACCATCAGCAAATCGTCCCGTATCCTCCAGAAACCTGTAGTCTACAGTCCAGGTAAAGGACAAATGGTGATACCACTCATTAATAAAACAGCCTGATGTGAGCACATATTTACTGCAAACCATGTCAAAAATAATATCCTTAATTTTCAACAGAGTCTGTGTGTTAGATTAAATAGTGCTAACAGTATTCTTGCCGTGTTCAGTTTTTCATTAATGGGAAGGCGTAAAGAAGATGCTCACCACTGAGAAGTGCCATTTCATCAAAGTGTGAAAGGGGCACAAAGGTCGTTTTATCTCTGACTCCACTGCATCCCGAATCAACCTTGTGTTTACTCACACACTGCAAGCTGGAAGATAGACACAAACAGAATTTGTTAGGTAACATTTCAACTCTTTAAAAGAATTTGGTTTGGCAGCATTTCAGCTTGTTCAGACAGTGCAAAAAAAAAGACTGGACATGGAAAACAAAATGCAAAAAATGTTTTCCAAAGACTGCCGGTCTGCTAAATTGAGACGGACAAATATGAAACAACAGCAGACTGATTCCAGACTAACTGAAACAAATAACAAGCGCTGCAGCTGCAGGTGGACAAACACTCCTGGATTTCCTCCATTATCTAACGAGGTTATCATCATTCCAGAAAGGTTTTAATATCTGTGAGCTGAGAGAAAGGTCCAGAGAAAACAAGCCGCTTTCCCTGACTCTGATTTTTGTGGACAAAATCCATCAGCCTACTATCCAAAACATCAACACGGCCCCAAAAGAAGCTGACAGTATCTGCGCTCCACATCCTTCCAAATGCTGACTGAAACTCTTGGATAAGACACCGTCACAAAAGTTAGATCAGAGGTGTTGTGAAAACAAATATTGATATGGTAACAAGAACACTGGATTCACCAAAGTACAGCTGCCAAAGGAATAAGTTTGTCATTTCTGCCAGGAACAAAGTGTCACCAGTACAACCAACCAAACAGAGATGTCCAATACAATTACTAACATAGTAAAATAGAACAATACACAGCTAATAGTTAAACTAGAAAAACTAATAGTTAAACTAGATAAACTAGTTTAAACTTAAACTTAAAATAGCTAACTTAACCCTACTTAGGATAGCAACACATTAGCATGAGACAGCTAGTAAAACAGCTAGTCTGGTTAGCAGTCCAGTGACAGAAGACAAACTAAATTAACAAATCAAAAGTCAATAACAAAACGGGTATAATACAAAATAACAAAATCATCTCCAGGTAGAGCTCCAACTAGACATAAACCTAAAACCCAGAATTAAGTTAGTTGCTAACAAGTAGCTACATGAGACTACAGAAGTTGTCATGAACACTGAATGTCATCACACCGAACACAGAGACTCATCTGCTCACTAGTCCGTCCTTACAGGCCGACTTTAGTTACAAACTATTCCATCTCTACAACCTGTAGATTGATACATTTATAGAAAACTTGTATAGTAATTGTGTAGTAAGACGCTTAGTGGTGGTAAGGTTTAAGCTTTCGATCGCAATGTAGCATGTCTGTAGCCTAACATTAGCTTGCTTTTTACTTTTTAGCGATTTTATTTACGCTCCAAAAGTCACAAAAGGGGAACTCATCTGTGAAGATTAAGTATCATAAACTTGTGTTTATCACAGGGATTATTTTCAGCGCTACTATAAAATCCAATTCAAAAATCTCATAGGTTTTCGGTCAAGGGAACCAGGGCGATGCTAACTATGTCATCCCTACGCCACCTTAACAATATTTTTTTTTTTTACAGTGCTAGTGCCCAACTATAATCATTTTCTGAATGTCTTAAATACATGCTGAAATATTTTTTTGGGTTTCACTGTGGTCATTTTCTGGGGGATGGAAACAATACAGGTGATACTTCCGGTGCTCAGCAGAACTAGCATAATAAACTGAAGTAAATGCAATCATTTTCTGTCAAGAGTGCGAGGAGGCAGGATGAGAGGAGACTGTGAGAGCGATGTGTAGACAGAGGCAAGAGTTTTCATTTTGAGTTTGACATGCTGCGTGGGTTTATGTATGTGCACACAAAAAGGTAAGTTATGGGGGATTCTTCAGCACAACTGAGGTCATTATTGAGGAATTTGAGTACTACTTATAAATTGAGACTTCATAAAGTGGCAACTGATGTTCATAAACCTATAGAATTGCTTTATAAATGGTATCAGTATAATTACTAAAATTAATTAACTATACATTTAACGTTGTTAATGAAGATGTTACCAGACTCTAACTACCTGTAATAGAGTATTTTTACATAATCATGAAGCCATTTTTATGAAATGACTATTAAATGAATCATTCTTCCAGCACCTGCACTTCTGGCTGAAATATCTGCAAATAAAACATTAGTGAAGCTTATGTGATTATTCAAAAGTGCTAGTATTGGCTTTCAGAAACATCTTACAAAAACACATTAAAAACCTTTAATCCCATTTGCAGGCAGTTGCTGAGAGACAGGTATTTGGCCAGAGTCAGACAAAGAAAGTATGTCGAAGGAATGCTGAATGATGCCCAAAAACAACAGGGAGCCATGACAGAAAGGGAAAGGACATCCCCAAGCGCCCTTTGATAAATCTTAATGAAATTTTCAGGTCTGACCTTCAATATGTCATTAGGTACTTGAAGGTTAAGTCATAAATGCTTCAGCATCCACAGAATTCGACGAACAGGCCCGTGGACCATTACTTTGCCGGGGGCATGTTGTTGTTGGAGGCGAATTAACGTAAAGTTCAGTCAGTAAAAACAAAAAGTCAGCAACAAGTCAATCATAAATATCATGTTACTGCATGCAGAGGTAGAACAGATTTTATTAATGTGCTTTTTTGGGGGGAGTTTTGGTTTTCTCATTATAAAATGCAGAACTTTATCTTTGGTTCTTCTTTGTGATATCAGACACAGATGGAAGTTTGAGCTTTTATGCCCCATTAACTAATATAATCTCATCAAAGACAGAGAGCAGAACATCAAGGGGAAAAAAGAACTCATGTGATTTATGCAATCTCACTGCAGTTTTCACAATATTGTATTCCCTGATGACTTGATGAATGGTTAAACATTCTGAGAACCTGTCTACAATCATGCACACAGCTATTAAAGCAATCAAATGCCATGGAGAGAAGGAACTAGGGCAATATTTCATGTGAATATAGCATAAAAACTACCAACCCAGTAGTGAAGTCAAGACTTTGTTCTTGACTATCGTCCAATAAACACACAAATGTATTCTCTGAAGGACTTCACAGGCCACATCTTTTATTTTTGTACCCATTCCACCCTCATCTTACCTCACATGTTACATAACTGTAGACTCACAGAGAGGTTGTTTGTAAGCACCTGGGGAAGATCAGTTGAACAAATCAAAGCATTGGGTCGGCCAAGGTTTTACTTTTTTCTTCTTCTGTGTTTTATAACGACCTGGCGTTTCTTTTATTTGTGTACTCTTTTTGCTAACAGGCTCATAAGACACCTGGTGCTGCTGGCACTGCTAAGATGTAATATTGGGACTTCAAGCATGCCTGCCAACCTTGAGGAATCAAAAATTCCAAGGATTTCGAAACCAAAGCGAGGGGCTGAGGGGCGTCTCCCAGAAAAATCTATTAGTTATAGAGACTTAGTTTCAGGCGTTCTGGTGACTTTTAAAGATTGAAAATGGCACAATAAATAGTACAAAGTGACAGGATTATGTTAAATAATTTAAATCTCACTTTAAATTCTCAGAAGAAATGCAGAATAATTAACCCCTCTGTTGTGAACCTGTGCAGCCTGTGCCAACACCGCCCTGTTTGTCAGTCTCTCCATGGTGACTGATGTCAGTGCGACCCTCGTGATCCACAGAAATATTGGATTTTACTAAATGTACGCCCCTTTCCTTCTTAAAATATTCCATAAGAACAGAAATCTTATTCTTCCTTTTTTCCATTTCCTTGTGTGTCTGTTACTCGGTGAGGAGGACGAGGGGCGACAGGACAGCAGACGACACAGTGCACAGTCTAAGAAATATGTTGTGACGACTACAGCTGGAAAAATGGTGTGAAAATGTGTCAGAAATCAGGAGGAACAGGAAAATTGTGACCCTGGGGCAAAATCGGGGGAGGGCAATGAAAAACAGGAGCCTAGTACGGGTTTCAAGTACATTTCAGAAAGAATACGGGTGCCTCTATGAGTGCATGTGGCCTAAGTTCACATTTTAATGATATTGGTTGTGTTTAACGGCTTTGAAGTCTTTATATGTGAGCAAAATATGACTTTATGGAAATCCAACATGTTTATAAAAATAAAGACTATGGATGTCACTCGTCATATAACAAGGCATATTATGTAAATTAAGGGCAGCCGTTCTCTTGTCTCCTCTGTTTTGCAATATGAAGGCTTGTCATGGGTTATTCTTACAGCCTAAGTATCAACATGAGTAGAAATCAGGCCCAAGTATCCGGCATTTTCCTTCTTCACTGACTCTATATTACACCACAAAGATTGTATAAATATAAACTTGAGATATCAACTGTATGTTTTAAATGTGGTGTAGAGGAGGGCTCATTTTTGCATTTCCCCTGGTCTTGAACAGAAGCCTAATACATTCTGGCACGACTTCAGTGACATTATAAGTAAACTTACAGGATTTACCTTCCTGTTGGATCCACAAAATTGCTTACTGGAATATTTTACAACCATTTGTGCACATTTAAGAAACTTCCAAAAGACGATTCTAGAAATACCTTTGTGCATTGCCGGGAAGTGCATAGAGCTGATGTGGAGCTCTGCTTCCTAACTTTTTGGAAATGAATAGCTGAATTCCACTTGAAAAGATCACAAATTCTCTCAGAAAAACTCTCAGAAACCTTTCTGGAAGACCTGTCTATATGGACACCTAGCCAACGCCTGCATGAGATTTGACAGAAGACAGCAACCAGTATTGATACACCATTAAACGTCAGAATAAGGTAGGATTGTTTACATTGCCTTTCCTTATTCTATGTTGTATTCATTTATATATCATTCATAAATATTCATTTATTTTGTAAATTTTAATTTATCTTCTGCCTACTCCTTTTGAGTGAGTGTCTAAGTGGTTTGGGTCAGGGATCTGGAGCAGTCAGTACGTTTACATGCAGCAAGAAATTCGAAATTCTTATCGTATCAGATAATGACATGCATGTTTCAGTGGGTGTGCGAATCTCACCTGCAAGTGTGGGCGTGACAGGCAGGACATGTGTACTTCGCCTCCTGGGATCCGCAGACACCACAGCTGCAGGACAGACGACATGTCAGCATGGAGCATACAAACTGTTCAGAGTTAGACTGAAACCGACCGACACAGGATCAGTAACATGGACAGAGAGGTGCTTTAAGCAACCCACATGCTGAAATACAACTTTAGAGCAGCTATAACATGAACTCTATCAGTTCCTAGAGGGTGACAAAATGTAGACGACATACCTCATATCACATAGGATAAAGGCGGGGGGGTTCTTTGATGTAGCAAGCTAATGACATGCTAACTTCGCAGCTATCGTTAGCACATGACACTACCTTGTGGTTTTCATTTAGTATTTGTAATGTCTACAACTCTTTACATCTTCACAACTTCTACAAGTGACACAACCGGGAACGTGTTAGCACACATGAACCTGTTAGCTAAATTCAGTTAGCAGTTCGCTGCTCAGTTAGAAACGTACCTGGAGAGAGAAATCTTTCTTTTGGTCGCTCTCAGCTCTTCCTCCGCACCGTCTTCTTCTACGTGGCTCTCCGCAGTTGACATTATGTCTGTTGCTGGTAAAATTACAGCGCTCATTACAGGAGAAGTGAAGACACACGTTGGACACCAGCAGCGGCACCAAAACAAACCCTCTTCCGCCGGTGGACACAGGCAGCACGTGGAGGTGAGTTCCGGTTTGAATCCCGCTCGTTGGCGCCCCCTGGTGTCAGAGGAGGGGAACTACAGCGTCCTCCAGCGGTGGAGTTAACATGCTGTCAGCACAAACAGCACTGACTTTCTATCCCACAATTATGACTTTGGATTTTATAATTTTGACTTTTTCCCCCTCATAATTTCCTCTTTTTATCACTTAACAACAACTCAACATGGGAATGTATATATTTATTTGTATCAGGGCAACGTTTTCATAATTTTTTTTCTCTATGGCAGAAATGGGCTTCCATAGTTAATCTTTAACCTTAAATATATTTGTTTGTTACTATGATAACCCAGATATTGTCATCATTCTATATGCAAATGTATTATACTTTGCAAAAGTTTCATCTTAGTTTTTAACCTTTCTCGATGACACTTCAGTCTGACTGTGTTTATCAGAGACTGTGTTCTTTCTTGTTTTATTTAGAATATCTGTACTTTATGTTCCTCATACACATTTGCTTCGCTTACATTTAAGCTGCAAGTGATGCCCATTGTTTTAACCCCAATTCTTTGTATATTGTTCATGTTCTCAGGGGGCCAGGTATCAAACTGCCTCTTTAATCTCTAGGCCACCACCGACATCGTTAGAGTTTGGCTATTTTACTTCCCAACACGTCTCATTTGCAGAGTAATGGAAAGCAAATATCCAAAACACACATGTAGCAGTTTATTGTTTAGTTCAGATTTCTGTTCTGGAAAAAAATAGCCATATTTAATTAGATAATGTCTCTTTAAACATAAAATTTAAGAAAACTGCTCTTACAGATAGACAATAGTCTTTAAGTGTTCAACTAAGGACATTTCATGGTAATATCCATACATTTCTACCCTGTTCGCCTGTGGTGTGTTGCCTTAAGAGTAGTTTGATCCTAACATTCTATATAAGTTCTTTAAAAAAAAGTACAGAACCATTTGTGGATAACATGTTCCATTTATTTGACAACTTTTTTATTATTTACACATTTGCATCCAACCTTATCCTCCACAAACTTTATATAATTACACTTTGTTCAAGGTAATATAAGTTAAGAATATGATGACTGTGTTTTCTGTGTATTCTGACTCTGGCTTATTGTAGCTGCCAGTCCACCACACCACCACTGAATGAGCTGAAATAACAGTATGATACACGTACAGTCACAGGTGTGAACACACAAACACACCTTTTAAACATAAATACTTCTTTAGACTGAGCTGTGGTTGACCAAATAGTTCTCTGAGAGTATAACTTACTGCAGTACAGTAATGTGAACAAAAAAAACAAAAAGGATATAAATAAACATACAGTATGCTGTCAATATATACACAGGACATGTAAAAACTCACTGATGACTCATTCTGTTGCAGCACCAATGATAGGTTTCCCCTGAACAACCTACCAAATAAAAGAAAAAGCTACAAATAAAATATGTAGTGTATCAAAAAATGGTTCATAAATTAGAAATGACCAAATCAACATAAGTACTTAAACAACATAACAAATCTTTATGTAACCGGTACATACAACACAAAGGCAAAAAAAAAAAAAGAACTAACTTGACATTAGCAACTATTCTAGGAAGCGAATGAGCAGGTAGAGGTAGAGCACCATCCGTCAAGATGTACAGGTCCAACTGGGCAGGACCGGAGACAAAAACATCATAAAAACAATGTAAAATATAGCCTTTGATCGGAAAATGAAATATTTAAAGCAGTCACACATTACCCACATGCTATTGCACTCATGAAAACCGTTAGTTCGACAGTGCTCCTACGAAGAGGCCTGTCACGCTCCTTCGGGTTAGGCCTCTGCTTAGGATGGTCTTGGTGTGTTTGGGGGGAGAAGGAGGTGTGAGTTTTGGATCGGCTGCTGCTTAGTGAGGCCCTGCCCTCTTATCAGGGAGTAACATCGGTCCATATACAGCCAACCTAAGCACCGTTTGACTAACAATTATTGACAAAACATACTTTACACAATTATCGATAAATATTGGTATACACTGTTCTCCTTTGGCCTTCGTAGCCTGGATGTTCCACAGAGAGTTCCTCCATCTTGATCTGCCTGCGGTTGAACCTTTGTTGCTCTGACAGGTCTCATTAACGGTTTCCATGACAAAGTCTGATGGACACTCGCTCTTTGGTTGGCGGCCATTTTGTGTAACAGCCTTATATTTTACTAGCTCATGCAAGTAAGCTACATGAAGGTGAAGTTGGTGTCAGAGGAAGCAGACTGGACCGATTTCTATACGCCGCTGACTACTGGGTTGTGATCTGGGAGATTCCTGTATGTCTACAATGGGTAGCTGACGACTATCCTGAGTGTGGAAGAAGAAACGTGACTGGTGCCAGCTGCCATCTTGGATCTGAAAGAGGATGAGTGGAGAAGAAAAAAACAAGAAAGAGAGAAAACATCATTCAAGTGATTCATATTCCAGTCACAGTCATAAATATTACAAAATGTGTTTTTTTTACTAAAATCTAAGTCTAACACTGGGGCAGAAACTGTACTCAAGCACAATTTTAAGGTATCTGTACTTTGTATATCCATTTTCTGCTTCTTTATACTTCTATTCCACTACGATAGAGAGGCAAATATTTGTACTTTACTGCACTACATGTATCTGACAACTTTAGTTGCTTGTTACTTAACAGCAGATTTTGTTTAATATGATCAAAAATAAAGCAGGATGTACTATTTTACATCAACATAGAACTTTACTGATCCCAGAGGGGAGATTTATGAACTACTCAGCTGATAATAAAGTATTTAAACCACCTGTACCAGCTTCAACATTAAACTGATGTTGTATGTTGAGTATGTTAGTGAACAAATTAATGCAATAATAATAATCCAATGATACAGTATACAGTACATTATTCTGAATCATGCCATTCTGTATAATGGGTACTTTTACCTTTAGTACTTGAAAGTTTTTTTTTACTTGAAGTAAGTAACTGACTGAAGTAATAATCTAAGTGCTTGACTTTTCTTGTAATAGAGCATTTCTGCACTGCGGTATTGACATCAATGCATGGGGCAGATCAATTAAAGCAGCATTACATATTTCATGCGTTTGTTTGTATTACAGAAGCCCTCAGTATGTGTCTAACCACATAGAAAATAAACCAAATATCTAAAAATATTTATTATTTATTTTTTATCCAAGAGTCATGACTGCATCAAATAGGCAAGAAGACAAGACAAATCTCAATAGGTAAAACAATTACTATTCTTAAAAAGCACATCAAGTTCTTAAGTCTATTTAGTCCTGGTTCATGTAGGCATGAAAGAATATGATTTGCTCAATAACAAGTGAGTCATCACCTTGCACTCATCTTGCAGCACATGTGGTTCAAGTAATGTGTCTTTCTCAAACATCTGTTTGTTCCAGCCACGAAACCGAAGCGTGGTGTTCTCTTGCAGTATGGATCCAGTGGAGCTGAAGCTGTCTGTGGTGCCGTAGGGAGGATCATTTAGGCAGTGAACTGTAATGCTGTGGCTGGCCTCAGTGCTCAGTAAATGGAGAAACTTCATCTGGACTTTCCCTACACCAAACACCATCTGTAATGAAGAGCAGAAACACGAGTGTGATGAACTCAACCTCTGCAGTGTCTCCAGCTTTAAAGCAAATAATAAGATAGAGCATTGTTGCAGTTACAAGTGAACTAATTTTTAATATTTGAGGTGCGGTTATATTAAAATGAATTGCAGTTAAGGTTCTAACTGAATCTACACTAATGCTTTACTGCTGTACAATCTATGTTAGATAATGTGAAAAAGTTTGAAGAATTAACTGATACAGTTTAGATGGAGAGGGGAATGACAGTACACACACCTGTCCTCACCATCCAAAACATGGCACAATAACAGCTACTTTTATTTCATGATCACCACTTCAGTGTTACCTTATTGGAGGCCACTGGATGTAAACAGGTCATCCCTCCTGCAGTAAAGTTGCAGAAGACCTTGAAGGCATCAGAAATGCAGCCCACGTTTGGATCGACCCAGAACCAACCTGACAGTCATAATTCAAAGAGAGATCAGAGAGAGAGAGAGTGAGATAACTAGTATTCTTTGGAAGCAAACTTCTACATCAGCTGAGAAATCTCTAATGTTTTGAAAATCCTTCTCTTACATCCTGTATCCAGTAGATGAGACTCACCATCTTTGAGCTTGTGACGACAGTCAAGCAGATCCTTGCAGACACGAGCTGGGTTCTCCCGCGTGCCCAGTGGCTTTTTGATGCTCTCAATTACACTGCTCAAATAATGTAGAGTCTTAAGAATCTCTGTATTCTGGTCCACCAAGCTCATCTCTGTGTTCTGGAAACTCTGGTTAAGAATGGAAAGTAGCACTGTCAAACTGCACAATTAAATATCCACTGCCTAAATTACAGTTACGAGTGCAGAGCAGAATTTGTAAACTAATCCACAGTCCATCTTACAATCCAACCATTCACCCTGTCCATTGAGTATGTTAGTGCCTTACCTCTGTCCTGAGGGCAGCGTTAGAGGCAGATAGACTGTACACTGCTGAGTCATCATATATCTGCCTCTGTGGATTCAAAATCAACATATTCAGTTAATGAAAACATAACAGATTCAGTGTCCTTTTCATTATTTAACTGAAAGATTTTAATCTGTAGGTTTGTTCACCGGTTAGGGAAAACAGTTTCAATACTCGTCCAGTTTACAGAGAAAACTTTAAAAGGATAAAAATACACTTTAATACCAAAGCAAAGCAGTAGAGTAAGACTTGCATCAATAAACCTTCACATTCCTGACTTCAGTAGGGGGAAGAAAAACACGTTCTACTCAGCATCAACACTACACTTATCACATAATGCCTGTAAACAGAGGATATAGTTGTTTTTCTGGGCTCTTAGAACTATTCGAACAGGAAAAGGTCATTCAGACAGCACAAAGCTGCTCTTTATCTAGAAGTGACGACAGTTAACGGATGTGAGGAGGGTTCTATCACACTGCCAGAGACACTTATTGTTGATCTTCACTGGCAATGCTACTGAACAAATTTACAAGTTTTCTTTCTGGACCTTTAATCACTGAAATGATGATTTGCTGGCTCTATCACATCCTGGCTTTGCTCTGCTGTCAGAGAAATGGCTGCTGTCACGTTTCTCTGTTTCTTTGAAAACTTTACTCAACCTTGGACAGTCACAAAGTTTGGGGTTGAGAGATGAAACAGGATCTCTCCTTTGTCTTACTGATATTCAAACATACAACAAAATGAGGGTATAGAGTTAAGTCAAAAGTGAAATATAGATTTTACATTCAATTACTCAGGCGTTTGACAAATTTCACTGCAACTTTATGGTCCAAACTCTAAACAGGGCTCCTGTCTTCAAGCTCATCCTGTTTTCCTGCCTACACAAGTGATATGATGCACTTACTGTTGGACCTGGAGCACCGGGAGGTCCCTGGGGTGAGAAGAGAGAAGAAGACAAAGTGAGTGACACAGTGAAAAATGATCCTGTTGTGGTTGCAGTCAGTTCATGTCTGGTAAACCATGTCTGTGTTGGTGGGCTCTGACAATACGTCATAATGAGATGTCTGGGTGTGACACTAGAGAACAGCCAAGCCTGGACTGACCAAATAATTATGGAGTAGTCTTTCAGTCTTTATTTAGTCCATATGGCCATAACACAACAATTTTCAATTGTTTTTTTTCTGTGTCCAGAGTTTTTATACAATTAAAACGTCTGCCTGGACTGATTAAAGCAAGCTTATCTATATTTTTTAATAATTAGAAATATCTCATAACCTTGTTGTGACACCTAAAAAGTACAGGATGTGTTATATAAAGCTGAAATGTGACAGTGAGGTTAACCCTTACTCTGGGTCCAGGACTTCCCTGTGGTCCTTGAGGTCCCTGAAAGTGTGAGAAAACCAGTGTTAAACAGCTGAAATGATGCATACATTATGTTTTCTTTTTGTCCCGTTTGCTAATTTGAATACTCCTGTACTCTATATGACTATTCCCACCACTAAGAGCTTTAAATACTGTGTTTTAGGTAATAAAGGTACAGCATGACAGTGAGCAGAATGGGACTCAAAGAACAACTGCAGAATCATGGTTCATTTTCTCTGTGATGTGAGGAATCCGTCTGTGTTCATGCAGTACGTAACCACAGTGGTTAAACACTGCCCCCTCTGGCTGATTCTTCTATAGCAGCTACCTGGGGCAGCTGGATTTGATTAATTCTGCCAGTGCATTTTCAGGTAGTTTATGTCCATATATGTGAGAGCTTGCACATATTTGACATCAGAATGAAGGGGCCATTGTGTACAATGTGTGTGTGTGTGTGTGTGTGTGTGTGTGTGTGTGTGTGTCGTGTGTGTGGTCGTGTGAATTGCAGAGGCATTTAATCAGATCTGAGAATATTACTACAGTTTGCATTACAGACTGGGAGAAGGGATAAAGCAGTGAATATGCGGATTGCCCTGCGGTTTGCCATGCAAACATTTTGACAAGGCATTTCCTCAACAGATTTACACAAGCAGGTCTGAGAGTAATGTAAGGCCCCACAGCGAGCTCCAGGAGACACTGAGTAACAGCTACTGTCACTGTGACTCAGCCGCAGTGAGCTGCTGTCACTTTAAGACAGTCATAGAAATGAAACTACCACTAAACCCCAACAAGCGTTCATGCATCTTTAAACACAGCCTTCATCATCTGCAATAGGTCTTTTTTTTTTTTTTTTACTCCCACAATCTGCTTTGAGGTGGCGCCATGATAACCACCAATGAGTTCTCTGGAAGGAACCTTCAAGTCGGACACTTCAGTGAAGTATAATCATGACGTGATCACACGGTGTATCATCATGTAATCATATGTATTATAAATCATTATCATACTATCAGTCTGACAGACTTTTCAGTGTGTGGCTGCTGGTTTGAATCAAATCTTACCATTTCGCCACCATTTCCCTTTGGACCCCTTGGCCCCTGTGGAAAAGAAAAGTAACAACATGAAAACATGTACAGCATTTTATCCATCTCTGTATTAAAATATAAACCAGAGTTAGCACATTTCCACTAACAGACTGGTTTAACTAAAAGAGTATTGTGTCTACATCTGTCTTAGTTCTACAGAATGATCACTATTGCCTTGTCATTATTCTTTTTACACACACACATAAACACACACAGAAACCTACGGGTTTTCCCATTGGGCCCATCATTCCTTCAGGGCCTACAGGTCCAGTGAATCCCTGAAACAAACAGTAGAGTGGAAGACACATAAACAAGTCTGTCTGAATTTACATGTTCTTAAAAAGGGTGTCTTAAGTTATTACAATGAAAAGTGTGTGTAATCTACAGTCTGTTTATATCTTCATAAGGGCTTGGTCACACAACAGGGTAGAAGAAAACTGTACACATATTTCTAAATGTTTGATTCCTTTTCATTTTATTCCACTACTGAGGTTTGAACTTCAAGCAGTACACCTGAAGAAAGCAGTGTGGTTTGCCTACTGTGCCAAAACTTACCCAAGTACCCATTGGGCCTTTAGGGCCAGGGAAGCCTCTGAATCCCATATCGCCATTTGGACCCTTTATGAAGAAAAAAGAAGCCTTGTCAATTCCCTCCTGTCATTATACAGAAACAATATAACTGCGACTTTTTAAAATAACATCTCTTCTTTTCTGTTGCGTTTTATCATCTTGTACACGCTAACAGTTGGTTAGCTGCTCAGTCTCTTACCATTGGCCCTGGAAAGCCCCGTAAGCCAACCAAGCCCACATCTCCAGATTCCCCCTAGAAGCAGAAAAGACAATAACATCATAGCAACAGAGGAGCCTTGCCTTTAAGATATTGCCACTGTGACATTTAGTATGCATTTCACAAACATTCCATTTTGAACGGACAGCTCCAGACACAGCAGGAACACAGTAAGCTGGCCTTTTCTATTTCTCTAGACCTAGTCTATTTCAAAAGAACTGGGGCACACATGAGGCTTTATGTCTGGATCTACAGTAGCCCCAAACCACAGTCACACACCCGACTAGACGCACACACTGTAGGGTTAGGTGTCTGTACCCTATTCTGTATCTGAGCACTGTCTGTCGTCCAGGGTGGCAGACACTATGTTTGTACAGCCAGTCATCCACGTCCTCCAGACAGCTCTGCTTTCGAGCCAGCGACTTTGACCGAGAAACTCTATTCACGAAAAAATGTAAAGAGATCTGACCCAAGGGCCTGAGTCTGCTCTCTGTTTCACGAGCATCAATGGAGAAAACTACTGGAGGGAGGGGAGAGCAAGGGATTGAATGCTGATTATTTTTTCTTCTTCTTTGAGGAGTTACATAAGAAAAGTGGAGCACCTCTTTTTCTGGTCTCTGGAGTGTGAGGGTCTTACATAACTTGGCCTGACCAGGCGGAATGTTTCCATTCCTGGTCTCGCCCGGATAATTTGTTACTCCACTCAGGGTGGAAAAGTGTCAGACACACACATTTTAAAGCCCACCACAGATTGGCTATCTAAACCCCTGAAGCTATATTTAGAGACGTATTAAAGAATGTATATAAGGGTATAAGCGCCTCTTTTAACAAGAACATTCCAAGGGATGGTATCAATTTAAAAAGAGCAATGTAGTGACCTCCACTGTTATGACTTCAGCAGTTCAAAAGTAAGTATTATGCGAGTTAAGACATTTGAAAGTACATTAAAGAATCTGAGGCTCAAACAGTTACAAATAAACACAGAGGAGATCATAAAATAATCCCATTAAAATGAGGCTTTTTACAGTAATAACTAACCTGTATGTGAATGCTACTAACAGATCTTAACCTTAAGCATGTGTCAACATATATAAAATACCCCTGAGACCTGCCACAATATCTGCAACAGGGTTATTGTTATACAATTATTCCAGGCCATGGAAATGAACCTTTTAAACATTTTTTTTTTATTTCAAGATTGACTTTTTCTTTAAACCACAAATGCTTGTGTATACTCACTGGTTGTCCTTTGAGTCCCACATCACCTTTCCTGCCCTGGTCACCTGTAGCCCCCTCCATGCCTTTGATTCCTGAGGCTCCTCTGTCCCCTGGCAGTCCTAGCTCTCCCTGTACCAACACAAGTCAGGAGTTTAAAATGCTAAAAAGACTCAGAAAGTGTTTCTACACTAGGAACCTTTTTGTTCCATCACACACACTTCAACAATTTAGAAAACATTAGGTCAATACATTATCGTTTTCACCTTCTGACCAGGTGGTCCTCTTTCTCCAGGTTGTCCGGGAAGTCCAACATCTCCCCTGGGACCTGGGCGTCCAACAGGTCCCTCTTTTCCCACCAAACCTCTCTGACCCTGAGTGCACACAAGAACTTCTATCAATAAAATTTGGTGATTGTCAAATCAAATCTTCAAATAAAAAGCATGGTTATTTCAAAATAGAAGGGTTTTTTTGTTTGTTTGTTTTTTCTATGAAAAATATCCTCCAATTTTTAAAATAAAACCATCCAAAGTGTGTGTGAGCATCCTTGCACCAAATAGAAAATAAGACAGCACCCTGCTCATCAAAACATTCCTCCATAGTGCTTCTACTAGTGAAAAGTAGTGAAAAAAGTACTACGGAGACTCATGATGGTGGTTCACAAAAATACACATGGATGTTATGAAGAGGAAAATCTAAATTTGGATGTTTCTGCTGACACTCAAGCTTTGGATTTTGTAACATCCCTGAATACGCCAACAAGGAAAACTTTTCAACCGTCAGTGGAAAGCTGTGTCAAACAAACGGTAGGAAATGTATAGTCAACAGGCCAAAACAGGCCAATCTAGCGGTATGGTCCTTTAAACAAAGTAAACACTACATAAATCTTAAAATTAAATAAAAAGATAAATAAATTAGTTAAACGAATTTGAAAATTTTCAAAGTTTCAATGGCAACATTCATCATCAGCCAAAAACATTTCTAAATGTGTTGTTTAGTCATAGTGCTGAAGTCTGCCTTGTCTCCTGGTTATAATATTTCTTGACAGTGTGTTCCTGAAGTGTACCCATAAAACTGACTGCCTGTCACTGAGTTGCTTTCTCACACCACAGACCACAGTGGTTTCCTGCCCCATCAGCAGTGTGGTGAGGCAGAGGCGAGCAAGTGATATTAGAATAACAGACGGAGTGGGTCGTCGCCTCACATATGGCTTCTGTTCCTCGATCACTATGAGGAGAGAGGATAAACTGGGAACCAGGTTTGAATTACATGGTTGTAGGTGTACTGGGTGAAGCCCAACCTGCAGGTGCTGTGAAGCTCTTGAGTAAGAAAACTGTCTAATTCATTAGATCACTCGGAGATTTAATTGTGTGACCCATCACCCAATCACACACACAGTTTTACAGGCGCGTGAAGAACTCTACAGACATTGACTACAACAGATGCTATCATCTAGCCATGGGAAGCATTATAGGGTTATAACCTCTTTCTGATGATTTGTCCATAATCTTGATGATTTTTTCTCTATAGTACACAGTAAACAAAACTAACAACTTTACTTGATACCGAATATGGTATGTATTACAAAAACAGAAATGCAGAAAAATACATTTCTGAATCACATAGACATATAGATATTTGTTTGGACAAGCAGAACAAACACTTAATTATATAATAGTTGAGGTGTCATAATCTTCCATAACTAACCTCAAAGGTATACTATGGAGGATTTAAACACACCATTCAAAGATGTAGTCAGTGATTCTGGAGAAAGATAGTTGATTGTTCGGTCTCATTCACGGGACATCTCATACTGATGCTTAGGGTTGGCAAACCACCACAAGCGATGGTATTAGACGACAATCAACCATTTATCTCCAGAATTGCTGACAACCTGAAACTTCCCTAAAAGAGAAAAAGGAGTAAGAAAATCAGAAAATTCAGGCAGAGGATGGGGTCTCTGCAGATCGAGACACCGCAACACACGTCTAGTGGGTCATAAATGATGACTGAGAGGGACTGTTTTTGATGGTATTGTTTTTAATAGAATTCTGCCCAGTATACCTCTAATAATTCAGGTTATAGGAAGGGTTTTTCAAGTTCATACAAATGATCATCAGCGTTTTCCGATGATCAAACATACATGTTTCTTCTATTATATGGCTGACCCAAAAGCAAGAGCCTCTATTAAAAAATCACCTGTCTGCTTTAAAAAATCACCAGTCTGCTATCCATTATTACACCACCCGATAAAGCAGTAATGTTCCAACTTTATATTGTATGTTCTCTTTCATGCATCAAACGGGCAGTGTGAATAGAAATGCAGCAGATGATAAGAAGAACAATGAATAACAAGATAATTAACAATCATCATGGGAATAATGAATAACAAGGTCAACGAGGATGATGACTATTCTGCAGGTTCTCTGCAGCCTGCCAGCATAGGCAGAAGGAAGCCATATTACAGTATCTTTCCCACTAAGGAAGCACGTAGTGTGAAACTGAAAATAGAGTTTCCTGCAGACCTCTCCTGCTGAGACAGCCCCAGGTGCTTTGTAGTGAAAGGAGAACTCTACACTATTGAAAAGAACTTGGCTCAAGAAAACTTTCTATCTTCAGACACGGCTCACTTACAAGAAAAGGTTTCTGTGAATTAAAAAAAGCTAGTTTATTATTTTTATTTATTATTAAACACTGTGTGATTTAGGAGACGTATATCATGGGTGTCGTTCTCCGAGCGAAAAACCACCATAATTTCTGTCAATGTGAAAAACATACGCAGCCAAAATTAGACTTACTAGACTTTTACTCAACATTATGTAAATGAAAGCCAGACTGAAAAGACTTGGCTATCCAACTTTTGGCTGAAAGGGACAAAGACATTCATGCATGAAATCCCAATCCACTCTGGCTGCACACGTATTTGGATAAACCCACTGAAAAAGAAGCCAATCAAATCAAACAAGGCATTTAATGATTAGTCAATCTCCAGATGCATGTCTCAGTCTTAAAACTACAGATGGTGACAGCTGAAGGAGAGCTTTGGGCACTCAGATACAGTCAAATAAAATCCCTGTGCTAAACAGAATGATATGGTATGAGTTAGCATGGGGGCTGAATGATTAGTGAGGACTATATAGTGTCTCTCGAGGCAGTCTGTAAACCAATGCAGAGAAAACCCTCTGCTGTTTGGACTACTGATCGTTTCAGCTGACAATAATGAACTAATTCCACGACTCAACTTGCTGTGGGTAATGTTCACACAGCTTTATTTATTGTGGACTATGTTTAGATTTAACATTATTAAGATTTAACTTCATCTATGTTTTATGGGTGACAAGAGAAATATGTGGAGGCAAGGTCCGTAGAAGGTAAAGATGAGGAGGAAATATCATTGGCTTCCTAAATCCTTCCAATATAGACCACAAGTCTGCTATAGAGGTTTAGCAATGAGTACAATGATGGAAATATTTCTCCTGAAAGTTCAGTTATGCAAGTAAATCTGATGACCTACATTTATGGTGCTGAGCAGAAATATTTTGTGACATAGCAAATTTCCACCTGTTACCAGTTTACCTGTGGAATGATCAGGTGTTTTTCAGCATTCCACAACTTTTCCAGTCTTTTGTTGCTTATTTGCCAACTTCTTTTACACATATTGCTGGCTTCAAATTCGGAATAAGCATAAATTTACAAAAATCAATTGAGTTGATGAGGTAAAACATTACATATGTTGTCTTTGTACTGTTTTCAATTGAGTATAAGTAAAAAACAAAATAGTAAATCATCACATTCTGTTTTATTTATGTTTTACACAGTGTCCGAAATTTTTAGGAATCGGGGTCGTAGCTGTCATGACTGGCATTAGTGAGACATACAATTAAGCTTTACCTTTAACAGATTCAACACATCTGTGATTGACTAACAGGGCAGGTATCTTAACTAATTTGTCACTTCAACCTAGTTAGCAATTGTCAGGCCAAAGTTCTATAAACAAAATGAGATGCATTACTAGATTAAGAGCAACGTGAAAACATTTTGGGGGTGCCAGAAAACATTCTGGATATATGCAGAAAAACAAGAAAAATAGACCTAGTTGTTTGATGTCAGAGCCAATTTCATCTATCAATCATTCACTTACTCAGAAAGCATAGAGGGAAGAATAGAGGTTGCAGCTATAAAGTACTGATTAAGTGAGGAATAAAACAAAATGTCTCCCTGTCCAATAGCGAGAAAAAAAGAGAGCAGCCAATCATTTCTGTTCTCATATTTTTTACACTTCTTACTACTTTGGAAAAGATCAGAATTGAAAAATCACTAAAACCACACACAGTTATACTTAGATACATTGCTGTCTGTATGATACAGTCATTGTTTACCTGTCGTCCCTGTTTTCCTGGAAATCCTGGTAAGCCGGTCAGTCCTGGGGGACCATCTGGCCCTGGGTAACCCATCAATCCCACAAGTCCAGGTAAACCAACTGGCCCCTGGATGATTTCCAGAACAGAAACAATGTCAAATAATCTCAAACTTTTTTTTGAATGTGAACTGACATCACTTGTTAATCAAACAGTGTGACTCTTGTGGTTCTGGAGATGGCACTCAATCTATTGTAATAATTTCTGATAATGCTAGCTTCTGCTCTTCTGATTATTCTGAACACAATACTGTGGCTGCAGCCAGTTAGCATCAGGTTATGTTCTAGGAAACACCCATCATCATCATTTAATGACATTTTTTTAGTCATAAGATCATTTCGCTGCTGCCTTGAGGCGTACAGTACATTTGGTGGAGGTGTTGTAATACTCACTTCAATGCCAGGGGATCCACTTAGGCCCCTCGCTCCTTTCTTTCCTGCTGATCCCTGAATAAACACATACATGAAGAGTGAGACATACATGGCCATTCACAAAAACACACAAGGTTATATATCTCAGAGCATGTCTAATATGAGTCTTATGGAGAACTCAAGTTCAGGACAGTTTCTGTACGTTACTCAGCCCAGACAGTCAGAGAAATATACATAACTGTATATTTAACTCCTCAAATGGCATGAGGTTATATCACACATACTGAGGTGTTTGAGTAGCACTAACACCGGCAACCGCCGCTACATAATGTTTTAACAGCAGCACATAGTAAGGTATATTATCACGCTATTCAACATAAACTTCAGAAACGTTATTCATATTTGCATGTTTCAAAGCCATGTCAAAAAGAAAAACAGGGCATAACAGCAAAATACACAGAAAAATATATCCCTTCACACTGAAAACATCCTTTTGCTTCTCATTTTGTCTCCGTGGTACAGTGAGTTATGTATGTACAGTCCTAGCACGATAATCTTCAAGGAATGCTTTACCAAAGCCGTTAATTTGAAACAGAAACACAACAGATCCATCAAGTTTCCAGTGTTTCCTGGCAGACTGTTGAGATCTCACTGGTTCTAAACAGATGGGTCCATACTGTATGTTGAACGTGACAACATTGCTCAGACTCAAGCTTAAACTCAAGCCAAGCTGAAATACTATTTGGTTATATTTGCTGGTTATATAAGAACTCATACATGAAAGCTGTTTCACATGTGGAAGATCGTCAGCGGTGTCTGGAAACCTGGGAATACTTCACTGTTAAAGAATCTATGGGGAACCTAATCAAGGAGGCGCAAATATGTTTCACAGGAGAAATTAAGTTATGTAATCAGAAGGCCTGTGACAAGGCTGAGGACTCAAAAGAGCTTGACAGTGATGAAAGCAAAACAGTTCAGGAAGGCTTGGTTTACCAAAAGATATCTGCTTTGATGCCAACTGGATGTTTTAGAAAGCCATTTCAGGATCAAAGAACAAAAGCAAAATGTATTTGATAAATGTCAACGTCGACTTAGATGAGTAGAATCGTGCATTCAGGGTGGTTTGGAAACTTGCTGCTGTAGTTTCCTTGTTGCTTTCCACTCATCGTGCAGTCCAAGCATATTTCTACCACCTGGTTTCTGATACTAGGGATTAAGCTTAATTTTGTTTTTCTGTTTATGAAATTCCACCACAGCTTTGATGAAATCATGAACCACATCTCAAAATCTCTGTACTACTGTACTCATATGTTACAGGTGAAAATTAAAAAAAATGTCTGTGTTTGGTCGTTCATTCTGCAGCCAGCAGGAGGATTTCTCTTTATCCACAGAATCAGTTATAAACCAACTCCAACAAAAGCAAAACCTGCCAGAAGAGGCAGAACCGTCTGAATACAAAAAGAGCTGTCTTATAGTAGAAACATACTGATCCTGAAACTGTTCATCGTATTTGCCAGTAGGACACCAAGTTTAATGACTTATCAATCTATTTACTTTATAGATCAGTGAAACAGTAGATGTATGTTTAATTTTCATGCTGAGCGATTTGGACTCACCGGAGCACCAATCTCCCCTTTTGGGCCCGTTTCTCCTGGGTGGCCTGGTGATCCCTAAACAAATTAAGAACACAAACACACACACAAACAAGTATATTGAGCAGTTATACAAATCCATGCTCCTTATCCACACTACATTATGAACTTTTAAAATATTGCCATTAAAGTGTTTTTTCAGGAACACACCATAATCGAGAAAGACAAACTTAACAAACTACATAGGAATGAACCTCATCTACACTTAATCTTGAGTCTGTCCATTCTGGACACTTCTTGAGGCCAAAATGTCTGTTACATGTCTAATAGGCAGAATCGCACTTGATGCACATTCACACTCTTACAGGGAGAAACCCCTTATCAATGACTCTATGCCTCACTCTCGTGTTACCCCTGGGCAAATCATATTTACACATGTCATTTATTTAGCACCACTACTGGTAAGGTTGTTTTATTCTATCCAACCCTATTTAAACTTATTACATCACAGTTTTTTTTCTGTCAAATGCATGTACCTAAAACACAAGCTGATCTATAGCACTATTACTATGTACTGTAGAATATTGTACTACAGACATTTTCTGACTTACCGGTGGGCCTTGTCGTCCAATAGCTCCACGAGATCCGATGGTACCAATATGGCCCTGAAACACAATTTTGATATAGAATTGTATTTTTTTGTCTTTCAGTCAATCTTAAAATCAGTGCTGATATCTGATAAATACATGTAATTCTCTCATTCTTTACTAAAAGGAAAAACAGCATACCCACAGCCATGTTGTTTCTGTTATCATGAGGACCATTTCCATGTACATTAAAGAAATCTGCTCAATTACAGGCTCCACAGCATCAAAACAATGTGCAAAAGTTTCCAAGCCAAGTTTGAATTTATGTTTGACATAGTGTCAGACTGAACTGCAATGAAAGCCAAGCGTGACCTATCAAGGTGTTTAATAGAAGCCTCACACAACTGCCAAATTAATTATCAGTTGTTATGACTATGCACGCGAGGACTGGGTGCATATGGGAGCATTTGACTTTTTCGAAAAAGGATGACTGTAGACCTTATGCAACATTGAGTTTTTGGTAATTTCCTTGTTTTCCTTTTCAAATGAGAATCAATGGAAAAAGTGATGAAAAAAAAGTAAGATAAGAAGGTGTGGGAATATATAATAATATAATACAGACCATATTTGTTGTTCCATCCACAACCCAACACAAAGAACACCAACTGTTTAAAATTAAGTATTCCATATAACATCTTGCTTGCACAATGAGTGTGTACATGTGTATGTACTTTTCAAGAAAAACAAATGATGTGGTTGAAAGGTATGAAGTGACAAAAACAACAGATTTCGACAGCCTTATTGCTGCAGGCCTGGGAATCCTCCTCAACATGTGTGGTCTGCTATTACCTGAGCAGAGCAGCATTCACCAAAAGAACAACAATCAACTTGGTCAGACAATCACACTGATGGTGGTGTGTGTTGTACATATGTTGAATTAATGAATTTGTCTACCTGATATCCTTCATCCCCTGGCTCTCCACGCTCTCCTTGTGCTCCTGGGGGCCCCTGTGTAGACACAAATGCATGTACATGAACACACATGCTGTATATGCATACCTTCATTCATACCGACAAAACTTGAGCTGGGCAGCTACTTAAATAGAGAGTCGCTTCTCAAGCCAACACACATGAAACATGTTCTTTAGATGTGACCTTTGAGTCTGGATCTCTACTGGAGTCAAATGGAAAGGCGTACCTTGAACTTTCCTTTCAGCCGGACAGAGGCTACCATTGTAGTGCTCATTCTATGTACCGCATTTCTGTGCCAACTTGATAATCCAGTGCTTCTCATACGAGAGGCTGCTATCTATGCCTGAGTAGACTTCCAGTAAACCTTATAGTTCATGCTATGAAGGCCTGTCTCCACAGTCATGTCCAGTGGTGGGAAATGTGCCTCAAACTGCAAAGGAGTCATGGTACTGTAAAACTGTGAGCTTTCCAAAGCTGCTAAGACTCTTTGATACATCCTGATCCTCTTTTGATATTAGGCTAGGACTGACTTTTTTCTCTCGGGCACAGAAGGGTGATTAATGGCCCTCACTGGCGCTCTTATCCTTCTCAAAGTAAAAATGTACACAGTAGCGAAAACTGTTTTGGATTTAACAATAAAACATTTGTGTTCATCACAGTGTTGTGATGTTATCCGTATTATAAGTCAATATAAGAACAGAAAGATAAGCTGAAGCTTAACCCTGATAAAAACCGTATTTAAACATTAATTTCTGTCCATGCTCAGCGTGCAATGAACAGAAAAGATTTGAGCCACACAGGTCGATAATAGGGGTCCATATGCATGAAAGGATTAGGAACGAAAACACTGACACATTGTTGTCAATCCGGTTGGACAAAATGAGTTTACTTGGTGTTAAAATCAGGAGTTGATCAGGATTAACTTTTACTTCCTGAGTCAATCCGGTATTTAAGTGGCTTGGACTAAACAGAGCGAGGGGTGTTAGGGATCACAAAGGAGAGTTTAAAGGAAAGCAAGACCTACTGGTTCACCTAAGGGCCCTGGTGGTCCCGGGGTCTTATTGTCTTCGCCTGGATAACCCTGGAATGTAGAACACACATACTATCAGACATGCAGGTACAAGATTTTGCAACCATACAGCATATTCAAGTACACTAAACCAAAAACCCCAAATACTGAAATTATAACAATTCAAACACTAGTTCAGGTATCTTATTACCTTTTCACCTTTAGGCCCTGGTGGTCCAATGGGCCCTGGCTTGCCAGGGTGACCCTAAAAAAAGAAGAAGAAAGCTCATTATCGTACCTCGCAAAGCTGCCATACTTCTACTGGCTGCAGCATGTTTCTTGGAGAAACATGAGTTCTGCTGTCAGCATATTAATCAGAACTGTTTTATATAAACACAGTTCTTTGTAGAGACGCTCTCTCACTCTTTCACCTAAGGATTTGGATTTTGGCACAGACTTAGAACTCACTCAGCAATCAGAGTCACGTGTGAATGAGTCTCAGAGCTGCCGTACACACACATAAACACAAAGGGACTCAGTGAACTTGAGGTGCCCTGGTCACGTTATGCAACCTAAACCCAGTGATGCTGGCACTGACCAGGCTGTGGAGTTGCCTGGAAAAAAATAAGCTGGTAGATTTCATCATGTTCAGTTCCACCTCTTGTCTTTGCTCTGGTAGTCTGGTGTATTTTTTACATAACAATGACAGGGATGATGTCTCAGGATGTCTCCAGCACACGCTAGGCTTACACCACATGGCTACCAGGGGAGATGAGTAAGCTAGATTGAAATTCAATTTGAAAGCTATGTTGAGTTGAGATCTGTATCTGAAGCATGTTGCCAGGTTGCAATGTGTTCCTTGAAGCAGGATTACGTTTGATGGATAAACCTGGAAATGCTACTTTTGATTCCCATGTTCTTAAGGGGGATCCAGTTTTTGCTGGCCCATTCGCACTGCCCTTTCAGTGTGGGAACCATGTGCCGATACTCCACCTCGCAGTCTATGTGAAAGTTACAGATGCGGAGAGGGGGGAAACTTCGCTGCGGCTCTGATCCACCTCCGGAGGTAGTAACAGAGCCGCGGCAGAGGAGAGACGACGTCTGTGTTAATGGAAACGCCGGGGGCGCGGATCAGAGGTGTGTCGGCCTGATGGTGTTCACAGTCTGACAGCTAAACGGATCCTTCACTCAGCAAATAAAAGAGAAATGTCCCACACTTGAACCCACACGGATGTCAATGTCATGATGTGTACCGTCACAGCTCTTTTGGTCCCGCAAAACCAGCGTGCTGTATGAACACACTGGAGATGCTTTAAGCGGACGCTGCTTGGTTCAGTTTGAACAAAAAAAGGCGGCATAAAGTCTCTGTGTGAAAAGGGCTCAGATAACTTTGTAAGATAAGCTCAATGACTGTAAGCATAATTACATGTTCTGAGCCAAAACTCAGAGCAGTCAGGCTTTACTCAACTATCTAGTATGAAGACGGTTTCTAATCACAAGTTGTTTTGTGATGATAAATGGATGTTGTATGGTATATGTAAATACATAAAAAATACAAATAATTAAACAACAGAACTCACTGTGTATCCTGCCAGTCCTGGTTGCCCTTCTAAACCCATGACTCCAGGCCGACCCTGGAAGAAATGCAGAAATTACACACAAAATAAGAGTGAGTCAGTCCTCGTGCTGTTTGTTTTGCTTTTTTACTCTGGTTGAGCTAAATATAATCTTTGGCCTAAAACCCACACACATGCAAACTTTATCCTGTGACCAGAGTTGTTTTATGACGGGGACATAAATCTTTTCTCCACAACTACTACAACATGTTTTTAGTGGTTCTTCTGAAAAAAGGTGCTGCCTTTCTCTGTAAAGAAGCAAAGAATAGATCACTTCCTCTTGTTCATTTCATGCTTCTCTATCTGGAACAAAGAAGGTCATTTGAGGTTCTGCTCAAGTTCTAACACTAAAAAACATACCAACAAAAATAAATGTACACAGATTTTCTTTGGGTCTTTGTACTGTTTTCAATAGGGTATATGTCTAAAAGGATTAGCAAATTAGCACATCCTATTTCATTTATGTTTTACAGTTTCCCAGTTCTTTGGGAATCAGGCGTATTCGTCACCACCACAAACAACGCACTGTCTGACATGACATGAAAGCTAAAGCAGTTTGTTTACTTTGTCTCTCGTTCTTTACAGGTGTAACAGCAGCACTCTGGCAGCCTGCCAGCTAACAATCACACACAGACACCGACACAACCCTCCAGCTGACTGATACAAAAAGGGGCATTTCTGATATTCTTCCTTTAAATAAAAAAAAAAAAACAAAAAAACAAATAGTCAACAATACATTTAAAAACACTGATATTATTCATGACCAGAAAAGGCTGGACTTTACAAGCACTTATCCCAATACAAAAGTTTTAGTTTGAGAGGGACACTGGACAGAGTGAGAAGAAAGACAGGCAGAAAAGGAACTAACTGGTGCGCCTCGAGTTCCCCTGGCACCCTTCAGCCCCGCCTCGCCTGGCTGGCCAATGTCTCCTCTTGTGCCAACCTCGCCAGCGAGACCTAGAGGACCTCTCTCCCCCTGAAAAAAACACAAAATGTCATTTGGGGATGAGAAACAGCAAAACGCATAGCCTTAAAGCAAAAAGTCAGCATTCAACCCTTTCTGACAGCAGGAAGACTCCATTCTATCAAATTGTCCTTCAGCAACAAATCCATACTAGCTTTAGAGGCTATCTGTCTCTTTTGGCTGAAGCCACTTGAGTTTTTCCTCAGAAATTTAGTCAACAACTTATTGTTTGACCAAAACGATGGTTTAGGCAGCTGAACCAAGATGACTCAGTGGTTCTCTGGAACACCATAGGGCCTTGGACTGTGTCCTTTTGCTTCCTGCTGTTTCACTGTGGAGAAACACACTGTACACAAATGTGGAGACATCGGGCTCTTACTTTCTTTCCATGTCGTCCTCTGTTCCCTGGGGTCCCTGGTTTTCCTTCCGGCCCCTGTAACAGAACACTCATTAAATAATTACAACACACACTAAAAATCTCTTTAATCAATAGAGGCATGACAACTGTAACTATAAACACCATCCAATCATTGCTTCTTATTCAGAGCACTGTGTCTTTCTGATGAGTTATACACATTATCGGTGGGTGATTTTCTATGCAGAGCATAACAGCTTATGGTTGACAGTGTTGTTCAAAACTTTTACTAAATTTGTCAGCTTAAATTTTTAACTGTTCTGGCAATACTCTTTTCTCACAGAGCTTTGTTGATGTGCCCTGAAGCTCCTTCTCTCCCTGACATCGATGACCTTTATGCCCCTTAACACACATTGCTGAACCTGGATCTGTATCTCAAAATAAACAGCCAACTTATAGGAGACTTTGACTGGCATTTATTTTACTGTGCCCAACATCCACCATCTATGATATAGTATTTTTCACTGCCTCAGTTGTAAAATGTCTTTGTTGAAGAGAAGGCTGACCCCTGCTGGGACAGTAAAGGCATTATTTGGTCAAGTACACATTTGTAAACTGCTCTGTGAGTTGCAGTCATTTAAAATTCTAAATGTGCCAATTATTATTTCAATGTCTCAGAGAAAATGAAGCTCAAGATCAATCTCCTCCTGTCTCTCTCTTAAATTACCACATTAAAAAAACAGAGGAACCAGTTCTGCAACAAACTAGAACTTCCTGACCTTTTATTCAGATCTAGCTTTTACTTAAACTGCATGCAAGTGTCTTTTTACTGAGTCAATATGTCAATGTAGATATACATTTATTTTAATTGCCCCCAATTTAAATAAAGGTTATTTTATCAAAATTGTTGAATCTGTAAGTTTGGAAACAAAAATAAACTTACACGAAATCCCTGTTTCCCAGGCTCTCCGGGGGGTCCTGGGGGCCCAGGGTCCCCTTCTATTCCTTTGTCCCCTGGCTCTCCAATTGGTCCACGCTCACCAGGCTCCCCCTGACAGCGTGATAGACAGAGAGAAAGAGAGGTGGACCACCAGGAAACAGAGTGAAAGACAGTTCAGTTTTAATATAGTAAGTTTCACGTTACCAACACAGAGAGGTCAGACAACCTGTGGTACTCAGAAGCTGACAAGAGGCTTAAGTGGAATGGTACGGACATCTCCCTATTATTACTGTCAAATGGAGAACCCCTCTGAAAGCAAATCCATAACTCATTTTTGGAGTGAAGCTAAGTTAACAAAAAGAACGTCCTGCTATGTTTACCTTGGCTCCATCTTTTCCTTGAGGGCCATCTTCACCAGGGGGACCAGGAGGACCCTACAAACACATTACAAATTATGACAAAACCACTTAACAGTCTCTTAAAAGTGACAAATCATCACAATGAAGTTGATCGTCCCTCCTCAAAGTCAGCTTTAAGAGAACTATGGAATTGTTGATGGCAAAGGTTTGGGTTTATGCATCTAGTTATGAGATATTCTTTTCTGACATTTCAGCCTCCACACCAATTTAGTTTGGGAAGATACAAATTGGATTGATGTGCACACACTGAAACATTACATTTAAACAATTTTAACCTTTCTTTTCAGAGACAATGTCTTGGTTATTTAAGTTTTAACTGGAATTATTTTTTATCAGTGAAATAGTAGTTAAAGAAACTGTGTTTCTGGAAAGAGCTGTTGCTATTAATGTTAGCATCTCAAATCCTGGCCTGGTAATGTAAAACTATCGGCACAGCAAGAACATATTTTTGCATACATTTGGTAAACCAACTTATTACAAATGTACAAATTACACAGTTACAAAATATGCTTCATTTTCTAGATTATCAATGTATGCAACTGTCAAAGTCAAAGAGTTAAGGCATTGATGTTGGGCTGAAAAGCAGTCTTTCACTGCCTCCTCTGGTCAATAGTTTCAAGGCTGTTTTACATCTGCCCACAGCCAGCATCACCAACGGATGTGATTGGGTGTGGTCAGAGGCATGATGTGTTGAAAGAAACAACATAGGTATATTCACAGGATAAACGACCACTTATAAATGCTGATAATTCATTCTAACTTGTAAAGTGTATGGGGAACCACTTAGCAATCTAAAAAATGTGTGCCATTAAACAGAAGAAATTATGATGTACAGTTATTATATAATTTCCATTTCTAAATTATAGACGAGATGTATTTCAAAAATCCCTGCTGTAATCATATTTTCACTGACTAATAAACCAAAACAGACCCTGTCCTTGGACCATTTTTACTGAGAAATTATGAACTCACTCTCTTCTTTGGTCCACTTGTCAAACAAACTAACAGTCAGACAAGATAAGATCATTCCTTTGTACAGAGAGACAGTTTCTCAGACATCATCAAATTTGTTTAATCCTCCTTCACCCATTGTGCTGACGAGAGTAAGAATGCACTGTGGGTCGGATGTTTGAGCAACCTTTGTTGAAGAATCTTAAGTCTGTGGACAGGACAGATAGATGAGACTCAAGCAGTCCAAGTTCTATTTATATAGTCCACCAGACAAAAATAATACCATCGTTCTGCTTTCTTTGCTACTGGGGATTAGAGATCCTCGTCACAATGAGGGGGAGTAAACAAATGACCGGGTTACATTTACCCAAACACAAGGAAGGAAGGGATTAGTGGGTTGTTTGTAGTGACTCACTCTCACTCCCTCCTGTCCCTGCTCCCCTTCAGCTCCTGGAGGCCCAACATCACCCTGCAGAGACACAAAACGCAACACAGGGCTGTCTGGAGGTCAGAAGATATATGATGTGTGCATGCACACTTCTACACTTACAGTGACCACTGATTTGTGAAGCTGAGGAAGCGTTGGACAATCAGCTGTTTCACCTGAGGCTACAGCTATCTCAAATAAAAACTGATTGAGGGCAAGTTCATGGTTTTTCCGACTGCTGGAGGGTGGTTGGGCTGGATGTCAACATGACAAAAGTCCTCAAAGATGCAGAGGTGGGAGGGGTGGTTGCAAAAAATATGGTAGGATGTTACTGACCTTTAACCCCAGTTCTCCAATGGCACCCGGTTCCCCTTCTGCACCAGGCCCGCCCTAAAAAGTTGGGACAGACAAACGGCTTGAGTCATGTTTGATTTGTCCTGTATACATAGAAATGTCAACTATAAACCCCAGAAACCTGACATAATGTATTGAAAAATATCATTATTATTATATGAAAAATTACTTCAGGCCCTTGTTCTCCGTCAGGTCCGGCCTCTCCAGGAGGTCCTTTGGGTCCCTGCAAGAATAATAATTGTCATAAAATGCTTTTGACACCAGTTTAATGATAAAATAATCACTTGGATTTACTAGGTTCATTGAGTCAAGCAATAAAAAAACATAATTAAACTTCATAAAATAACTCTAGCATATGATGGCAAAACAAACACACAGTTAAATGTTTAAGTCTGTAGAGGAACGCTGAAAGCTCAGGACGCATGGAGTAAAACTGAAGACCAGCCAAAGGCAAGATGAGACTCATAATATAAACGGAGCCTCTAGCGTTATTGAAACCTTGCACCCTAATAAATATTTGTATCTGATTGTTTGACATTCCTGATGTCCCTGAGGGGTAGGCAGTTGTCCAGGAAAATCAAGAACTTGAAAGTAATCCAGGAAGGGAGGCACAAGGTGTGAAGAACGCAGAGAGAGGAATCTATAAACAAAGACTAATTTAAATAGCAACTTTTTTTCCCCCATCTGAAGCACTTCCTTGTAATAAGCAACATCAGAGATCCTGCAGTGTTTCTTCAATGATTTCAACCATGACAGCTTCTGTTTCTGCGAATATTCACACTTAGATTCATCAAAGATTTACACACTGTTTGCAGATTCCTGAAACAACCACATCAATGCAACAACCAGCATACTTACTGGTTCACCGTTGGGTCCCCTCTCCCCGGTGCTGCCTGGAATGCCTGGTTTACCCTGGAAACACACACAGCCACGCGCTCAATGAAGCTTCAGTCATTCTTTTGTGTAATTAACAGATCAACATGATCAAACTTGGCTTGGGCCCATTCTCATCCTTCTTATCATCATCATAAGTAAGGTAGATACATAACCACAAACACGATGACTGACTCTAATATTTCAGTGTTGACTTATGCCAACAGACGCGACGCAGAAACTCTTGGATGCAATATAAACGGACTGTCTTTCGTGCTATTTCAGATCTCTTTGTTGTAGTCCAGTCATTGTGCTGCCAAGTCAAAAGTAGACATCCTTTTTTGAAACAGTGTTTCACCAATCACTGACAGATGATATATTACTTCTGCTTGTGCAAGAAAGAAGTGGTCGTTCCAAGCACTGAAATGAATGTGCCAAAGACTGATGAGATAGCAGTGAATTCAGTAGCATCAATCATTAGATGTATAATAAATCAGTTTATATGCTCTATCTATGCTTTTGTGCTCTTTATGCTCATAGTAAATATGACTTCAAATTAAAAAAAAAAAAATGAAGCTGCTAAGGCTGAAGTATTTAAATGTCTCAAACTTAAATACAGTCTTACAGTTCTAAAGCTGAACAAAAGGGAAAAATAGAAGAACAAGAGCATTTAATACATTATTCTCACAGCCTGCATATTATGTTATGTGCCAGTGAGAGTAACTGTCAATAGCGAAAGTGATTCTTATAAGATTTTAGGGCCCAAGAAGATTTATGGAAAGAACAGTATAATACCGTGCTTTGTGACAACAACCACAATTACAATCAGTCAGCTGTATTAACTACATAATTGCATTAAGCACTGATCTTAAGGGAATCTGACATCACAGATTATTACATGATTTTGGGAAACAATCACTCAATGTTTTTAAATTATACAACGAGGAATGGAGAGGATTTATTCAGGACAGATTTTTAAGGAGTTTTTAATCAGACACAAGATGGCGCTCTGAGTCCAGAGGTGGACAGCAGAAATGTGCTCCCCACTGTCAGCAGCCAGAGATGTAATATTTATGACAGTAACAGGAGGTTTGTATAAGCAGTTTTGTGGAGGGGCAGATTCATCACACAGTGAAAATGAATAACACGACCTGCGTTTGAAACTTACTGCAACTTCATTCAAGTAAAAAAAATCGCTGTTGATGCTTAGAAGAACAGGTTGCTACTAGTGTTGAGTATGTGTGTGTTGTCCACAAGTATAAATTAATCTATCTCCATGTGTGAGCGGGCGGCTGTACCTGATAGCGTGGGTACAGGTCTGCACATGTCTATGTGTGTATTTGTGTTTCTGTTTAGAATAATTACTGATAACACTTGAGTGCCATGTGTTAAGCCAGCACAAGATAAAATAAAGTGGAAAGCATCTTGCTTGTCAGTGGAAAATGAGACAAGCCAAACAACTGAGTCCAACAATGCTTACAGTTACATCCACCTCAATTTTCCCCTCCCTGCCAACTGCCTTTTGGCTCCCAGCGGGTTCCAAGTTGGTTCTCAGCCACTGGGAGTCCCCCCTTCCTCCTAATGGTGTGCCTATATTCCACTGCAGACACGCCCATTCATTCAATTGCAGGAGGTCACCATGAGATGGTGCTTCCCTAACAAACAGCATCAACAGCATAGATACCCTTTAAACCTAAACCATATTCTTCTACCCCATTACATCTCAGTGGCAAATATTACACTTTTATCCCACTACATTAATTAATTTTTTTTTATCTCGCAGTTTCATCAGACTTTTTTAGCACCGATTTCAAGGTACATAAAAAAAAAGGCAGGAGATTTCTGGTTCACAAGCTTTTATTGGAAGAATAGGCAGTGTGGTAACAGCTTCTTGCTTTATGTGTTACCAGCACAGCCAGGTTTAGACAGTTTGATTGGAGTTTATTGAGCGCACAGCGGCTCTCGTGATCTGCCTGTGCTCTTTGTGTCTGTGGGCGCACGCTGACAAACTGCGGTACAAAATTCTCTAGTTGATTCAACAGCCCTGCAGCCGCCAGATGAGTGTGGGGGCTGGGAGACCTGTTGGGATGTCTACTGAATAAGAACAACGAGATGCACTGTAATGCTAATGATGCATTTGGCCTCTGTCACCTCCCAAGATAAGCAGAGGATGTTTGTGAACCCACTTTTATAAACTGATTGAATCTGTTTTATTACCTACCACTGTGTGAGGAATTTCTGATAAAAATATCTGAAAAATGATACAGGGCAATGAAAATAATTTCTGCTGAAAATGTGATCCCTGAGCTTAATAGTTCATGCGTCTTTTGCCCACCCACAACCAGTGAAATATTCAAACCAAATACTTCAAGTACGAATATCATCACGGACCAAGCATATTTAAAGATTATCTACCATATCGTGAGGTCATTAATAGTATGCTTCAGCTTTTTGTTTTTCACCAGTACTGCATGGAAGTGAAAGTAATATGGTTGGGGAATTAATGATTTATCAACAATGGGACAAATTATCATAGTGTGAGAGCCTAAATTTGTTATTGTAGTTTTATAAATGTAATTTCTCATGCTGTTAGAATACTGCTAGACCACATCGTCAGGTGTGTGCATAAATATGAGCGCAAACTTTGTTTTCTCACAGTTAAAATGTTGTTTTTGTAATTAATCACATATTGAAGCAGAATATTTCACTAGGTAAAAGCATGTTATGGAATTTGGAATACATCATATATTTCAGCCTTTGGAATTTTTAACACTGTAAGGCTACTTTACATGAAGTCTGCAGATACCTACTAGCAGACCTTAATATGTCTGTAAAAAATATTATTTTTCACCACTTATTTTAATCAAAACAACCTCGAGCTAGCTACGCATTTCTGTCTTTATATGTGCAGTATCTATTCAGTTTGGGAAATCCCAGGATCTCTGGAGCATTCAAAGCAGATTCACCTGGACTAGACATCAGCATTGTTTCACCAAAAATTACTCCAATGCGCCTTCCACATATGGAAATATGGAAAGAATTAGCAAATGCTTTTGTCTTTGTTTTGTTTTTCATGAAATTGCGTCTGACCTGTGTAATCCGAACATTTCTAATAATTTCAGAGCACTTGAAAAGTCCAAAAATCAAAATGTATTGAAAAAAGATGGATGTAAAAATTTTCAAGATTCCACAACATGTGGACACAATGAAATATTCTGCTTCAATCCATATTTGTTGGCGTTAAGCCTTTCAAAAATAACATTTTCACTGTGGCAAAAAAACATTTGCTCTTGGATTTCCACACGTACCTGATGGCGTGGTCTAGCAGTAATCTAACAGCATGAGAAAATACATTTTTATAACTAACACGAAAACAGCTCTGACACTATAATAGTTTGTCCTGGTACCACTGCAATCGCTCAGACGAGTGCTTCACACACAGTTTTTTCCTTCCTGTTAAATAATTAATTTTCCAGCCATATTACCTTTAATTTTCATGCAGTACTGTTGAAAAACAAAATGCTGAATAACAATATTGATGACCTCATGATACGGTAGCCTAATAATCATTAAAATATGCTCTGTGTGAGAATTACCCTCTCTCGCACACGTTAAACACTGCTCCTCCTGGTGGATTACCCTAACCCACTGCACCTGGTTTCCACACATGGTGCTTAGGGGCGTTACGATTCGGCCCTACGTTCACTACATCATCGCGGGGGGATCTCATTCTAGTCACGGACTCTTCCTGGTCCGAGCACAGACCAGTCACTGGACGGTTAGGGCCCCATCACGGAGGAATGGAAGGTTTATGAGGCTTCATCTGTAAGCATGCATGTAGAGCTTTTCTCTGACTGGCGATCATCTGTTTTAAGCCCTGCCATAAACAGATGGAACAAACTGCACTATAACAAACACACTGCACATAAATTGATCATCACTTGACTATTAGACAGCCAACATGGATCTGCTTTTGAATCTGTGTTTGATCTTTTGTGTTTGCATGTACACACCATCTGTGGAGCATCAGTTATTGTATCCATGCAGCAAAACAAGAGACTGTACTAAGTGGTGTTTTCTTTATGTGAGTGCTTTGTGTTAGCTACTGAAAAAACATCATTCCCCTCAGGGATTGTTAAAATTCTCATCCAAAGAGTGGCCTGATCAAAAAATCTGGCTGATATCACCAACCACAGATAAGTAAAGAATTTGCAGTATAGAAATGCCAAAGATCTTTTAGAAACCGTTTCAGCATTACATTATACGTCCACCTGAGAGCGTTGGAAGTGTTCTCTCTCCTATTGCCATGTTTCAGTTTGTGGTTCTCTTATTTCTTGGTTCATTTTGAAGCTCTGCCCTCATGTGTCGCATTATTGCTTTTCATTTCCTCTTTCTGTGTGATACCCTGCCCTTTGTCTGTGTTCACCTGTGTCTTGTTAGTTAATTAGCCCTTGTGTATAGAGTCTGTGTGCTCCCTGATGTCTTTGTCAGTTCGTCTGTTTTGTTCCTGTGTCTTTGCGTGGTATGTTTTTGGTTTTTGTCATTGGCTTTTCATTCCTGTTGCTCACGTCATTACTGGTTTGTACTTTTTCTTTTGGTTGTACTTTGTTTAGCTTCTGTTTTTGGTCTTTTTTGTTTTTTTTGCTCTTCTTGGTTTTTTGGATTCTATGATTTTTGGATTTCAGCTCGTCATTAAGCGTTGGTATGCAGTGTTAATCAGCAGTCCAAGTCATTACAAACTGATGTTAGTCCTGTAAGATGAACCAAAAACTTGAACCCAAACACCCTGGATGAATAAGGGAAACTCACGCACATGTGCTTTGATAATGAGCCTGGAAACACCACTCTGTGTCTTCTTTTAACTATGACAACTTCCTTTACTGGTGCACACTCCTCAAGTGATAATTATATATATTACAGGTGAGAGGAGGATGTGGAGTTGTTTTACAAGTCTATGTTGTCCGCTGTAGTCATAGTGATGCTTCCAGCTAAAATGAAGAGCATAATTAAACCTCAGGGAGAGAAGTTCAACAGAAAAATAACTACAAGGTAAACATTACTTACTGGCTTCCCTGCAGGACCTCTTTCTCCTGGACTGCCAGCTTTGCCCTTCAAAACAAATCAGAATTCAAGTGATTAGCATTAGGCCTGCACGATTAATCGTATTTTCATCGTCATCGCGATGTGAACGTGCGCGATAAACCCATCGCAAAAGCTGGTCTGAAGTGTGATAAGTTTTGTTTACATCCGCCATGCTTTCACACTCAGCGTGCTGACATTTGGCCAATCAGATCTGGCCCTGGAGACATGGACAATGCATGCACACCGTTTAGCCAATCAGATGACGCCCAGCTCTGCTCACGTTCCTGCGTGAAAATTAGCACCCAGAGTAAACAGGATGTCGGAGGCAGGAGAGCAGAGCGGTGAAAATGCCGACGAAACGCTTGTGGCAAAAAGAAATAGTAGCTCCGCGATTTGGAGATACTTTGGACTTAAGCCAGAGGACAATTTACAGACTCAGGTACTGTGCAGGACCTGCAGAACAGTTGTAGCAACGTCCAGAGGTAACACCACCAACCTCCGTCACCACCTGCTGCACCGCCATAAAGAGCTGCACGAGCCATTTAAGGCCAGTCAGTCTAGAGCGCAAACGTCGAGCAGCAGTCAAGTAACGCGACCATCACTGCAGCAACAGTAACATGTGTAAATTAATGTTATAAGTATGTCTAAGTTATGTATTTTTTTTATTTAATTGTCATCAGCTATTAAGTGTTTAAGAGTACCTCAAAGCAGGGAATCTATTAATGCAGAAAAATCTGAAAGACACAGGAACTGTATGCGAACTTCAATATTTTCTTATTTATCGCAAGTTATATCGTTATCGCAATATTGAAGGGTGTCATCGCACATCGCACATTTTGCTCATATCGTGCAGGCCTAATTAGCATCCAGTTTCAATCAACCCAGCTGATTTCAATATATTTTAAGAAAAACAATGCAACACATTTATCTTCCATGTCTATCTCACTATAATATCAGTAACCACGTAAATTTAGTGGCTCCTTATAAGACACTTTAAATTTTAATCTCAGTTCATCTGATAACTATCTCTGACAAACACAGTACCTATGAAAATAATATTAGTATAATTTATACATTAGTGATGATTGACATTCATTACAAATACCTTTTTCTATTGACAAGCACATAGTATGCCCACACCTAGAATGTCAGCGCTGATATACTTGCACACTTTTGGAAAACTAGAAAGTGCACTTAAGGTCTCTTTATCAAAACAAGGCATTTCATTCAGTTGGATACACTAAATTTATCCATCCGGCTAATCAGCAGATTTAGCTCAAATGGCAGCAGCACATAATAACTGCATTTAGTTTAAACCTGATACTGAAGAGAAAAGACAAAGGCCCACTCTGCAAATAAAAGCTGATCAAAGCTTTAACAGAGGCCTGTGGGTTACACTAGATGAGGTGAATGTGTATCTTCAAAAGGGATGTGCGTGTTAACCTCGAAGCTTCAGGATGATGCCAATTATTATTCTTGGCTTTGGATGAATGAAGGTATAAAATGGCCTTGTAATTTCTTAGGGCCTCAGGCTTTTATCCAGATATGCGTTTTTTGTACAGCACATTAACAGACATTCAAACATTCAGTGACTAGTATTTTTAGGAATTTGAGTATCAACTTTGAAACATGTTTTATGCTCTTTTCAAAAATAAGGACATCAGTATATACAGTATATAATCTGAACAACTTGACTACTTACTATGAATCCTGGCTCTCCTTTGTGTCCAGTGTCACCCTTTTCACCCTGCAAAGGATAAATATGGCACATTTTAGAGAGGCCTTACCAAAAACCCAGCATATGCTGTGACAAGTAATTTTACGAGATCAGTGATTCCAGGTTGAGCAGGTAATCCCAGCTCCAGGACATATTTCATGCCAACACAAAATATTGATCTCATCTTCACATGGACATGGTGGTTTTTTCAACTAGGTGCTGTGCATGTTTACCTTGGTGCCCTCAGGGCCTGGTTCTCCCAGCGGGCCATCTGGACCCCGGGGCCCCTATGTGACAGCAACATGAAGCAAACCTTTGAACATCTCCCAACAATGAACGAGTAGTACAGAAATACATTAAGCTTCAAAGCATCATACACAAGTTGATATATATACAGTTAACTCTGAAATGACACCAACAACAAAGTCATTAGTCTCTATTCTTGGTCTACTTGGGGGGTTTTCCACCCTGATGTTGCAGCCTACCGCTCCCACAAACATTCCAGGGGTTTCCAAGCATTGTCGGCCCACCTCACAGGTAGGGTGGCAGATAATGATCTGTAAATACAACCCAGAATCCTTTTGTCTCCTCAGCACTTTTCCACTTTCAGCATATCTGTTGCTTCCATCTTGTCTCCCCTCTTTTATATCTTTACCTTTGATGGCTCTTTATCTGCTCCTAGTTTGCCTCTAGTCAGACCCCCAACCCACTCAGGTCACTCTGCTTCCTCCAAACTACCAGACAAACTCTTCTCTATCTTTCTCACTCCTTCTTACTTCCTGTAGTTCATCTCTTTTCCCTGTGGCAGTTTATATCAAGGTGATTATTTCTGCAATGCTACTGTAATGTTTGGTCCATCACTGTCACTGTTAATCTGATTTCTCTTCATTAGTTAACAGTAAGTATTCATGAAATTAGTTGAAAAAACATATCTGCAAGTAATAACATATAAAAAGAAAAAAGGAATCAGAGAATGAGGGAAGCACCTCATAATTCAGAGGATGTGGGAACTTTTTTCCCACGATGACAACTCACTTTAAAACTAGAGCAGGTGTGTGGCCAACTAGGGCAGGTGCACACCAAATAACTCAGTTTCAGGATATGACTTGTTTTTCATAGCTCAGAGGGTAAAATGATGAGAATGAGTAATAATCAGAGTGGCAGTTCTATTTGAGTTCCTTTAATTAGTATCTGAGGTGAACCTGTCATGGACAGTGTTGAGAAAAGATGTTGTTTTTTTCCCCTGACATTTCTTCCCAAAAAATCAGCTAGCATGGGAATATGACATTCTAGTTCACATGATCAGCTTTCCCAATGTTCACTGGTCCTGGTACCTCAGCAAGGCAGGAAAAACAGCCACCAACTGACACATGTATGAATTACAGTAAACAACACAAGCCATGGCATGTTAAGCGCTGCCATATGTTTTTTCTTGGCAGAATGTTCAACTGGAGGAAAGTAAGTAAACATTGGATTAAAGGAAGTGAAATATAAATGACTGAGGAAGTATGAGAAGTTATGTGGTAGTAGGTTGTACTTAATTGGCTTGTTAGCATTTCTTGCTCATTTTCTTGCATTAACTGAAATGGACGGACAATTAACTGGAGAGCTGTAGCCATGACGCTGTTAGGCAATTTGCCAGTGGAATGAAGCACATGCAAACCTTCAATTTAGGAGAGATTTAAAGTAAATTAAAGGCAAGACTTAAGAGTTAAAACGTGTCTCACAAAGAGGACCTTCCAGGAAGTGTGGCTGCTTGAAAACTATTAGACCAGAGTGGTAAGTAAAAACTGGCAGAAAATCCCAACCATAGAGCTCTGTGCTGTCACATAAGAACAAAATATGCTAGTACAGTTCAAAAGTAAACTACTTCAAAACATCTGACTATGCATGTTTAAATACCTGGCTAATAAGCAGACAAAATGTTGTTGATAACTGTAACAAAGATAGTAACTGTAAAAATAAATCGACAGTCCGTGCAAAATATTTAGGAACTAAACAGTGGGGAATAAGAAATTGGATTGCGTCTTTGCATCCCAGAAAGCTCAGCAAAAAAACCTCAGACTTTGTGCTGCTGATGGTATCGTTTATACTACTGATTTTCAATCTAGTTTCACATTTTATGGCGTGGCGGTCCAAACTATTCATGTGCACAAGACCAAAAAGAGTATAGAAAGATAGTTTGCTTTCTAGGACAACACAAAAAAACTGTTCTATAGTCATAATACGCTGTATATCCAGAAATGTAGGATTTATGTTTCAAGACAATGTCCTTTGTCCTTGTTTGTTCCGATCAGGTTCACTGAATAATCAGAACAATGCACCTCAGGTGCTGCTACTGTAGATATTAAAGTTGAAATCCTGTAAAGCTCCAAGAAGCCTGATTACAATTAAAATCATAAATGTATCTTAACCTCCTCAAATGAAGGTGTCATTCTCCTTTCAGCCACATGGTGTCACCAGTATTACCACTGCTCCATCTGACATTAACATAATGTCTTCCAACAAGAGATTCATGGGGCCTATGAAACAGCTGTAAATGCACCTATAAAGAAGCTCAAACCAACTGGAAGGACAAACACATGTCTTTTAATTGCTTTAACCTCTGGCTTATGGGAATGGAGCTGTGATGTGAAACAGACAACCAAGGGTCTGGTAAGTCAGGTTTTTTATAGTCACTAGTGAGTTGGTTCACATACACAGCATACAAGTGAGTAGTGCAACTAATGCCCCTAAGGTAGTGACAGCTCTTACCCTCCTGCCCTTCGACCCAGCGATGCCTGGACTTCCTCTCTGCCCCTGTGGACCCTGCAAGGAAAAACAAGACAGACATAAGATTGAAGGCAGAGAGAGTAAAGATCTGGAAATTGTAATTATGTAACGTAGCGTTTCTTTGTCATGATGCAGCTAGACCAACTATGAAATACAATGAGAATGTTTACATAAACTGAACAGAGTGAAACCTCTTCATGCATCTTGTAACCCACAACATTAGTCATGTGAACCTAATGGATGTACTACAAAGGCTTCTGCAGAATTACTGAGGAGTCAGCCAGTTAAGACGTACTGTTTACACAGGTCTAGACTAAATTGTGGGAAACAGGAAAACTGATACATCAAATCATCCACTTAAATTTTATGTGTTTACAAAAAAGTACATTCCTCCAAATCACTTTAAGATTCCATGTTAATCTTGCAATTTAGGCATTTCTCCTATCTAGCCAAGGCACGAGAAGAGAAGCTGAGAGTTAGTGCATCCAAGCTTCTCAGTCCATTAAGCACTAATGTGTTTATGACTCAATCCAAAATGCAGAGGGAGCAAAAGAAAAGGAAAACCTCAGAATTTAATGAAAAGATCATATGTGCAGATTGAAACACCTCCTGCACTCATTGTAGTTTACCTTTTCAATAAATACAGTAAGTATAGATTTACATGCAGACATCCCAGTACAAAGAATCATTATTTGGTATTACATAGTGGTGATGAGGGCATGACACTTACAGGTGCACCTTGCATGCCGATGTCCCCTGGACTTCCTGGCAACCCTGGATAGCCCTTACACCAAAGAAAAAGAAAAAAAACAATAAAGAAAGGCAGACAATAATTCATGTCATTGTTTTGATGGATTTCAACAATAACTGAAGGGGAGAAACAGTGACGCAACAGTGCAATCAGTGCTGAAAAGGTGGTTACATCTGTGACTGGAAAAGGATCAGGAACTGTCTGAATTGTGTTTCATTTCCAGCACATTCAAGTTGTCAAGAATGTACTCCAGATGCTCTAGAAAAAAAAATACATGGCTGGGTGCTGTGTTTCTCATCACAGCTTGTTCTATAATAATCCATCAAGGAATAATTCCACAATAACAAACAAAGTCAGTAAAGACAAAATTGGCAGAGATTTTCCAGGAAAACGCTAATCACTGCAAATCGTCTTTGAACAGAAACAGAACTTCATGAGCCAGTCGCCATAATCTGCGGTGAAACAGCCCAAAGTCCTCACACAAGGTGCTGCCACTCCTCGCTAATGTGGCTACATTATAGCGCAAACTGGTTCACACAAATCACCATAACTCCTTACATAAGTCACAAAGCGCTCTCTCAGTGAAACATGCAAACAAACTAGCAGTGATTTAATCATTTAACTATTCAGCCAGCCAGCCACCAAATTAGTCATCCTCTCTTCCAGCCAGCCAATCAGTCAGCCTGCTAGCCAGTCTGCCAGCCAGCTAGGTCAGAACTGAGGCCCAAAGCCACAGACATGGAGATAATCCAAGCCCTTAGGACAGTGAGGGATGCTGTCCAGCCCTCTCTCTAAGGACTCAAGCTGCAATACAGAAGACAGTGGAAACACTGCTGCACTGGACAGCAGCTTGTTTTTTGCTCTGGGGAACCAACACTGTCAAAATAACTTTCATGCTAATGCATTTTCCACAGTAGTGAGCTAGCTAATGTCTAAAATGAACCTGTCGTTAACCAGCCAATATACAAGATTCATCAAATCCAACTCCAACACACTGCGTGGATGTAGGGTAGACAACAAAACGCACTGATTCACCTTTATGCAAATTCCTTCATATTAATGTCAATGAGAACACTTTCAGCAAGAACTCTGCTCAGTCTTTACTGGGCAGGTGTGTGCTGGGATCGATTTGTAGAAGATGAGTCATTTTCAGGACTAGAGAGTGAAATGTCGAAACCTTCAATGAGACACAATGTCACTCACTGTGGCATTTGAAACAGTTTTAACACTGGATTAATATCGTTTAGCTGTCATTTAAATCTCCAACTCCAAATTTTAACACCAGCAGTTCTCAAATATGTCAAAGATGAGACAAACCTGGATGGCACTAGAGCTCTTTACTGTTACAATGAGGTAGAAACTAGGAGTGACTGTTACTGGTCAGCTTCTTATTCAGACTGATACATCAGCAGAATACCAAACGCCACTGTTTCAGTTTGGACTGCAAGGAAACATCACAGACAGAGAGAATGTCTTTCAACAGATCAAAATCCAGCATATGCAAAGTCTAGTCACTGAATTTGATCAACCAAACCAGACAGAGTGATTCAAAAGAGCCACTGAAAACACCAACATTTATATTTTTCATCCCTATCCTCTGCATGTGGAAAAACCAATTCCACATGGCTGAATTTTGCAAAGATCTACAAAAGTTACAACATCAAGCAGTCTGGAACCTTTTAGGCCTAGTGAGTTGTTCATTTCCATGAACTAAACCTTGTAGCCATCTGACGTCTGCCAAAACTTACAGCCAAAACACTCTCGGTATAATATTCATCATCCGTAGACATTAGTTTACTGAACAAAGTATTCAGACTTTGCTAGGCTGTTGTACCATTGCTGATTTCTTGGAACACCTTTTTGAATATACACATCATGGCTCTGGGGTTTACCAACTCTCAGACAAGAAACAGAGCTCTGTAGTGTATCCTGAGTGACTGTACTTACCCTTGGCCCCTTCTCTCCGACTGGACCTGTTGGACCCGCTGGTCCTCGGTCGCCCTGGGGAAAAACAGTGAGACAGAGAGAGAGACATCATTAAACAATGACCTTTAACTTCAACACAGAAAACCCAAACACAGCTTCACATACACTTTTCCGTATAAAGAGCCATGAAACTGGAGAGCAGCTTCTTAAATGCAGGAGGTTACAGTGACAGCTGGTTGAGGGGAATTTAAAGCGAGCAGGTACTTTGCAAACCAGTTGGTGGCAACCTGCTCAGAGTGTTAAAAGTAAAGGTAACTCTGGGTGATCCGTAAAGCTGCCTAGGTCTGCACTCTTAACTCCTCCACAACATGTGTAAGTGATGCTTTAATCCACCCTGAACTGTATGCTTCAAGTTCTTGTTGCACTTCTGTCAAATGCTTGGCAGAATAGTTAGAAGGCTCTGTTTTTAAATTAAGTACTAATCAGAAGGTGGCATTGAATCTAATATATATTCAAATATTATATGAAAGGAATTAGTGGGTTGTCAGGGTACGACTGGTGCTGACAGACTGAACCAGGGGGAGGATTTTGCATAAGGGCAAGATAAGCAGACGGCTTTCCATCACAAGAACAAGTTCTGACACACCGCGGGATTCTACTTAGGAAGGGAAAGGGGCAACAGAATGAGATAAAGGGAGGGAATAATGGAGAATGAAAAACGGGTAGTTTTTGGAGGACTGTCCATAATCAAAGGCCAGAGGGCTGCTAAAATCATTTCAGCTGCTTGAAACTCTTCTTTTAAGCTGAGAGGCGATAGAAGCTGAACATGGAAAAAGCCTCAGGGCCGCTTCAAATTGCATAATAAGTATCTTTACATTACCTGTATGGTATCCTCCTTCCATTTTTTATGACTGTATATGCATTTGAAGTAACAATAATAATACATATCAGCACAGCACATGTAAAATGACCTATATCAGACACAAATATATACCGTGAGTATACTCACACGTAATGATATTTTGCCAATTTGTCTAAAGAGCTTTGTCACCTGCTGAATTGAATTGTTTTGCTTAAGCAGAGGGGCAGAGAGTTGGGGGGCAGTCAGGGTGAGAAGGCTTTGACAATATTGTTATTGATGTGGATGTGAAAGTGTTGAGTGTTTAGTTGAGCATGTGTTCTGGGCCCTCTGAGGCCTCAAGTCTTGACTGCTTAACACAGCCCAAATAACAGGGGTCTGCTACTGACAAGCAACCAGCTGATGCTGACTGACAGCCTAATGACAGAGAAACACACTCCTTACCTTTTCACCAGGAACTCCTACCACTCCGGCTATCCCAATCAGGCCTAGTGGACCCTGGAGAGGAGAGGAGAGGAGAGGAGAGGAGAGGAGAGGAGAGGAGAGGAGAGGAAAGACACATCAGGACACACATCACAAGATTGTCATTGGAACTGATCTTCATTCATCTAAGGGTAGTTTTCAAACCTGTTAAGACATCTGGAATGCAATAACTTATAGATTACAATGCTTATGAGAGACGAAAGGAGCAGTTGCTCACTTGAGGAGAAACCTGTAATTTGACCCCTTAAGAGTGAAATGTATTACAGTTTTACTAGTGCTTCTTGTAAAATAAATGATTGTTGTAAATAAAATAAATAGTATGTGCTTCAAAGTATTTTTCTAACACTTGGGGGTATTACAAGCTGGAAACTCAGTGATACTGATTTAAACATTAAGGTAGAAAAGCAAAGCAAACGTAGTTGGCACAGATGCCAGTAACCATGGCATACTATAGCTGATTGAAAACCAATTTTGATAACTAAGGATTATTCAACATGGAACTACCAAGGATGGAAAAATGATGCAACCTTTAAAGCTTAGGTGAGTCGTGAAACTAAACTATGTTGATTGGTGGGATGCAAGAGAGGGCGAGTTAGGAATGATTGTGAAAAATGAAGTGCAAAGTCAATTCACAGCATACAGTCACTCAATACAGATGGCCCCAAAGAGATGTACACTACTGAGTAAAGGAGTCCTTGTGGGGAAAAACACAGGCTAATGTAAATATGAGACTTATCAGAGGAGTTTAACCACTTCCAGATCAGTCTTCTGGTGCAGGGGCTGCGGTCTGGACCAGTGCCAGCTACTTTATTAGAAAATCTGGATTTCCAGACCAACAGCAAGACTTATGGGTGACTGAGTAAACAGTCTCAGCATAGAGTTACTGTCTTTTTTAAAAAACCTTGTCATTGTGTTTATTTTTGTTAAAAAAGTAAAACAGTGTGAAAATAGAAAAAGTATAAAGAGTGAAAAAACAGAAGCAACACAGTAACATGGATTTATTACATGCTAGACAAAAGCCACAATAGTGCAAATGTAGCACCACAACATGTGCACTGAGCCACTGGGACACTGTAAGCTGCCAGAACATCTGAATTATCACAGAATTATATTGTTATTGTAATATTTCATACGATTGTCCAACTACAGACCAGGGTCTCACTTCTGGCCAACCACAAAAGCCAGTGCGGTCAGACTGCGGCTGTCTCTGGTTGTGAGAAACAAATCTAAACCCTGCGTTTCCTCCTTGTAGAATGATATACTGTATTCACATAATTAGCATGCGTCTGTGACATAATCATGTAGCAAATATTCCTATTTACTTTTATTCTGTTTGTATCCATTTAGTGTCTTGAGAATGAGAGAGAAAGCAACAATCAGAGAGTGAGAAACAGGCAAAAGGAGTAAAGGGTAAAATAACAGATGACAAATGACAAATGACAAAGTGAGTGAAAAAGTATAAGACAAGAAACTGACCTCGACAGTACACACAAGGACATTTTTGTTCCATTCTGTAACAACTGATGGAAGTCGAAAAGAAAAGGGCTTTAAAGTGTTCCTCGTGTATCATCACCTAGGGAGCATTATCCTGTTGGATGCAAGTGAAGCAGTAGAGCAGCGGGCGGATTAGTAGCAGAGTGTCTGTGAGGGGATGCAGCCTGCAGGCATGGGAACAGGAGCTCTAAATTGACCTCAAATCCCTTAATTAGGACACAAAGTGGGACAATGTGGTACCCTTTATCATTTAACAGAGGGTAATGGTTTAAAATGGGGTTCAATGTGACAGGGCCTTGACATGGGGGCTTTACAGTGCTGTTTTGAGGGTGATCTGGTTTCTCAGACACAGCCTCAGTTACATATGTACTGGTATAACCGTTAACCTTGCCAACTGCAGCCCTCGTCACATATTGTTAAGGGCATTGAGGTTCTCTCTAACACATGCCTCTTTCTAGTGCACATATGTAAGTACAAACTGAGTCAGTGACATGAAAATCAAAGCACGGGGTTGACATGTGAACTTCATTTAAATGCACACCTGTGGTTGCCTTTGGTAATTGAGGACTGATGTATGTTTTATTAGTTACCGACTGGAAGGTGACTTAAAAATGGAAGCCTAAGCAGTCAATCTAAATTGGCAAAAGTACACTACATTGTAAAAAATCTCCAGTAAAACTTTAACTTGAAACAGTTTATATAGAGGCACTCAGTGAAGCCAGCTGACCTAAGGCCTCCTGGCATCGACCTTGGGTTAACCTGCACTAGTCAACGGTCTTTCTCACTTTCTTACATTTCTAATTTATTTGAAAGTGATGTAATGGCATTCATTAGAGAGTCCATATGTTTTAGAGTTCTATTTTTTTTCTCTGCATAGCGCCATGACTCCTCCTTGGCTTCAAAGGCTCCTCTACTCAGTAAGTGCTTAATCCCTCTCATATGTGCACTGCAGCAACACAGTCCAACATGGCCCCGCTCGGTTGCCTCCACTATGCACAGAATGCAAATATTAACATTAAGGGGCCTCCAGGAAGGACAGACATACTTTGAATGTTCAGAGCTGTTGTGTGGATATGAAGATTCTTCAAAGGGCAAACAAGTCCCGACATTTCTCGAGAGTATTTGTGTTGGGCATGAAGCAATAAATGAAGCATGAAACTGTAAGGCTTGGATTTTGTAATTAATTGGTTCATCTACAAACAATCCTAAGACAGATGTTTTGAGACACTTGCAAAAACCAACAACTTTTTTGGATCGTCATTTTCATCTTATTACACTTTGACAACATCCAACATAAGTATGATTCTGTGGCAACACCAGACGTCAGACATACTTTGGCAGGCTTTGAGCCATAAACAAATGTGCAACCGAAGTGGTTCACAGAGGATCTCAGATTGGCGTTCCTTCTGTTCTACTATTGTGTTCTGGCAGTTCCATAACTGGAACACTATTTGGCAGTGGGAGAGGATCCAGATTTCTCTGATCATATAAAGTGGGTCAGGAGGAAAGCAAGACATACCAATACGCTCCTGTAGCTTCCTCCACAGATGGATGATTTAATTCACCACTACAGAAGCACAGCATTCATCTTAACGTAATGTGCATATTAATCTTGAGGAATTGTTTTTATAGTCTGCGTAAAGCACACATTACTTTAAATGCTTTAAGGGCAGGAAATCAAGCTAATAAAAGCTACCACACGGGCTCCACATTGACATTCTCAAAGTGGGGATTAATGAAAAGCTACAGAAGGCTGTTAATTAATGTCAGTCCTGTACATTACAAGCAACTTACTTGTGGTCCAATTTTTCCAACATTTCCCAGGTCCCCTTTCTCTCCCTGCAAGCAGAAAACATCAAACATTGTGCTGGTTAGCTTCCTGTAATTAGAGAGATGTATAACAGCATCCTTCCCTGCTACTACAACAGGACTCACAGGATATTACAAGTGTAAAAAGGAACACACACTCAGATTACATGGGACTGCAAATGACTTGGTGTTGCTTCTTAATGTGGTTTACTTATATGTATGATGATAGTCCTGGAAGAAATAATTTTCTCTCCTAATTAAGAGCATGTTTGTACCACACTAAATCTGAGCTTACAGTAAGTGGGTCACAAACATGGAGACACCGATGCTCAAAGTTAGCACTACACCATAATTAAGAACAATAAAATCTTGAAACACATGATACTATGATCGTGGCAGTGCGTTTGTGGTGGCTACAAAAGCCAATTAGAACCAATAAAAATGGTGAGGAACAGGTCTGGAATGCTGTGCTTTGCTGAAGTAAAAGATTTAGAAAAAACTGAGTCAAGTAATCTAAGTTTAAGAAAACACGGTGTGAGATTGTCAAGGTCCAGAAGATGAAGGTATTCAGTCCTATCAAAGATACATCAGATAGTTCTCATTTGTTTGGAACTAACATGTCATGAAAATGAATAACCTCCCCCGGTTAAATTATTTATTAAAAATCTTCCCTGTTTATTAACTCCATCAGTCTTTGAGTCTCTGAGTTCTCATATTTCTTGTTATATCTGGAATAACAAACATCAGAGGGTCAGGTTTTTTCAAACTCATCAAGACAAAAGAACTGGGAGGTCAACTATACTACTGGTCAGCTCAACTTAAAATGATGACAAGCTGGTTCATGGACAAACAGGAGTCCTTATTGATCAGTCTGGAATCTTTATCTGTTATCCCAGAAAACTCACATCTCTTCCTTTTATCACTAGCATAGATCAGATTAAACCCATTATGATAACATGATTATTTACAACACATTACTGGCCTGGAGGGATGTGAGAAAAATATCTAAATATCCCTTCTGTTATCTCTGTTCAGTCTCCTTTGGCACTGAACCCTGATCTTCCAGCCCAGCTCAGAAGTATTGGCATGGTGGAGTGGTCTTCCAATGGTCTATCAGATTTTGTAGGCCTGCTTGTCTCTGATTCTCTAAAATCATTTGAATAAATTAGATATTCCTCATAAAGATTTTTATTTAAATATCTCCGAGTCCGTCATTTCATAGAGTGTAGTCATTTCATATGATTTTACTGTTATCTTGAGTAATTGGTCTTCTGTTTTCTCAATTAACAACACAGATTAATCTGTTATCACAAGAAAATGGGCTTTGTTATATTATATATACAATATATTATGTACTACATATATTATACATGTTTTATATATTCAAGATATTTAAATACTTGAGACATAAGCACAGCCACTCTTGGCCTAAATTAACACATTACATTTTTTTCTATTGTTCTTGGACATGTTTTTAAAGGTAACACTTTTATTTTTATTTTTTTTATGACAGCTCACCTTCAAGTATGAAATATGAAATTCAATTTTGCACTCTTGGATGTACAGCATTAACCAAAACCAGCGTCCACTCTTTTAGTTTTATTTGATACTGGGATTCATTTTTCAAGTCCACAGTACTTGTTGATTTTGCCACACATATATACATCTACGAATAGTGATAATATTGACACAGTAAAAACACTCACTTCTAGACCCTCTGGGCCAGGTTCGCCTATGTAGCCTTTCCTCCCAGGTCTCCCCTTCAAAAACAGGCAGAGAGACAGACAGACACACAAGTGATGATCAAAGGAGACCAAAGCTCATAATGTATTTAACACATCTCACTGAAGCTGCTTCCTGATATAACATCTAAGCCTATTGTTTCATTCAAACCACCTGCAAAAGGTTCAGTTTGTGTGCATGTGTGTGTTTGTGTATATACTGTATATGAATCTAGGAGTTTCTTACAGTAGGGCCAGTGCTGCCAGATGGGCCGAGTGGTCCTTCATCACCCTGCAGAAACACAGTACAGTTCATCATACACAAATATTAGTAAACATACACACACACGCAAACAGACACTGTCTCATATACACAGCAGAGTCCAACAGACGTCTAAATACAGCTGGCACACCAAACAGCATGTACAAATACACAGGCAGTACCATTCCATTTGCATGACTTTGAAAACTACAGGTCTCGACTGTTCACCTTCTCTGACACTATCTGAGAGAAATTCCATTTTGCTGATGATAACTTATGTTGGAGAGCCAGACAGTGACAGTGTTTTATCATTGCATTCATACACGTCAACAATGTAAAAGAATTGAGGCAGATGTTTTACATACCACATTCACAAACAGTGGCATGTGTAAAGGCCCAACATGATATACTGACTGTAGATTAGTTACATATGATTTTAACCATTTCAATATGATGATGCTCTCCAAATTTGCAACCTTATTTTTTGATAAGAAAGCCTTATGACTGCATGAGGGAATATAGGTTGGAATGTGATATTGTTAAATGACAGCATTAGAGTGGGCAAGCTTTTCATTCTTGCAAATTACAAAAACAAAAATCTATGTAAACTATTACTCATTTTAGAATGTATCTGATGCTGATTTATGATCAAACTACATGTATTTTAGAGACATGTACTGCATGTGAGAGGAGAGTAGATCCACCGGCTACACCTTCATGAGCTGCTGCCAGGTCAATGCTGTAACTTTCAACATAATAGAAAAGTGTGTGTGTGTGTGTGTGTGTGTGTGTGTGTGTGTGTGTGTGTGTGTGTGTGTGTGTGTGTGTGTGTGTGTGTGTGTGTGTGTGTGTGTTGAACAGCTTCCAGAAGCTTCTGTTTCCATTTTTTTTCCTGTGCTGGAAAACGTTCAGCCTTGTTTTTATAAGCACCCAATGGTGAACCATGACTTCACCCAGTGGAACATGCCCCGAGAGAAAAAAAACTCCCACTAGGATCTAAGCTGCAACTGTTTGAGATATGACTAGATGCTAAATGAGAAGCACTACACTACTTAATCTTGTCTCAGGCTAATGATCTAATGGAAATCTCTTGAGATGAGCCATATTTTCCAGTTTTCTCTATCAGTGAGGCAAAATCTGAGCCAAGGTGTATAACTGAGTTGGGTGCTGAATCGTCTCACCTGTGGTCCTTGTGGGCCAGGTGGACCTTGGGGTCCTCTAGCACCCTGCAAACCCTGAAACACAGCCAAATGTATACATTCAATTGGATGAGTTTTAATGGAGGATGGAGAAAGAGACAGACGGAGAAAAAGAGAGAGATGATGTTGTACCTTTGGCCCAGGAGGACCATTGGGCCCTGGTACTCCAATGTCCCCAGGAAAGCCCTTTTAAAAACAGAAGACATTGCTATTATGTTATTCTTATTTCAACCAATTGGTCATGAGTCACATGACCAGTGCTTCTCTGTGTATATTGTAGCGGGGGATTACACTGCATTTAAAAGGATTCCTATTTCTATGTTGATGTACCACTGCTGGCCCTCTTTACAGATCACTGAAGGTATCCTGCATAAATCTCTATCAGACATACATAGGGATGGGGCCTTTCTAGAGCACATGGACAGGACTCTTAAAAGCTGATGTAAAGATAGTGACGCATTACTACTTAACTGATAGAGGCAGAATACCTTCAGGCACACCTGCCAAGACACAATCACTCATTTCAGGAAATACGCCTGCTAGCGGTGGCCTATGTGACCTATGGTCATTTGCACCAGGGAGTGCACAGCGTCTTTGACAATTTCCATGCTTTTCACATACTTTGCAGCAGCTACAATGACCTCTTTGACAAAAGGTGAGGTTTTCTACATCCAAAGCCAACATGCTTGAGGGAGATGCCAGAACAGGAAAAACAAGGCACACAAAACTAATGCTATTTTGGCGCAAAACATGGAGTAATGGAGCAACGGAGCAATCAAGCAGGTCATCTCACTATCAACAAAATGTCCATTGTGTCAGAATAAATTAAGTTTAATTCAAATTTTTGCCAGTGTTTCCAAGTATTTTCTAAATAATTTAAATTAGCTTTACTTAATATATTATGATTATGATTGCTGTTATTATTAAACACTGTGGAACACTGTAGAATTTCATCAATATTACAACAGATCAACAGACCAAAGCCCCAACAGGCCTCATTCATCATTACACCAAACACTATAATTTACTGACGTACTAACAGCAATGGAATATACCTAGGTATATTTACTCAAGTTCAGTATTTCATGCTGCATTATACCTTTACTCCACTACATTTTGGAGGCAAATAGCATACTTTTGACTCCACTACATTTATTTAATAACTTAAAGGGATATTCCGGTGTAAATTTAATCCATGGTCTAACACAGGTTTCAAAACAATACACTGCCGCTTATGCCTCCATTTTAGAAACCGCCATCAAAAAGCCACAAATAATGGTCAGAACAGTCACCAAACTTCAGCAACAGTACATGTACGAGTCACTCAGCTGAATCAGGTACGGTGAAGCATCAAACATCTGCTAGCTTAGCCGGATTTGTATTAAAAACACAGCTCAACTCTCGTGCTCCTCCAGCAGCCTGCCTGTGTTTGGAAGCCCTGACAAGTCGATTACCGAGTGCAAAAGATTTCCTCAGCTGAAGGATGAAAATGCATGTTTATTACTCCATTACTTCCCTTATTTTCCCTGTCAGCTCTCCATAATAAGAACTGAGCATTCCATGGAGTAATAATCAGTACATTTTCATCCTTGAGCTGCGGAAATCTACTGCACTCGGTAATCGACTCGTCGGGGCTTCCAAACACAGGCAGGCTGCTGGAGGAGCACGGAGAGTTGAGCTGTGTTTTAATACAAATCCGGCTAAGCCAGCAGATGTTTGATGCTTCGTACTGTGTGCTGGGACTGTACATGTACTGTTGCTGAAGTTTGGTGCTGTTCTCACCATTATTTGTGGCTGTTTGATGGCGGTTTCTAAATGGAGGCGTAAGCGGCAGTGTATTGTTTTCGTGCGGTCTTTTCTGAGGTTGCTAAAACTAGCTAAGCTAACGGTCAGCAAACTTGACCTCTCGAGGGGGAGTCTTACTCGATGTCAAGATGTGTTAGACCATGGATTAAATTTACACCGGAATATCCCTTTAAGTTACCAGTTACTTTGCAGATTCCATCTTGTATCAGAAACAAAGTACTGCATTTTTTAAATTAATGTATACTTGTCAGCACTCAGGTAAAAAATAACTGGATATGCGGAATATTGGATCCAATAATGGTTAAGGCAGAAAGTCAGTCAATTCATAATTTACAGTATATACATACATGTAAATATATGTATAATTTACTTTTACTTGTACTTACCAGAAATGTACTTTTGACACTGTACACTGGACCGCTGAGGTGAGGACATAGCCTCTGCACAACTGAGCCACTGGGTTGCCCCCAGATAAACTTTTTTTATCCCTATCCTAACTCCTACATTGTTTTTTACTGGCATTAGTATTGTGCACTGTGGTGGCATGTGGTGTGTGGTATTTCTTTTACACGTTTTATGTTTTAAATGTTCATGTTCAGTCAGAAAATGTCACTGCAGCCTGCGGCCAAAACCTCAGACATGTGCGGTATAGTGAGATCTGCATTTTTCAGCTACCTGCTACTTTAACCTTCACAACGACTTCCATACCTCTTTAATTTCTTTATGTGATCATAATCTTGAGTGGGAACATCTATAAAAGAGGTCCTGGCTTGGCTCTGTGCCTCCCACATTACACACACTCCAATAGAAAAAGTAAAGCAGGATGATTATGTTTTATAGCTGACTCTGTGTTTGGGCTCGTCAACTTTTCATCTATCCTTTATTCAGCATTCTGCACTGTGCCAAATTATCAGAGCTGTAAAGCAAATTCATCTTTTATTCTCCTTTTTCTTAATCATGTTTAAGTTCTGTGCCTTTCAATATTGTGCAAATAACTTCCCCACTGCAATCCTCAAAGCTGCCAAAAAGAGGGTATCAGCAGTTTACTATAAATTTAAGCTTATCTTACTTTGGCAGAAGAGACAAAATTCAGAAGGTACATGGTTGTTTTTTTCAGTTTTGTAAGGAAAAAAGGTGTAAGATACTTTCTGTACTGACACCTTGTGAGTTTAGTTTGTTTTCTTATTTGGCTAAGTAGCAACCTCACTGCTCACATAGTCCATCTTCCAGCTGGAAGTATGGGAGCTATCAGATGATCACTTCTTGAGGGTCAAAGTAGTGTTACTGTATTAGACAGGACGGGCCAAGGTAGGCTGGTAAGCAATCTAACTTCAATGGATATCTCTGTTCATGATGTTAGTTAATTTTAATGTTTTAACAAAAATTCTTGCCATATCTTACACATTGCACTTTGAAGGTAAACAAACTGTAAACCGTCTAACCTATGTCTTCTCTGCATTAGGCAGACACAATGAATTGGTCACCATTCACATAATGTGATTATGTTTGTGGTTGTAATCCTCCATTCTGAGAACAAATAAATATGTTCAATTAAAAAATCTTAAAAAACTCCTCATATGTATGTCCTACCTCTGGTCCTGGAGGACCAGGTGGTCCTCGTGCCCCCATCTCACCGATTTTACCCTGTTAAAAAATACAGCAGACACACAAGTTCAAAAATAAATAAGAAACCACACTTTTCTTTAATGTTTTTTTATGTGTTTTCTTTGGCTCTGATTTTCCCATACAATTCCTCTCTTTTACCATTTAAATAATGTTTTCTGTAATTCTGTTATTTTCGTCACATTCTGGATCAGAAGATAATATTTCTGACTCATTGTGATGCCACATTGTATTCTTGAAGCCATCTGATATGATGCAACAAAAAGCTTAATTATTCTGCCTGGTGAAGAGCAAACAACAAACTCTTCACTGCCTTAAACATGAGGCTGCATTTGAACTTGATATATTATCAAGCCTCAAGGGTAGGTCTAGGTCTCAATAAACAATGTGGTTATTCAGATTACTCGAGGACTGTAGTAACCTAAACTGCAACAACATCTGATGCTAAATAGACAACATCTGGATGTGTTTATCATGCATTCTGAACAAGGACAGAGGGGCATTTCAATGTTTCATCTTGTTTTTAATCTGCGCTCGATTCTGCTGATAAGTAAACAAATTGATGTTTAAAGACTTTCATTTGGCTTCACAACAAAACCAACGTGTTGTGACTGTGACCAAAACGAAATTCAGTTTACAAGATCACAAAAACGGAGGCCTGATCTCTTTGTGGTATACTGCGGTTACTTGGCTTTGTCTATAAAAGCTGTAAAATCCTGTCCAACATGGCATGTCTGCACATGCACACAAATATAGAAACACACACAAACGCACAAATAAATTCACTTTCAGCCATATCTACATGTTCACTCTTGGATGCGCACACACACACACACACACACACACACACACATTTACACTCACGCGAACATACCGTTGGTCCTGGCCTCCCTCTTGGCCCAGTAGGACCAGGCGCACCAGCAGCACCCTGAAAGATACAAACATAGCACTCTCAGACTGGTTTACACACCCTATGTGTTGTTGTGTCCATATAACTTTGTGAAGGCCTTGATATACATATGTGCACAAACCCTAATTCACATGGGACAAGGATTATGTGATGACTTCATATGATTAATGAGTCAACATCTGCATTTATTCAAACAAAATTAATTTCTGATTTGTGGATAATTTGATTAATCTTTTTCTGATTAAGCAAAGACAAATGTTCCTGCTATTGACCAATTACTTGTCACAGCAGGAGGTAAACCAACATAACTTCTGTGTTATTTACCATAAAAACATGTTCACAACAGAAGTTGAACATTATGTTGAATGTGTGGGAATACAATCTCAAACGATCTTTGATAAATTGATGATAATAACAGTTTGATGTACAACATGTTCAGATATTGCACATCAGGATGTTGTGTTTTGCTTAAAATCTCCTTGTGTGACAGCAGACATACCTTATCACCTTGGTACCCCATCTCTCCTGGTTGGCCCCTTTGTCCCACTTCACCCTGAATTTCACAGTATCATACAGAGATATAACACAACACTACCCTGCCACAGTGATGACAATACGAGCATAGATAAGAGATAGATATTGTAGACAAAGACCCTGTACATAAACGGTTAACATTACTGTTTTTTATACATTATGAAACACTATCAAGACAAGCTGCTTTCAAAATGTAGTTTATGTTTGAATATCGTGAAAAATGGCCAAACTGTAAAAAGCTCACACACATTGTGGAGCGATACCAATATTCAACAGGACCTAATATCATGATATTTGAATTTGAGTTCACATTGTTGGCCGTGTATAACAATGTCAACAGAAACTCTTGTGATATTCCCAACTACAGGGCTAATGAGACATTACACACGGATACACTGCAATAATATAAATATTTAGATCACCTTATCACCTTTCAATCCAGGCAGGCCGGCTCGTCCTGCTGGGCCCTGCCACAGGGAGAGGAAGCAGCAGAATCAGTCAATTAGACAGAAAGAGAGGTAGAGGGGATATTATTTGAGAAGGATCAGTGCCTTCATTCACTCAATGATTCAATGACTTCTGCAAAACAAGTGAAGCAATGGAGGAGACTGATGAACGATGAAAGTTGACATTTTAAAATGCAAACTAAATCTATGATGTGGAGGTAGACAGTACATTATTCTAAGGTTAAATTTGACAACTAACAGTATTATTTAAGAATTTTCCTAAAATTTAGGGCACCTGCCATAGTCAATGTCTAACATACCTGAGGTCCCACCATACCAGGCAGTCCTCGCAGTCCCTCAGGCCCTAGGTCCCCCTGTGGATGGAAGGAGGCACACAATGGTATTTATGTTTCACAAACACGCACACACCCACACACACAATTTTGATCCTTGCTAAGTGTTGTTATCTGAAACCGAATGGCATTTTTCACACTTAATGTTTCCGGGTTTCTTCTTGGCAGAAACATTATTTTGACATGAGAACTATCTGCTGTTTCCTGCACAGAGCATTCCTTTTTGTCACGGCCTTCCAACAGAACTAAGCCGTGTTGACAGTGTATCCCGTTGATCTGTATGGGTCTGGGCTTGGCCCTGCTAACCGCTGCCAGCCCACAACATCCACTCTAATTGACAGAGGCGAGGTGAGAATGGCTAGAATGTGTGGCTGGACAGAAAAATACCCTTTACAAGTAGACATGTGGTTAAGCTGGCCACTGATTTGGTGGTTTTCACTGTGACTGCCACAAACAAGCCAGTAGCAATGATGTTGAGGTGACAATGGTGTGTGTGTGTGTGTGTGTGTGTGTGTGTGTGTGTTTCTGTATTCCAGTCTAAGTATGCACAAGCACATATATACCATTCACACAGATGCACACAAACACATTAAACTAAACACAGCCTTTGGTTCTATGTATATTCCAATTGCCTATAGTAAACATTTTAATTAAGGAAACTAGGCAGCCTGCTCACTCAGTCCCCCTCCAATCCAAGTATCTTGATTCTTGTTCCTACAGTTGAGTGTTTGAGATCCACTGTATAGAATGCAGAGTGTACTGTATGTGCAGAGTTTGACATTAGAAGGTTTTTACATTCATCCACTCAAAGTGTACATTTTCTCTGTGTTAATTCAAAATCTGATTTTATGAGGCGGCTTACGAGTGAGATTTGTAACCTCACAATTAGTTTTGATGCCAATTTCTGGTGCAACATTCAACTTACACAAGTGTGATTTGGAAACTTGAAGCCTCCAGTGCACATTCAGAGAGAACTGTCTTGTCGTGAAATTATGTGTCCAACAGTAAAACTGTGGAAACAAAAAATAATGATGTAATCATAGTTTCTGTAAATTTAAATGAGGGAGAATGAGTAGATGCCATTTTATTGATTTTACAAGATACATGAATTTTGATAACTGAAGAATTGAACTGTAAACCATATCAGACACAAATTATTATTCAAAGTGGCATATTTCATGGACAATTGAAAATGTCTGGAGGGGATCTTTAAGGTTTCTTATATCTTTGAGACAGCAGGAAGGTTTCAACAACGGGACAAAGACTGAAGAGACACCAGAGTTTGTTCCAAAACTGGAGAGAAGACAGTGTCTGCAGTATAGTGAATACAAATAAATACAAAGATGACAGGAAATCTTGAACTTCTTATCTATCTTGAGACTGAAAATGTTTATATCAGAACACTATCCTCTATCCAAACTTCTGTCACTCTAGTCAACATGTGAAAAAGTGAATGGTGAGTGAGAAAACATGGTTTAATTTTATGTCATCACAGACACATGGCCCAAACTAGGAGTCCATCTGGACTGTGTAAAGCTGGTGTTTGATGCTACAGTTCCACTGTGGTACTGCAGCAGGATAGACACGAATCACATGCACTCAATCAAACAAGGTTTTCAACAGAAAACACATGGAAAATTACGTATTGAAAGGAGGAGATAAGCTGACAAAAAAAGAACTTTCCCCAAAAACTCTGGTTTCGACCAGCCCAGCTGAAGTGATCTGGTACATCAACATCCCACACAGAGCCTTTGCTCAAAATGCTTCCAAGATGTGGCCTGACTGCCAGGTGGTTAGAGATCATCCAAACCATTTTATCCAAAGACAAGTGGTTAAAGACTTGATGAATACCAGATTGCTGAATTCCTGTATCTCTAGTTTCAACACAACCACCGCAGCCTAAAAAATCCAATCAAGCATAAAATGTTTAAGCACCCTCTGTATTGTGTACAAGATTGTTTCATATACATGACACCTAACATGGCAGTGGGGAAAGTACAATTATATTAATGTATATGAAGGCATCAACACACCACCTGAAAATGATTAAAACATTTATCTATTTTTTAAACGCCTGAAGTAAGGTTTGTTAAGCAGTAACACATGCAAAAAGCCTATAAAATTTCAAACAACTATTTTTGTCTCTGCCTCACCCTTTTGCTTTTCATTCAGGATGTGAAAGAGTGTCTGGCTGTATCACATTTTGTTGAGTCACACACTGGCAACGACATCAAGTGCATACCAGAACGAACACTTGCTGCTCTGTTTCTGCTCTTTCTGATTACTTAACAAAAGTTCTGACTTCGTGTAATTGCCTTTCAATAAATGAGCAGAGCCACAAAGGTGTGACTGACACTGGGAAGTGAAAATTAGTTTTAGATTTAGATGTCAAATTAAAGCTCTTTGTGAGATCTATCCTGTGTCAAAATCATGCAGCTGGAAAGTTGACTAAATATGAATTACATCAAAGACAGGATTAAGGATGTCTTAGTATTTTGGCTCTCTTGTATGATTACTCAAAAGTACTTACAGACAGTAATTTGTTGAAATTGACCAATAACTACCAAATCTGCTTTAATTACAACTAATTAATTCCTTTCATTCAAATTGCTTTGTTGGTGTTTTTTGGCTATATCAGTCATAAATAATTTATCTTACATGCAAATCATGTTCCTACTTTTAAGTCTCTAAATGTATTCTTGTTTGATGGTGTTCTGAAAAGCTTGCAGCCACATTAGTGAACTGTCAGAACTCAAAGCTCCAGTGCATTTTGGCATTTTAACGATAGCTCATATTTTTCCATTCCTGACAATGTTGATTATCCACACTGTTTTCAAGAAGAATTTGTGTCAGAGTGACCACCATCGCTAATCATGCTAGTGATGTTTATCTTGATAGATTGTTTATATGGTTGCCAGGGTAATTGATTATGTTAGACGTTTAACCACGCCCCCGTTGTCTGTTTGAAAAAGATTGTTAACCAAAAACGAATGAAGAATGAAGTAACACTGTCTAGAGTGTTGCTTTAATGTTCAACAAAACTACACAAGTTGAAAACAGATTCAGTTGCATGACTGTATGACGAAAGTGTTTTGAAGAGCAGTAGAGTCATTAAGAAATTTAAAGCGATGAGAAAAGACATGCTCTGTGGCCACATGAGGTTTAAGTGACATGTTGCCTTCTAACATATGACTTTGTTTATCCTATGACCAAAACTATGCCTTCACAAAGTCAGTTTTTGTCACAATCTACACCCTTTCAGACTTCAAGAAGCGGGCTGTGAAATAGGGAGGCAAGCCATATTAAAGACATTTTGATAATTTGCATTAAAAGATTAATTACAAGCACATGTGGTGTTAATAGATCAATACAAGATGCTGATTCAAACCACACACACAGAAAAAGAGATCAGCCATTCTTACAGAGAAATCTGACAATAATCTCAATGTCTTCTGAGTTTGGCTTTGAATGTTCATGATTTGACATTTATAACACTAGTGTGTAGTTCATCTATAAACATTATACAGCAGCAACTTTTGTTTATAAATTTGTACAATTGCTTGATAAATGGTTTATCAAGCATTTTATTGTTAACAGTGAAGTAACTGTTAAATAAAGTTTAATTAACTATAAATTCACTATTTATTAATGATCATTATTATAAAGTGTTACAGTGATCCTCTTTTTCATTGCATCTAGATGATTTCTTTCTCTGAACTTTTACAGCAACACATAGTACCACAATCCACTGCATAAGCTGGGTCACATTAGTCTGTTGCAAATGACACAGTGAAATATTCAGCTATAGTTGAAAATGAAGATGGCGTTTACTTAAGAGCTGTGCTACTCTCTTTAGTGCGATTGCCTCACATGTGTAACCCTCTCTGTGATAATATTCTTGTTGAAGTAAAAACTTATAGAGGGTGTCTGCATGTTTCATGTCTGTGTCCGTAGTAAAAGATGACATACAGCCAGTACCTGAGGTAAATGTTAAGGGGAAGCCAGCCCATCCAGATGTGTCTAGAGCACACAGAGTGACCCTTCAAATACCCCAATAAATCCCCATGCTATGAGGACAGCAAACCAGTATAAATGAAGCTTGAAATGATATGTACACAGTTGTCTCTATTTTGCAGACATGAAAAGGGGATGTTTTAGAGTTTTAGAGCCTTTTTTAACACTTGTACATTCCACAGTTCAAAAGTCTTTATTCTTTCTAACAGCAGTGATAAGACAGAGCCTCCAGGCTGGTTATGCTGGTAACATTTAAGATCTTTGAGTAATGTTTTTTTTATTTTCCTTTCCTTCTCCTCTATAAATATTATTCTATACTTCTCAGCTGCACTATCACAACATCACATAATACATATCGAATTTTTCCTCAAATCAAATGTGTTGCGTGGTGTTGGACTGTAACTGCTGTTGTCCACATCAGGAGAATAGAATAGTTATGTATTTGCATCAACCCTGATAACAAGTCAGGTTAAACAATATCTCAGTGGTTGTATGGAATGTACTTGTGCAGCAACAAGTCTGGGAGAAAATCACTTTGTAATACAACAGATCTTTGTAGCATCCATGTTGTTTCCACATTTTGACGAAAAAGCTCATGATTCAGGAATACACGGAAGTCGTAAGAACAACTTTTCAATTTAGGACATGGGATCATCCAAGGAGCACATGAATACACTATTAACAAAGATAGAGTCCCTGAGGATTTTAGTAGTGGCTGTCAATAACAGCGAGGAATACACTGCTGCCATGAAAAACAAAAAACCCTGGCTCAAGTTCAGCACATCCTGCTATCCATCATCCAAACCACAATCCAACCACTAGAGACAGACATGTAGAAAGAAAGATGGACAGACATGCAATCTCGGAAACAAGTACAAGAAGAGACAGAAGCAGAACTGTGAGCAAAATGAATGACAGATCAAACAAAGTGCCTATTTGGCATGGGAAATGTTACACATTAATAAAACTTGACATTGCAAAACTGATACTCACCCTCAGGCCAGGAAAGCCGCTAATGCCAGTCCCACCAACAGGCCCCTGTGAAACATCACAGCAACATCCTAAGTACACAGGATAGGACACTTACAGTATTACACATTCCTCATTCCCAAGACTACATTGGAAATACTGCAAGTGTCAATTTATGTTATCACGCACTAACATCTGGGATGAGAAAGCATCTCAACAAACTTATTTCTGAAAACCAAAAAATTTACAAGGCTGAGCAGTAATTTGAATACTTGACCACGGAAGAAAAATTGTAATTGACTAACTATCTGTCCATCTTCTGCTTTTTTTTTCTGCTGTTTTTCTATTACACGCTATACATACAGTTCAGAAGTGGTAACAAAAAACCTTCAGAATAAGTTTATAAGAATAGTCTGTAGGGTCTAGCCGAGTACTGTGCACCTGTAAAAACACAATCACTGATGAAAGAGGGCAAGTAAGAAGCAGGGAAAGCCATATTTTAGAGATGGATGACAGAAAGGGGGAAGTAGATTCAAAGTGCAGGACAAAAAAAGAGGACAACTGAATTCACCTCATTGCCATCAGGACCAGGAGGCCCCCTTTCCCCGACATCACCCACCACACCCTGTGAGGGAAGTACATCCACATTCAGTTTACAAAAGTCTGGGCAACCACTGCTAAATATACCGACTACTCACAGTTTTCTTCCATGCAGGTGAATGAACAGAACTGTATTTAACTTTTTATTTATCTTTTTACTACTTTCTAACCGTAACTTCATTTGTCAGCTTGTCACATGCAAGTAGTTGATGAAGATCAAATTTGTATTGACATGGTGTGAATGAATGCTTATTCAATGAAGCAAGATTAGCATGTATTGGTAAGCTTATGGACTGGCTTACAACAGCCCTTAGGCCACAGACTCTGATCCAGTTGGCCAGACATCGCTCAATGTTCCAGAAAAAAAACCCTTTGGATGAAAGAGACACTGGGCTGCCTGCCCGCTTGGCAACTTCAACACAGAAAAGCTAAGGCTTGTTTTTAAAACATTAACTTCTCACAGTGTGAGGCCTGACTTTGACATTCCATCTGTCTTTATCTTAATCTAACTGGGTTTTTTTAATGCCACCCTGGAACAAACTTGGCACTGCAGGACCAATGCATTTTCAATATGATTTGCTACACCCTGAATAGTGTTAAATCCTCTCTTCTTTTATCTCTCTGCACTGTAACCAGTGGTCCACAGTTTCCTGCTCTTTTAACACATTCACAACAGATGCAGTTTATGTCCCTGGAACATGTGAAGTACTGCTATTTTAAGAGGACATACTGTTACTTGAATATAAGTATCCATCCCCATTGGACTTTTCCACACTTTTGCAGTGTTAAAACCTGTAATTCTAATTGATTTTATTGTTTGTGTTTTTTTACCATTTGTTTAACACAGCGTGCATAGTGCTTTGAAGGTGCAATATAGCTTTTGATGAGACACAAACAATCATTGAGACGAAAAGCAGGAAACATATGCTGGATGCATCTATCAAGTGGATGGTAAAGTGTGGGTCTCTTGCAGACTGAAAAAAACTGAAATCGCTTGTATTTGGATCCATCCATCTAGCCCTCAGTCCTGATCCATTTCCTAAGTACTTGCCTATAAAAAGCATCACCGCAGTATGCTGCTGCCACCACCATGTTCCACTGTAGGAATGGTGTGCTCAGGGCTATGTGCAGTGTTGAGTTTCTGCCACACATAGTGTTTTTGTGGTTCAGTTTCACCTGACCAGAGTACCTTCTTCCACATGCTTGCTGTGTCTCCCACATGGCTTATGGCAAATTCCAAACCTGATTTCCTATGGCTCTCTTTCAGCAACGGCTGCCTTCTTGCTACTCTCTCATAAATGCCAGATTTGTGTTGTGCACAATGAATAGTTGTCCTGTGAACAAATTCTCAGGGTTACTTTTGGCCTCTTGGTTGCTTCTGTGATTAACGCTCTGCTTGTTTGGTCAGTCAGTCTAGGCTGCTGGCTTTCTCTTGGTGGATTTGCTGTTGTTCTTTCTGAACTTAAAAAATTTAAAGGGGCTTTGTGAGATATTGAAAGCTTCGATTTTTTGTATAACCTCCCTCTGCTTTGTACTTCTCAACTTTGTCCCTGACCTATTTGGTGAGCTCCTTGGTCTTCATGATGCTTTTTGTTAAGTTTTATTCTACAACAAACTCTGAGGGCTTCACGGCACAGGTGTATTTATATTGAGACTAAATTGCACAAAGTTGGACTCAATTTAACTAATTATGCAACTTCTAAAGGCAACTATTTGCCTTTTACAGCAAAGGGGGTTTATATGGTGTATTGTGAAACCCCTATTGGCTACATTTCTGTCTGTTGCATCTTCCAGAGAATCTCCCAGATTTTCCAGATGCACCACACCAGCAGCCGTCTCCCCAGTCTCTCCCTTAGCTGTTGGTAGATGAGAAACGTGTATATAACTATGAGCTATGGCAAAAATGAAAATGGATTCATTATTACATGTCTTCCTTTGGGACCAGCTTTTCCAACAGGACCAGGAATGCCCTACAAAAGAAAAAGAACAGAATGTTTCAAATTTGGGGTATGAAACAGTGTCGCTCACAGGGAACTGGACTAAAAACACATTTTAAGCACTGGACTAAAGTTAAGGGAAATTTAGAAAATATATGTAAGAGAAAGATGGCACTGATCTTCTAATCTCATCTATCTGAATAGGATGTAGATCACACTCCTCATATACCATGAAATTGCATATTCTTAATATGGCCAATTTTAAGCCAGGATTTAAGTAATTGTATCATCACACTGAATTAATAGTTCCCTTGGCACAAAATAAACTGATGTAATGCCAGCCATAACAGGGTCATAAAGACCAGGATTTCCTTGGGACTGGAATCTCCCAAGCCAAAAGGGAAAAGATCATTTTCATCACATATTTTCTTCTAACCTAATAATGTTAAAAGACAGCTTTAAATATCTGCTGCAGAGCCGACTGCAGGTTGATTACTAGAAGTGCTATCCCAATATATCTCATTATAGCTGGCATCTATCAAACTTCAGTCAGGAAGGTACTAATTATCAGACAAAGATGTGCAGCCAAATGGAGTGGGAAGACCTGAAGAAGACGATGTATAGAAACATCCTATCATCATGCGCACTTAATATAAAGAAACATCACTCACTGTCTCCCCCTCCAGCCCTGGTGGCCCAGCAACACCAGGAGGCCCAATGAAACCCTGGAAATTAGAAGAATTTCATATAACAGTACTGTCAAAACATTACAACACCACCACATTTTCAGCAGTCTGATATAGTATAAGTAAAGTTAGTATACTTTAAGTATAGTATACTTTCATGACCACGACCCTGATGGATCCTGAAGAAAATTCTGGGGGAATATTTAGTGCCACTGGCTAGGCATCTGAGCATTATTCAGTCTATACCATCTCTCTTCACATTCTTTGTAACTTTTTTTGAAAACAAGCAAGCGTTTTGTTTCACTCACCAAATTGCACATTGCAACCTTGAGCTCCAACACAGCTGTTTAATATATTTCCTTCCTCATAAAAAGACTAAAAAGCCAAATTCTTAAGTACTGTAAATCCATCATCATTATTTCCATGTTTACTTGTAAACAGTCTTCTTCTTCCCTGTCTTTGCTTGCACATTGCTGCATATGTTGGTGTGTTACCGCCATCTGTCGGTCAGTGTAACTGAATTTGGAATTTGCTACTAAGTATGATGTGGCTGGATCAGTGTCATACCTCCAAGTCTGGGACCATGAGTATAGTAATCCAACACATGCAAGTCAGCGCATATACTTGAGGTGCTTGAAGATTTGCAGATGTGGCAGCCAATACAAGTTAAATCCTATCATATTATAAGTGGTTGTGGATTGTCAGCTAATGTCTATCCAAAATGAAGCTATTCAGCCCCCATGCATAATATTAGATACGAAAGCTGTTTCTGCACTAGCTGCCTTTGGAATAATAATGCCCAGGAGCAGCCACTTAACTCCCACGTCATAAATCTGTGATACAAAAGTCTGAAATACATTAGCTGTACTATAATTCTGGACATAATGACTGAGCTTTTGTTTTGCATTAAAATATTTTGTCAGTTGGCATAGGACATTATATGAGTAATAATCCCCTCTCTTCTGCTGTCTCTCTCTCATATCCAATCATTGCTGTCCGTCTTTGCGGCTCTTTTTCACTCTGACATAGTAATCCCACCTTATCCGCTTTCTCTGAGCTGCAAGTTCCCTCTCTCACTAGCTCATTGGACCGTCTTCCATCTACTTTCATACTTTGACCCATCTGTTTGTCTTCTGTCCTCCTCACTTTTATCTGTTCTCCTGTTTTTGGGGGCATTCCTGCTTGCTGAGGAATGACACCAAGAAAAACCACTCAGCCTTTATAGATACAACCCAGAGCCTGGACCAGCCCCCACAAGCAGTCTCAAATTAGGCAGTATGTCAGAAATAAAACTCAGAAGTCTCTCTGGAGCAAAACTGAGGGCCTGACACTGCCCTAATCCTTTCAGGAAATTAAGTGTTCAATCCAGTGCTGCTGAAGAAAAGAGGGCAGAGTGAGAGCAGAGTGCCAATTGTACTTACACGGACACCTTTAGGCCCTGGGTTACCTTGCGGCCCCGCTGAGCCCTGCAACAAAAGACAGACTGGTGAGGAGGTCTTATTGTCACAATACCTGCAAGCGCAGTGATTTCACATGGTGAGACAAACCTGGACACAAAAAACTCTGAATGGTCTGACAAGAGAAATACAGCAGGCTTGACTGACAGACAGCTAAAAGAAAACACATGGTTTTTATACTTTAAGTTGCACTTTATATTGTCTTGTCTGCACTGCTGGCAGTGCACATAGTATAAGACCACAGACTGCACACGTGAAAAGACATCAGGAAACCGATTTCATTAGTTTATGCACTTCATTGTAAACTATATCTTTAAATGCAAAGTATTTCTTTACCACCTAATTCCACATCCAAAATGGGTGAAAAAATGCACATAGGAAAGCAGAAAGCAGTGTGCATCATTAATGATGCTGTGAATTCTTAACAGTGCAATGAAGGATCTAAGAGGATCGATGAAGGAACTGAAAGCATATTTTTGTATTTTTCACTGCACCTGCCTGCCAGGGTAACCTGCAGCCCCAGCTTCCCCAGGAAGTCCTGGTACACCCTGTAGCAGAGAGAGGGAGAGAGGGAGAGAGAGAGAGAGAGAGAGAGAGAGAGAGAGAGAGAGAGGGAGAGAGAGAGGCAGAGAGTGAATGAACGCTGAATAGGGAGATTAGATGGATGGATAAAGTGAAAGAGGAGACACACAGACCTCTACCACCATTGCCAACTGAGGAATAAAACAAGCACTGTTCATTCCAGACAGCCTCCAACAAGACACCCCGTCTATTACTGTACCTTTCTACACTACTTCTGCACACCCCTCCCTCACTGACTCACACTGCTGTTTTATCAGTTGAAATGACACTATAAACTTTAAACATTCATCTGATCCTCCTATCTAGCACAACCCAAAAAACCTTAAAATTACATTGCATGAATCCAAGACCTTGAACAATCGAGCATTTTCACTTTAATATTCATATTCTGATAGCATTGACAATGTATGTCTAACAGAACCAAAAAACATATGTGAGCATTTTATGTTGTTGATTAGATTTCTCATTCTCAAACCAAAAAATAGTCATCTTCAATCAATAATAAAGTGATCAAATGTTTTTTTTTCCTTTGAACCTCTATTCTTAGTTCCTTCTGATGTGGACATGTGTAATCTTGTTAACTGTTAGCATTTTGATGAGGTGAAAAGTTTTTCCATCAATGAAGCGGATAAAAGGAACAACTGACTAGAGGGGACAGCTGAAGGACTTATGCAACTGGCTGGTGACGCACACAGTCACATCTGTGTTTTCTGTGTGTGTATGTGGGTCGATTTGTATATGAACCCACCCTGTTTGTGTATGTGGGATTGCTGTGATTCCAAACATAGATCTAAGGCTTTCACTGTAAATGTCCCATCAGTGCTAATGACAACTGCTGAAGATGATCATATAATAATAAAAAGTTTTCTTTTGCTTACAAACACACACTCGCTCATCAGCACTTACTTGTTCTCCTGGCAGTCCAAGTGGCCCTGGATAACCTTTAGGACCCTTGAGGATGGAACAAACAATCATGTTTTTTGTATGTTACACATGAAAAACACCAAAGACACTGACAAGCATAAGAAATCTCAGGCCTTTGAGCTAAGGGATAAAGTCAGCATGTTTACATGCTCACAATTACAATGCTTACATGCTGGTGTTCAGACGGTATAATGTTTACCATGTTCACCATCTTAATTTAGCATGTTAGCATGCTAACATTCATTAATTAGAACTAAACACAAGTAAAGCGAAGGCTGCGGTCAATGACAATGGTCTTGCATGTTTTTTGTTTAAAAAGGTCAAGTTAAGGTCAGTCAAATGTAGTCGAGATTTTTCACACAAAACCTCATAGTGGCACTGCAGTAAAAGTCAGGGAATCACCAGACATTTTGTTACTGTACGTAAATAAACTCACATACATGTAATTACATATTAGCATCGATCCTCTGGGAACCATGAATATTTGTATCAAATTTAATAGCAATCCATCTGATAGTTCTCAAGGCATTTCACTAAGAGAAAAACAATGTCAATTCGCTGGTGGGATCAGAGCAAAATTCAATGGATCACCAAAGTTTTCTTTGGACCAGGAACATCTGTATGAAGTTTCACAGCAATCCATGTCATAGCAGATTTCAGTCTGGACCAATGTGGGGGGCTGTGCAACCAACAATGCAAAGGACACTGAAGAGGACTACTAGTGAGTGATTTGATGAAGAATTGCAGAGTTTGAAGTAGGGATGCACCGATACCGATACTGGCATCGGGCCGATACTGCGCTCATATACTCGTACTCACAAAAATTCACCAATATCACGCACCGATACCACTTTATTGCATTAGGCCGTACATTGCATGAAACTGAAGACCGCGATCTCAGGGCAGCTTGTCATTTCTTGTTTCATTTTAGTGTCAGGCTATACGTCTATGTCTATACGGACCTGGACCTATCCGCTTTTAAGCGGATCAGGAAATCCACTGACCAATTGCATGTAAGTTAAGTCATCCCACATGATGCTACTCAGCCAATCAAACCTGTGCATTCAAGGCGATAAACATTGCAACTCTGAATACAGACAATACAGACGGACGAAAGAGGTGAAAAGCGAGTGACAGACGTAAAGACGAGTGAGCGATACGGGGAGAGAAGACAGAGAGATGTGTAAGCCGGAGACAACAGAAAAATAACTCCACGTGGCGCTCTCTAAGAGTGAATTAATGTTCCCCGAAAGTCGCTTGGATTTTGGATACAAATAGCCATTTACTGATGGAGGGGTTGTCAAGGAGTGCATGAGTGCAGTAGCTGAAACCTTACTTGAGGGGAAACAGAAACAGAATTTTTAAAAAAAAGTTCTTTATTTTAAGATGCACAATTTTTAAAAAGCTATTTTATTCATTTTCACATTTCATATTTAAATGCAGCCCTTCTTTTCATTAAAGAGAGAAGAACGTCATACATATCTACAGTATTATATAAAAATGTTAAGTGACAATAAATATTGTCGAAACGTTTTTGAAATCTTCTTTCTTTATGTGATTTGACAGTCAGTTCTTGATTACATGCAGACGTTGATACAACTACTAGGCTACTTCAGTATATATCACACTGATTCAAATGTGGAGACTGTGCAATAGTTTAATTGAGATATTAAGTTGACTGTTAACTGTGTAATAAGTTTCATTGTTTAATTCATCAAATTTCATTGATATTTTGTCAAGTTTCATTTTGTCAATTGTGAAGACAGTACCAATGTGGAGGCTTTTTGTTGACACAGGAAATGATGATTACTTATATTTATCTGTATTTAATTTATTATCATTTATATTATCAACAAGCAGAGAAGAAGTCTTCAAATTCAGTGCATCTGTACCCTATTAGTTATTTTTGTGGTAGAAATATCGGTATTGGTACTCGGTATCGGCAAGTACACAAATGAAAATATTCATACTCGTACTCGGTTTGAAAAAAATGGTATCGGTGCAACCCTAGTTTGCAGTTGTTATTGCACATCTCAATTAGGCTACATTTTTTGTGTATTTTTACAATGCATTTCCAAGGGATCTAAGGATATTCTGTATCCTCTTTCCTGTAGCCAGCATCAACCTAATCACAGTATCACTCTAAAGGTCTCAGTTAATGATCTCTGAACTAGGGTGGTGTGATATGCAGGCCAATTCTAACTGTGAATTCTAAGACATGTAAGACTGACATTTAAAATGTGTTTAATGGTCAATATTAAAATTCATATGAGTTATACTTCCCGTTACTGTTGGGCAGAGATTTGAAAGGAGATGTGTGGAGGTGTGTGGGCATGTGTGTGGATCAGATGAAAGTGGGCTAAGGCTTAAAGCAGGTGATGACATTTTTGTGCTAATGTTTGTCCTGTTTAGTGTTTCCAGTAATTAGTCCCTGGCCCATTTCAGGTTCGGTCCAATCATTTAAACATTAATCTTTTGCAGAGTACAGTGTGGGTGAGGATTAAAAGAAAACTGACACAACTCTTTACAAACATAAAGACTTTCTATAAGATTAATAGTTCGGTCATCGTAATCCACAGTCAGTTTTGTGCCAAATTCCACATTAAGTTGAACAAGCACTTCTTTGTAAATTAAACAGAATTTATTGTTCAGTAAATCAAAGCTTTTCTTCTCTTAAGCCCTTTTATTTTCTCTTTGACGTGAATATCAACAACAGATGTTAACAGGTCCAAAACACAAGGTCAGGGCCAGGTCACTATCTTTTTGGGGCAGCAAGAGATCTTCTTGAACGGTATCATTGACTCCATCGTGTGCTTCCGAGGTTGTGACACATGAACCTTCACACTCAATAAAAGCCCCACTTGGAGGTAAAGAGCATAGCCCCTGAGCCAGTCATTTCCTCTTGAAATACTTGAAGGGGCACAGTTCATGTACTGGGTATATTAGGTTCAGCTACTGCAAACACTGGGATGGCCTCCTGGGAGGCAAGGTGAAGGCTATGCTATGTGGAGACCAGACTCAGAGCTTCAATAAGAGGCTACCTGGACAACTGTGGAGATGTAACCATGTGGGGGACCTACAGCAGCAGATTAAGTCTGTTTTGTATCAAAAGGACACAAGCTCAATCTGAGCAGCAGCTAAGCTGAACACAGCAACACAGCACAGAATGTAGATTTGAACATACTTCAACTAGAAGAAAAATATGTGTGTATATGTGTGTTTGAACATATGCACACTTGTGGACATAAAGAGAACGCCAGTGTCCTTCATTTTACTAATAGCAGCAGCCATAAAATTCTCCTTCTTTAGAATGTGACAATTGCTGACCTGAGGAGTCATGGGATATTGTGCGTGTCATTGACCCCCTGACTCTTGGCAGGGTGCCTTTCCTCTTTTGGATGACCTTTGAACTTGACCTCAAAGCCAATCAGGTTTAAGTCAGGCAACACCAAATACTAACAGATCTGAAGCTTTAACAGAGAGGGGCAGCAACATAGATGAAGGTATATGGAGAGACAGTGAAGATGAAGAAACAGTGTGAGGTTAGTAGATTAAGTAAGACAGAAAATGAGCAAGAAAAGGTTACAGATATCTGTACATGTTTCTTTCTATCAATATGAAGCCAGACAGGAAGTCTCAAGACAGGCAGAGAGCAGGGTGGGCTATAGGCTGTCTCTGACAGGGTAACCTAATACTGACCACATTAAGAGGCCTCAGCTCATGGCTGTGGCTAACACTTGGGGGAGAACACAGAGGGAATACAGATACAGTGGCAGTCAGTCTTAACTTGAACTCTTTAGCTTAACCAACCTATAACTTGTATGAACCACATGTGCAATACCTGTTATGTCTCACATTAATACAATACATCAATTTTTGGAAAAGTCAGACAAAAATAACTGAGTCTTAAAAGCCTTATCCTATTTTCGGAATCAGTTAAAGGTTTAAACACAACCAGCTTGAAAATGCTAAAACTTACCGGTCGACCTTGAAATCCATCCAGCCCAGGCAAACCTGGTGGACCTCTGTCACCCTATTAGAACAAATGAAAGAAAGAGTATATGAACACTTGGAAAAAATAATTTCAAAGAGGTGAAGGCAATACAACTGATATTTTGCAAAAAACAATCAGATGTTCCATTCAAAAGCTTTATTAAGGCATTATAACAATGAACCGTTACTTGAGAATAGTAAGTTCAGTGGCTAGAAAGTAAATTCAGTTGTATCAATTACTTAACACTAAATAGCAGCTAATCTGCCATTACAGATGAACAATAGCAAAAATGTGCAACAGACTATTCCTTATTAAGGATCACGGTGTTTATCTTGAGCAGCAAAAAGGTAGTATATTTTCCAAATATGGGTGATATGGACAGTTAAAAGGCGCTTTTCTACTTCAGAGAGAGTCTACCGTCCATTCAAGGTTATCAATAACTTGTGGGGATGACATCAGGATGAGACTGGATAATTATGGACACAGGCTTGTGTTTGGTTTTGAGTGAAATCAAACATTAATCTGGAAATCCCAGAAAGAATGTCGTTGGACAATTTATTAGTTTTTCTTCTAAGGGGATTTCTATGATAGCACAGAGCACTAAAACTTGAAGGGACAAAGATACTTTTTGGATCTTAATAAGTTCAAGAAAGTCAGTAGTGCTGCTCAGGAAAATCATTATTTATTATTAATGTTATTTGGAAGAAAGAGGGACAGAAAAAGGAGAGAGAGTAAAGTAAAAGAGACCAGCTGTGGCAAGACAGGACAAATCAATGATAATAAAATGAGTCAGAAATGCAAGAAGGCAGTTTAGAGAAAGTTGCTGAATAAATTAAATGTGATGAGGAAAACTAGATTATCAACTTCATTCATTAAGCACTGTAACAAATATATAGTATACAAAAAACTTTTATTAGATAAAATCAAAAAAGAGTTTTTAATCATCCACAACTTGGAAAGCACTGAGTCGATAGTAAGTCAATGCTCAAATTACCGTAAATGAAATCAAGAGTAGATTAAAAAGCAGCCAGTGAGCAGAGACTAAATGAGGTCTGACTGTGGTAAAGATTGGAAGCGTACCATCTCAGGTCAGAAGAAAAGCCTTTGTGAGAGAAAGGGCAGAACAGAAGAGAGACACCTTCTAAGGAAACCAAGAAGAAGAGGGAAAAGTACAGAAGGGACTAAGAGAAACACATAGGGACAGGGAGCATGACATAGAGACCGGTGGCAGATTTCCTACCTTCTCCCCTGGTGGAGCCTGGCCTGGAGACAGCCCGGGGTCTCCCTTTGAACCCTAGAATAGAAAAAGATTCACATGTTCAGGACACTTAAGCAACTCAAATGTACTCCCTATTTTATCTTCCTATCTTACTGCAACACTGTGGCTTCATGTAGAATCCAATGTGGATATTCCTTAAAATGCAGTTTCTCTAAAGGTAGCAACATGCAAGTGTTTACCTGCCACATGAGTTCCAAACAACTGAGAAGAGATCAACGGGCATGAAAGTTATGAACTTTAAAATGTCCCAACAATTACAACAATTTGTTGCTCGGTTCAATACGTGAGACTACAGGCTTTAAAGAGGGAGGTGTATGTTTTGAAATAACAGTAACTTAGAACTGTTACAGACTATGAAGAATAAGGATACTTAAAGACTTTTTTTAACTTTTAAAATGGCAAGAATTTAAAGAGGCCCAGGGAAGGCTACATCTTGCACAAATGCTTTTTCTTTGGCTTACACAAAGTAAGTACTTCATGAACCGGTACAGCTTCAAGAGGAACCTCGTTTTTTTTTAATATATCTTTAACTGCATGCAATTTTTCACACATAAAGGACAGAGGGAGACATTTTCGCTGATACTTCAAAGAGTTATGCAAGGTTAGAGCTGATGTTAAGTGAATTTCCACAGAACAGCAATATTACATTTCAACAGCTAAGAGTTCTCAAGGCTTTTCTTTCCAAACCGATATGGATTAGGGTCATAAAATATTTTCTATTCACATAAAAAAATGTTTAATCTCAAACATTTTTGCAGATAGCTCTGCATCTACAATGGTGTTTTGGTGTCATACCAAAAACAGCAATGTTAGCAGACCACCAAATAATTTCAGCATGACAATTTAATCTAATTATCTGACTTGTGTCTGTTTACACAAAGTTAAATGCTGAGGTATCATTGAATGGTTAGCTGTTCCAGTGGGCCAGGAGAAAAAGCAGATGTGTGATGTGTATGTGATGAGATATAGTATAGACCCTGAATATAAAAAGTATTATCTAAGATTTACAGCTGGTTATGGTTTGAGGTGCTGAGCAATTGTGTGACACCTTCGATACATACTTTCACCTTCATACCTACTTTAAACAGGTATTACCTCCTTGGATTTTGAACATCATATTTCAATAGTTTTGACTGACTTAAAGGTGGGAGAGCAACACTGCATAAAACCAAGATTTCCTTCTGTTTGAGAAAAACAAAGTCAGCAGTGTGTGAAGGAGACTGAATGGCTCTCGTAAGATGTGCAAGCACATCGTCATATCATTTTAGACAGTGCTTAAAACACATGTCAACTAAGCTTAGCATCGGGGTTGATATTCCTCTGTATGTCCTAGTAACCAAACACATTTCAAGAGAAGAATTTTTCCTACACTGAGACAAAGAGTCTCTGAATCCCTTTTCCGCCTCCACAAAGGAGTTGGGGTGTGAGAATGACTCACTGATAGGCCACTGTGGTATTAGATGAACAGATTTTGGTTTTGCATGTGTAAACAGCAACCCTATCTTTCGTAATAACCACTTAGAGGCCCTCAGCCAGACGTGTCCCAGCAGGGTCAGAGGTGTCACAGAACAAATCCATTAATCTGCTTGTGCTGTAATCAATGTGGAAAAGAGGACATTACACTTGTTATGTGTCTGGAGAGAGGAAGGCAAAGAGATAATAATTTATGAAACTACTGCACTTTGATAAATGTGTCTCTTCTTTAGCTATTCTTTATATGTACTGACTAAGATTCCAAGTGAGAAGCTATCCACTGACGAGTAAAAAGTTTCACATGAAAAGACAGGGGAGGGGAGGGTGGACCATCCACTGCTCCTTTGTTTCTGCTCCTATAGCATGACTCTTCCTCTTCAGACTACATGGTGTAGACAGCCACTCTGTGGTAGCCACATGGGACCACAGTCACCACAACCATCTGCATGGAGCTGCCCACATCCTTTCTCAGTTGAACAAATATATCATTTCCATCTGGTGCCATGCTGGGAAAAACTTAGCAGAGATTTAAAAATGCTTTATTTCTTGTTTTCCCTATCTATGAAGTCAGTGTTATAGTTAATGAGCCGGGACTAGCACGATTATGCCTATAGTGAAAACCAGGAGAACAAAGATCTAAGCGTTACTCAGGCCAACCATCACACCCTTGTCTCTTTAAGTCGTTCCTGCTAGACTGTCACAACACACTGGCTCATTATCACGCTTACATACATCTGGTTCTGTCTGCTTTAATCCCACTTGCGCACACTCTGAACAGCAAATACTTGCTCTTTACGGAACAATACGTCAGACTCTGCTATAATTGCAAAATACAAATACCCTTTTGTGAATGTACAGAATTTAACAGGCAGTTCAGTGACCTGGAGAGTTTTCCTCAAGATGTCTACAAACAAACTCAGACAAGGGCCACTTACTGCGGGTTTGGCTCATGTTCTGTTTGTTGTTTTATTCTTCTGATTTCAAAAAACTGTACTTAGTTTTTATTTATTAGGCCACTGTTGGAATGATTGTGTTTGAATAGTCAGTTGTTCACACTTTTCACATATATTTTTTAATAATCTACTTGTATCAGATATTTGTTAATTGCAATCTGTATACTCTTCTATATACTTGATATCTATTGCATGTCTGTCCGTCCTGATAGAGGGATCCCTCTTCTGTGGCTCTTCCTGAGGTTTCTTACATTTTCTTTCCCTACTGAAAAGGTTTTTCCTTACACGATTCAAGGGTCTAAGAACAGAGGGTGTTGTACACTGTAGAGACTGTAAAACCCAGTGAAGGACTGTGAGGAATATGATTTGTGATTTTGGGCTCTGTAAATAAATTTGACTTGAATATAGGGTGAGAAGAGGTATTAAGCTTTTGACTGTATGAGATGACTGCTATGGCTCTCAGTTACAAAAGACAAACTGATCAGAAAGTAATCAAGGACTTGGCTTTAAACTTAATACAAAGTCTGCTGATTTCTGTCTGTCTATACAATGATGGTAAACTCTCTTAGGTGAAAATGGAGGCTAAGGCTTGTCACTCCCTTCTTTGAAATTGTAATTTTACTGTTGATCCCAAACCATTCTAAATAACCATTTATGTCCACTTCGCTGAAAGGAATATATAGGAAAGTAAATTACTTTGAGGACTTTAACTTTGGGTGCAGACTGCCACAATCAACAATCAACTATATGGCTACAGTATTCTGTGTGTCAGGAATTTTCTTGATTTTCATAACGTACTCCTTTGTCTCAGCAGTTCAGCTGGAATTCCATTTTAACAAAAAACATACAGAATACACATGGAGCAGTAAATTAAAAGAATATATGACTATGGAATTTCCCATGTCTTTAGACATACGGTATTACAAACTTGCACATTCCTTTTCTCATTTCTTACAAATCTGGAATAACATTACATTTTAGTCTCCATTTATCAAATCTGAATATATCACAATAGTCACAGCACAAAAAGCTTAAGGTTCTGAGGAATTTCACCATAATGGTTCAACTAGCAGCTGTACAAAGCGCTATTCTAACATGGGTTGAATTAAATATCACCCATTAAAAAAACCCTTACAAGGAATTTATGTCAATAAATTGTTATTTGCCAGTTTTGTTTTAATAATTACAAAAAAAAACTAAGACAATAATTACAAAAAAAAACTAAGACAATAATTTGTCTTAGTTTTCCCACTAGTGTCATCCATCATTATATGCTTAAGAAACACTTCCAATATAGCCAAAGGGCATTTTCCCAACTCATGAAAAAATTATTTGATGTCATTTTTTCCTTTCCCTGTAGCTTGATCCAACATGTTATTAGGTTTGCATGATGTCATGTGACGTTATCTTTTGACAACTGAATGAACTATACCATCAGTACAGGATGACCCCTGAGGTAGTGCATGTATTGGCTGATCAGCATCAGCTGTTTGTAATATGCTTTACAATGACAGGCTCATTCACAACTGCATGGCTAGTAATGTCCAATGATATTCATGGAGGTGTATGGCATGGACATTGTAACCCAGAATTATCACTGTTTGTTCTGCTGTTTGTGCACAATCCCAACCGCATTTGCTGGTGCAGCTCTCACTACCAACATCCTCATATCCTGGTTTGTTGTTAAACCAAGATTCAATGCAATGTGTTTATTACGGGTGATTAGGGGATAGCTCTCTTAGCAGAATCCTCGTCCCTGCTCAGATTCATTGAGAGCCCCCGAAAGCAGCAAAGTAAAACCATTACAGGTAAAAAGTAAATTCCTGTATGTGTCTCTCCACAGCCCTAATCATGATTATCTATTTTACCAATGAGATTAAGAAAGGCATAATTGTGTTATTAATGGAAGATATAGAACACTTGTGGTGTGGCACTTCTCGTGCCACTTCTTAACTGAACATGTTCAATTTTTTTGACAAAAGGTGCGGGAGCAGAGCATGACATTGACATGGCCTGTGTCTTGGGGTAAGTGGAGCTCGTTTTAGCTCTGAGGGAACTCGTCTGGATCGTTCGCACCCACAAATACCAGAACCCTGGGAAACAGTCACTCACCTTGGGCCCAGGTGGTCCAGGCTGTCCTGGATTTCCATGTGGACCAGTGGGACCCTGGATTAGATGCAGAGAGACAGAGAGAAGACATCATTAAATGATTGTGCATTATTGACAACATCAGCTTGCTGTGACAATTAAATTTCTGCCAGCAATCTGAACTAAAGATAAACAAGTGAAGGAAAATAGTTACTCTTGAAACAAGGAATACTGTAGTTCTCTTTCAAGCCTCACTTGATATCTCACGATGGAATGCGCATTCTGGCTTGACCAATCATGGAAGCTTTCACTTGCTTTATAATGTTGCACAGTGGGGCTCACAGGTATAATGTGGAGCACTGAACTCCTGCTGTCATTATGTGTGATGCATATTCCTGGTGTGCAGTGTAACAGATTTGGGGCAGTGATCCCTCACACCCTACGTGCTTCACCTCTTGTCATTTTGTCAAGGAACAAAGACACACCAGTAGGAAAGGACGTTCTAGCTCATCAATGTGCAAAAAATGTTACCACATCCTGAGTAAGCCTCTTTGAGCCAGACACGAGGGCATTTCTGTGAGTGAAATGTGTGTCGCTGCCAGCTCGGAGTCTTCACACACATGTATTTGGTTTTACTGCCATGATGTGATGGAGTCTACGTTGGTCCACTCAGTCAACAATGTGGGCTCTTTAAAGTTGAGTTTGGACCTTTCAGGGTTGGGGTTATATGGGCTTCAGAGCATGCAATTCAGGAGTGGGCCATATATCATTATAGTAAGATAGTGAATGAGGTTCAGAAGACACCAATTGGTTAGAAGGCTAACTCTGTTATCTGAGAACAGAGTGCGTGCATGTGTTAGGGCACGTGGAGGAAATACTTCAGAATACAGTGTACGGGGCCACGGGCAGTTAAGGGGGCGCCTCCCACTCAGATCCCTCGCTCAGTTATCAGAGAACCAGAGTAACCCTGATAATAAAACATTTCTTCTGAATTGCACATTCCATACATGCTTGCAATAAACATACAGTACATATTCTTATGGTATCACGTCTGTTCTCAGTGCACCAATACTATTTCATTCTTTGAACATCCCTGGCATGCAATGAATGCACATCCACACGTGCACACTTACGCCTCAACTAGATGTACACATTCATATGCACGCAAGAATACACTACATTCCTGCACATCTGTATCCCTGCTGCTTGCAGACTGGGCTTTCTCTGCACTTCAGCCAAGAGACAGGAGGGATCTCACTCTCATTCACTGTCATTTTTAAAGTCAGTATTCTGAGCCTGATTCCATCAGAGAATGTTGTCCACAGTCAAGGAATGAATAGAAATTTAACTCTTGAATGTCTTAAATACTTAATTTGGTTGAAGGTTATGGCAAATGTTGAATAAGGCGTGGTAAGAGCGTCTTGAATTTTAACTTGAAAATCTTTTGACTTAGACCTTCCTCAAAGACAAAATTAACCAATTTCTAGAGGTGTCCCTGTGGTTTAGTGTGTATTTCAGGAAGTGCTTAATAGTTCGTAAAAGTTACTTTACTGCAAAATGGCAAACAACTATTTAAAACGTCATTGCAGCTCATTTCCTTTATAGAAAACTTGATTACTACAATACTTAAACCATCACATTCATGGCCTGCTTATAGTCAAAGAACATCTTAAGTAAATTGGTGTTTCCACAATAAATGTCCACACCATATGGTGTGGCATGGTTCATAGACTTAGTCTGATAACATTACTGATCACAGGCAGCAAAAGTAGTCTGCTGCTCTGTGCTGAGACAGCAGAGACACAACCACAGTGCCACATACTGCCCTCAGCTTCCCACCACATAATGATTCCATGCCTTCCTCTATCTCCACTTTATGACTTACCCTATAGGGTGAAGAGTATGTTCTGAATCAGCTATGTGCTTTCCAAGCTTTTTACTAGGAGACATGTTTTACTGTCTACCAGCTTGTCTTCCTGTTTATCGGCCTTCGAGTCTGCCATTTGTGCTCTCTGATAGAATACAGCAGAACAAAGGGCCACATCATGAAAAACAACCGGCCTTTTATTTATTTGTTGCAGCAGAGGTGCCATCGCAGGGGCTCTAGCAAAAAAACACAGGGTCATCCGGTAAAAACATTGAACTCCGGCTCAAGTTTTACCCCAACTTCCTGGATTGTCTTTCATTGTCTCACATATACTTAAACATCACAACCACACCGGTACATCCCCCTGCAATGTTTTAACACGGGGATGTTTCTGCTCTGGAAAATGCTACATCTGTATGTTGGTCAGTGAACTGATGTGGACAGTTAACCATGAACTCAAAAGACAAGCATACACACACACAACACACACACACACACACCATATATCATATACACATGTTCATAAACTTGACTTGAGAGTCATTGTCTGATAACCACAAACAGCAGGTGTCTGTCAGCACCTCTTTCCCAACAGTTTCCGCTGAATGGTGATAGTAAATACAGGCAAATAGGCTACATATGGTAAGAGCCTGTTGACTGCCATAACAAAGCATTAAACTACAAATTCTTAAGTCTTCAGTTAATGTGTAAGTGCTGTAAGTTCACTGCCTTATGACCCAATAAACCTGACCTGAACCTTAAAGTCTTTTTTGTGACTCAGTGACCAAACCACAACACTTTTTGTGTTAATAGCTCCTGTAGAGAGGTCACCATCTTTCGTTTAAATTTAAACAAAACAGCACCTTCATAACCCCACAACTAAAACTTTTAGTAGAGATATACAGAGTTCACATACAAATGATTTTTCTATTGTATTAAGGGTGACAGAATACACATCTAGAAGTAAATCCCGGGTAAAAAAAAAAGTATTCTTAATTGTATCCCACTATTATGTACCCTGAGATGGTCAAAATGTTCCTCCTGTCCAATATAATACACCTAGTTTACAGCATGTTGTCTATGTACCTTCATCCTCATGCAAGTTACTCACCCGAGAACCTCTTTTTCCTGGAGGACCAGGTAAGCCAGGGGGACCAGGAGGACCCTAAATCAGAGAGACAGAGGGACAGGGAGAGAAAGAAGGGAATGTTATGGAGAGAGGGAGAGACACAGAGGGAATGAAGGGAAAAAGAAAAGAGATAGAGTATGTTAATGGCAAGCAATAACATGCAGTTGACTGTCCAGGCCTCCGCAATGATGAGTATGTGCTATATTTATGTAAGAGCTATGAAGTTCAAAGAGCCAAGTTTTCTCAACTACAAGGATCAAGTTACATCTTTGAGATGAGACTGACACTGCCAGCCTTTGGCCAGCCGACAGGACTGAGATAATCCTTTGTCTTGAAAAGGCATAGCATGAAACATGTGGAACAACTGCATGTCAGTTTCTGGTAGGTGCAAGATGTGAAACAAAAAATCACATGTTAAGATTTAGACCACCAAAAGTTTCTTCTAGCATTTGGCTATAAAAATAAAGTTTTGAAAAATGTATATATAAACTGCGAGCCACAATATCTGAGAATGTTTTGAAATGTGAGTATTAGGGCTGTCAAAGTTGACGAGATAATAATGTGTTAAAGCAAACTCCTCTTAACACTGTTCATTCTTTTTGACGTGTGATCACGTATGACCCCCGGCCCACCCTATAGTTTGGGAAATCAGGAAGCGATGCAGCAGCAACGTTGTGGATGGCAAGCAAAAAAAACCAAACCTCCTTGAGCAGAAATGGATTAAGAAGCCTTTTGAAAAGCAAGTTCAGCTTCAAAGCCCTGCCAGATTGTTCTCTCGACAGGAAAAAAGTTATTTGCATTTACTGTCGATGTGAACTGAGTTAGCACAGAGTATGTTGAATCTCTAAAACCACTTGCTGGCCAAGCACACAGCTGATGCAGAGAGCCCTCCTCCCTTTCAGCAAAGAAAGAGCACAGTGAAAAGTTTGCAAAAAACATGCCTGGACAACTCTAGTTTCAACACCGATTGCTAAATTAGTGGCAACAGCTTGCAGGCCAATTAACAATGTTTAGTTTACTTTTATAAGTGTAAAGTTGGGCACTACATTGTGTTACTATTACTAAGGAATGTTACATTCATGTCAATATGCCCATCTGCTGTTGCTTGTTGAGCTTGAGTTTGCCATGTTACGTTTTCAGCATAATTTTTGAGCATGCAGTACCTTTGAGTATAATAATAAAAAAATAAGCATAAATCTGCAAGCAAACATATTTGTCCATACTGTGAGAAAACAATTAAGAGGCTATCTCATAAATAACATGACCATAAACAAGAAATTGTGGAGACTACAAAATGAAGAAAATAATCAAATATAACACCAAGCTTTGGCTCTGCTGCCCGTTGATTAGTCCAGTCCTCACAATTTACTCTACTACACAACTGTGGCTATACAAGCACACGCCTATAAGCTATAGTCAATAGTCAATATCATTCTATTGCTTTTAATCTTGTCTGTGTGGTTGAGTTTGCTGCTGGAATACGCAACAGTAAATCAATGTGCATGCATGTGAATGCAAGTACATGCACAACAGGGTTATCTTTCCAAGCTGCAGTTCATTAACAGCACTGCCCAATGGGCAGTGCCAATTGGCATTTATTAAACGTAATAAATAATGCGAGTTGTACTTCGGTCTCATGTTTTTCCGGCACAGAGTCACAGGACAGCACTGGAAGTGGCAGGTAAATAAAACACAGGCAGAGAGATATAAGCTATGTACTGCCCTGCCTGGAGAGAGATTGACTACAAGCACATCAACTTAACATTATTGTTCAATATCACAATTATAAGTATTTATTATCTTTATTTCTTTCCATGACAAGAAGTGTAGCGAGTTCCATTTCACTGAAGTTGTAAACATTGACACAGCTTTGATACGAGGGGGAGGTGGCATAATTTGCAGGAACTTGTACCGGATCGTGTGTGCTCACACATATACTCCGGTACGAGGCCCCCACAGAAATCATCTAAGGTGTAAATTCTGTGAAAGTGTGTGTGATAGTACACACACATACACATTTTCTCACATATCTTTTGAACCAAACCAGGCTGAGCGTGCATTTGCTCTCTTGGACCTGCTTGTGATGCTGTGCTTTCATATTGTTGCCGGTTGAGACAATTCTTACCCATTTTAGTTGCATGTTTCAAACTTTAAGAACATAGGATATTCTTCACTGCAATATACAAACACTGCTTTTAGGATAAATAAAGTTTTTGCATTGGTCATTCCATCCATAACTCCTGTTGCTGAAGAATTATAATTGCTGCCATTATATATTGTATACAGCTCTTTATAAATGCACTGGCATGTCAGTTCTGATCTATAGTGAAAACGAATATCTTCCTTCCTGATTGGCTTTGTCTATTATTTGTAAGATGAGAAAACCGTTTTACAAGAGACTAACGTTTATGACTACTCTGAGGGACACAAACTAAGTACACAGTATAGATCACTTAAGTTTCCCAAACAAAGGTCTGATGATGTGACTCATTGCTAAAGGGGATTTTGAATCCGAAATAGAAAGACAAAGAGTGAATTGATTAACTTGAAAGGAGACACACTTAAACAGCAATCTACATCACTAAAGTCAACAGGAAATTCCCCTGTGGTCAAGGAAGACATTTACTCCTCAGGCTGTTCTGCTACTTCTCAATGCAATCTCCCCTAAAAAACAAACCCACTAAAAGGCACAATATTGCATGGTTTGGATGAAAACAAACTATTTTATTTACTATTCTGAGTTGTTGCTATAGCAAGATGTTATAATGGGGTTCTCTGGAGCAGCCTTATCCCCCATCAGAACAGTAGATGGGCACAGAGGGAGATATGAATAAAGAAACAGCTGTTTGTTCCTCAAGACTCCCACATACAGACACATGGAAACTGTGAGCACACCACCGCCTTCGCCACAACAACAGGGCCTGAAGAAACCAAGGAATTCCTGCAGTAAAATGATAATATTCACTAGCTTCATCTGCGCTGCCAAGGCAATGATCAAATCTTTCCCAATGGAGCCAATTTAACAAGTCAACTGAATTTTCTGTAAAGTTGAAGGGCAGACTGAATCATCTTTTGAACTTTTTGCATTGTCTGACATTAACTTGCTGCATCATACGATCCCGATACGATAAGTAAGCTGTCTGCTGTGGTTAGCTTAATAACAGTCCATGTAACTGAGACATTACCAAGAGGGGAAATGCAATAAGGAGGTGATGACTGACTGTCAAAACTCCAGAACTCCTTTTGAAGGGGTACTCTGAAACACTGGCCACATTAATGATTTCACAAACAAAACTAAAATTACCGCTTCAGGATTTTGTGCCTCTGCCAACCAGTCAGTTGCTGTTTACATCCATATCTTTTTTAGACTCATACAGTATACATATGTCCTGAAGACTTCGAAGGAATTTAATAGAAGGTCTAAAGTGTATTTTTGCTGATTGTTGGTTGTTGGCAATGACTGCAGTGATTGATTTTCAGCGAGATCAGCAAAACCCATGAGAAAGTGGTGGACTCATGCGTTTAAATTCATTGAGACACACTTAACAGAGTCAAATTCCATGTAGAGTATGAGTTCATATCCTGGCCAATCTGTGCGCATGTTACCGAAGCAAGTTGATGAGCAGTGCAGCTACACCACTCGTCGCAACCTATACACGAGTTCTTAAACTGTTGAAAAAATGCAGCACGTCGTATCCATGTTTTTCTGGCACAAATCCACTTCATCCCTGCACACTGAGGAGGCGCCTAACTGGTGAGAGAGAAAACGCTCTAGCCTTCAAAATTAACAATCAGTGCATTTCTAACAGTGACTAAAGTAAAGCTGTTGCATAGTTGTTTTGGCAAAATAGCTTACGGCTCAAAAAGAGATTTTTTTTTAATTATTAAGAAGTGTAGACTTAAACTCTGGACTGTAAAATTCAAACAGAATAAATATTTGGTCCACAAAAAACACACAACAATCACATAGGCTAATGATAATAATACAAACAGCAACAACAACCGAGGGTCTCTCTGTGTGAGTTTAGCGTACTCAACAGGATGGTGTACAGTGAACCCTCGTTTATCGCGGGGGTTACGTTCCAAAAAGAACCCGCGATAGGCGAAATCCGTGAAGTAGAAACCTTTATTTTTTTACAGTTATTATACAATGAAATACTCCATAAAACATTGAAAGCAAGGAACAAAACCTTTTTACAGGCCCAAGCATTTGTTTAACAAATAAAAGTACTGTATAAACGTTTGGTTTTTTTTTGTTTTTTTACAAATAACTACTGTACTGTACTGTAAAATAATATAGTTATAAATAAATAAATAATAATTTTAATCATCAATACGAACTGAAGGGTTAATATTGCGGGGATCAGCACCGCCCTACCGTGACGGATTGGAACGGGAGAAAATGAAAAATGATTATGAAAAAAAATAAAAAGTACAGTAGGACAAATAGTGACTGACGTGTACAGTACAGTATTTCACTGCTCTTCTGACTGAGCCGCTGCATCCTGACTCCGCTCTGTGGCGTTTTTTTCTTCTAAAGCCTGCGGTGCAGGTGTGTTTTTTGGAGAGAAGAACATAGTTATCGGTAGTTGTTGTCGCTGTTTTACGTACGTGTACATATTAAACCATAACGTTATTGACACACAGGTAGAGAAGACGCGGAGAGACTGTTTAGCCAATCAGAATGCAGAACACAATGCATGATGCAAATCCGTGAAGCAGCGAGACTGTGAAAAGTGAACCGCGTTATAGCGAGGGTTCACTGTATTCGCAAATGCTTATGAAAAATTGGTAGTATAAGAGTCCTTTGCTGGTGCCATACGTTTGCAGAGACTGCAAATTGCTTAGGTCCAAAAAACTAGCTCCTCCATAATTGCATTTACTGAAAATGCGTGCAGTGTAGTGGGTGGGGAGGAGAATTCGCCATCCACTGCACGTGCTGGCTCACACCTGCGCGACTATATCGGCAATCAACAATTGTGGCTGGTTGGAAAATTTAATGTATCGCCCAACCCTAATCTACTTCAGTTTGAATTCACTCATAGATACAAGCCACTTACATACACCTGCATTTTTTAATATGATGATCCATGCATTATTCCATGATAAAGAAAGAAAAAATTCCTTGATCTGTTCCTTTATACGGCTCAAATCAAAGAGTTAATGGGGTCTAGTCTGGCCTGAGACCTATCCTCTATCCAAGTGTCATGGAACAACATCTCGTGGTTTTGTATAATCCTGCTGAAAAATCAACAAACCAACATAGGTGAAAGCATAACTTCTTTGGCGAAGGTAAACTCATAAGCATAAGAGCCGAGTAAAAAGTAGTCTTGTTAAAGGGCCAGTGTGTAGGATTTAGTAGCATCCAGCACTATGGTTGCAGATTGCAACCAACAACATACCCCTCTTTTCACTCTTCCCTGTGGACGCCACTAAAAACACTAGGGCCCTCACTAGAGCCAGTCACACTTTGTTTTGTTGCTGTGCCAGCACTGGATAAAGTAGCGTACTTGTGATTGGTGGGCAGGTTGTGAAATTAACTTTTGCTTGTGGGAGCTGTACAGCAGAGCTAATGTTAAGTGTCAAAATGTTATCTGCCCTGGCTAGCTTGACTTTTAGCTCGTCATTCTTCTTTTCAAAGTGCTTTTTCATGTGTTTAGTCACAGTAGCTCCCAATAACATAACAAACTTGGGCTTGAGGTAACATTACCAAACTAGTTCTTTGAATCCCTCGCCCTCCTCCACCGCAAAGATCGCACATTTTAACTTACATTTTACTTTGCTGTCGTTTTGGAGTAAATATTCCAACACTGAGCTTTTATAACACGCTTCACTTTCTTACCTCAGCCTGCTCGAGTGTAGCAGCAGACAGTGGGTCTGTATGCAAATGAATGCGTAACCATTCAAAAATATTCTCAGCAGTTACTGGCAACTCTAACTATTAAGAAAAACTTGTTGACATTAACATTAAATGTGAATGTTATATTCAATTTCTGAAATCGATCCCCTAAACCCTTCACACTGGACCTTTAAGTGCTGAAACACAAATTACTGTTCACGAAACATCTACTGAGACGAGAGGTAGTCTGTACACATGCCAGTGTACTGTCTGGTTTTGTGGCTGTAAAACTGTAAAATATTTCCCCTGAGGAAGTAACCCGGCTTGTTTTCAAGTTTAAACTAGGAGGCAATGACACAGAGTGAACCGCTGACCATCAGCTAACCCAACATTCAAAAGATGCCTGCATCAAAGTGGTCAGATTAGCCAAGACACACAAACAGTTTCAAGATAACCACTTAAAAGAAGAAACTTTCTGGCAAATGTATCTGTATTATTTATGAATTGTGCCCCATTGGAAAGGGGCCCGCAGCTTAGACGGTATCATGCTTGTAATGACTGCAGCACAATGTGCTCAGGCTGTGAGACATGAAGAAGATGCAACAACTTAGTCCTGGCAAAGCTGGGTCCTGCTTACATACCCGCAGGCACTTCATAGCTGAGGTACTACTATGGAAACTTGTGGATGAGTCAAGACATCTTACATCATTACATACACTCCTAAGTTTAAACAGATGAGATAGAAGCACCCGGCACATCTCACTCATGGAAACACAAGCAATACCTGAAAATATGAACTCTGAAAGCGGGTTCAGAGGCAGAACTACACTGACAACCTACATACATCATAAGGCTGGGTGGACAGCTAATTTCTCTTGCCAGTCTACGCTTCATACCGTCAGATGACTTATCCTCTTTAAAATAAGCGCTAAACCACCTGGCAGTAGTTCAGCATGGGAATGACGTGTTATTTCAACAACTTGTAGATACATGAAAAAAGAACAGTGCTTGGATATGCCATCTTTTCTAAATCACTACACAGCCCTGCCAAAAATGTTTTTTCATATATCCTGAGTGTATGTGAGGAAGTCAAATTTTACATAGCACTGGATGCCTTGCATTTTAGTTTTGATCATAATACACTGCTCCACAAACAATCATACCTGATTGTCATTCATAAATTTAGTCACTTACCGGAGGACCTGGCTCTCCTTTGGGGCCACGGAGACCATCTTCGTAGTCATATAAGAAGTCTGGCTCCTCATATCCATAATCATATCCTCCCATGTCTGCATCATCATAGCTGCCATCCAGATTATGCTGTTCTGAGGTGTCCACCTGATTCTCCCGGTATAAAGTGGTGCCGTTGGCCCTAAGGTGAGTCTCCATGACAAAGCCAGAGTCCCTGGAGCTGGTGATTGAGTTGTTCCTGAGTCCTTCCTTCACTCGACTTTGCCTGACTGGGGATATCAGACCTGGTGTGGCATCTGGAGTCGGCAGGCTCCATGAGCTGCTCTCTTCCTCTGTGCTGTTTTCAGAGGGATCAGTGTCTCCCTGGGGGCTACTCCCTTTTGCCAACACATTTTTATTAGTGGTGATAGTTGTTCTATAGGTGAGATCCAGAACTGCTCGTCCATTATGGGTGGTTAGTGTAGGGTTGTCAGGCGGAAGCAAGGATGTGGTGGAGTGGGCAAAGGGCTCCAATGTGGAAATTTGGCTTTGATCCCCCAGATTAGGCTGTACTGATGGGCTCAGAGTTGAGTACTGTGTGACCAAACTAGCAGGGGACAGTTTGAAAGCTGCTGTGGTTTTTATGGGTGTTTGGTCGGTAGCTGCTACTCCAACAAGGGACTTTGTCAAGGGGTTAGAAGGAGGGTCATTTACCTCAATATCCAAACTAGGATGTGGCGAAGGCAATCGGTGAGTGTCGGCCAGCCGGCACTGTGTTTTAAGGTAGTTGCAATAGTGCGCGGCAGCTTGGGCTGAGGGATAGATATCTAGCTGGCAGACTCGACCATTGAATGGTGCTGCTTTGGAGTTCATCCTCCCCAGAGTGAAAAGACCCCCAGAATCCCTCAGTGTCTGAGATCTCCCCAGGGTGTGCTCCCGCTGCTGCACTGCCCCACAATCCGCATAGAAGGACACTGACCGTGCACGGACACCAACAGCAAAAGGGTGCTGGCGCCCATCCTGCCAGTTGTAGGTGAAGTAGATGGGGGCTTTTTCAGCAGTGTAAACCACCACTCTGCGTGGAAGCAGCTGAATGCCAAAACGCAGCCTGTCCCTACCATCCTTGACACTAAAAAGAAAAGCATTGTTTGCTCGCCAGGAGCTTAGGCTAACCACAATAGAGAACTCCTCCCCAATCTCCGGCGGGAAAAGATTGCCTGCTGGAGCCTCATAGAGGGAGTTTGAGTCGAGTAATACCCCGTATCCAGAAACAGGAAGATTCAAAGGTGAGGAAATAGTTGTGTGAGTAGTCAGAGGTAAGCTTGTCCTCTTGTAGGGACTGTCTGCACTGCTTTGAGGTGCAAGTCCCAATCGATAGAGGATATCCACTCCTGCAGGACAGAGGAGACAATGATATGATTAACATGCAGACACAAAGGAGGTAGACTTTGGTTAAATAATTTCTATAAACTTGTTAGACAGTTTCTTTTAAGATAAATTTAACAACACAACTTTAAATATGTGAACAGTTTGGGAATATAAATTTAGTGATGTGGTCTTTATACACTTGATTTTGACTTGAGCTTGGTATTTGCAGAGGATTTTGAGAAATGTGCAATAGTTTTTATTCGGATCCTTGGGACAAATCTAGCAAATAAAATCACAAAACCAAGAAGAAAATCATCCTTTGACGATTTTATCAGATTCTAATAATCTTGCAGTTAAGAGGTGAAATAAAAATGTATTTGCAATGACAAATGCCTATGACTATATTTGATAAAAACAACTATTGAGCAAGATGAAGTGAAAATTTTATGGTGCAGTGACAAAAGAATTAGCTTTTACAATTTATGGCATTTCACTTTTATTGAAGATTTGACAACAGGGAGCCACATGACAATGCTCCCCTTTGACATTTTAAGTAAGGCTGCTGTGCAATCGTCTCAATTGTGTAAATGTGATTTGTTGTTCAAGTTGTTACAGACGACAGTAAATTGCACCAGATATCTGTTGATATTATTGCATTGGTTATTCTGTCAAAGATGCTTTATTCATCCTCCATGGTTGTTAATTCTTCATTAAAAAAAGCTAAAAAAAATTTACAAGAAAGACCAACTATTTTGATTATGTAATAATTGTTTCAGTTATTTTCCAAGCAAAATTGTGAAATATTTGCCGGTTCCAAATGGCTTTGAACTGTTGGTTGGACAACAGTTCAAAGCCATTTAGTTAAAACATTACTTTTAATTTTTTTAATACAAATATTAGACATTTTATAGGCTAAACAATTAATTTATTAAAAGTGATGATCAGCAGATTAATTGAAAATGAAAATAATCCCTTCAAACATCATTGCTACAAGTGAAAACAAATGTGAGAAAAAAGAAATCATTGATTAGATATTAAAGTCCTACAACAGCCTCCACATGATGCTTGTGACCCCTCCCTGTTTTCATCCTGGAGTAAGTACAAGAAAGTCAGCTGTGGCCCAGATGAGTGGACGGGACTAGAGAGGTAAGGGGCTGAACTAGGATACAGGAAACCAGTCCACACAGCCTTTTTGAATCATTCTGCCAACAGAGATTCATGAGAGGAGCTTTCCTCAATATGGTCCTGTCATTCTTTTCCCATGCCCACAGGTAATTTTTCAAAGAACTTGCTGACAGTGAGGCACGGCCAGGCAAAAGCACTTAACCCTGTAAGACCCAAATATAGAAAAACCTAAAAAAAAATTTTTTTAACCTTTCAGATGTTGTTGTAGGAGGCCTCTGATGCAGAAATTAAAGAGTTTTTTAAAAATAAATGTTTATGTAAGTTTTTAGAGAAATGTTGTAATATTGCAACATTGGGCTTAGGTGGGTGCAGAATTTTGTTGTACTCACGTTGTCTGAACAACTATTCAGAACAACTAAGGGTTCATTTTATAGGGTTGATTGCTTACTTAGCCCCATAAAGGTATATAACCTTAATAATAATCACACATTAGTCATATTTTTATGAAGTTATTAATTTAAAAAAAAATTAAACAGGATAAAAATCTAACTTTTTCTAGCAACTTCTTCATTCTTTTTTCGTTTGATGACTGACTTTCATTGGTAGTGAAAGTCCTAAAAAGACCAGAAGATGTACCAGCGACAAATTTGATGGGGAACTTATATTTAGGCTTCTCAACTTCAGTGTAGGCTCTGGTGGCTTTGTCCCAGCATTGAATCAGGTGCACAGGTTCAGGTCCAGCAAAGGATGACACTAGTGTGACGGCCCTGTTGTCATACCATTTGACAGCATAGATGTTATGATTCCCCTCAACTCTGACGTCATAGCTTCTTCTCCCCTTTTTCTTCAAGCTCCTCTCATCATCAAGGTTACAGTTGGGTAGGCGCACCTGCTCAGCTGTTCCCACATATTGAATTCCCCGATCAAGGAGCTTCACTAATAATGGAACACAGTAGAAGTAGTTGTCTGCAAAAAATTTGTAGTTCTGACCTTCTGGAAGTGTGGAAGCAAGCTTCATCACAACATCACCTGACAATCCAAGTTCAGATTTGGCTCGTATTCTGTTGACACTGCCTTGTTAGACATCGAAGTCACACATCATGCCAGAGATTCCAGTTCTCACCCTAAATGTAAATTTAGATGGCTTAGCCTATGCTCTCAACTTATCATGCTAAATGAAATATGCATCTCAATCATTAGCCATTTAGTCACACAATACTGCCCTCACAGCTTGTTGCTCTCCACTTATCATGCTAAAAGAACTATGCATCCCAATCACCAGCCATAGAGTCACACAATACTGCCTTGACATGACAATACTGCTTGTTAAGCTCTCTAATTATCATACTAAAAGGAAAACATGTATACCCCCACTTACATCCACACCCCACATTCAGGAACATTTTCATCTTTCCCAGAACTGAATTGTCTGTTGATCCGCTTTGTGGACAAAGTCATGAAATTTTAGGTCAGTCTGATCAAATTAACTACATTTTTTAGAGATAAAACTTTAAAATCAGTCAAATTTGACCACAACACAACACACAGGTAGTATGTATACTGTCCATGTATAAAGAAAACACTCAGTGGTGTAGTGGAGGGAACACAACCTGTCTGTGCCCACTGCAACAAGCCTGCTATTTTGGCTACCACACTCACCCAGTGTTGTAAAATTACAACAAATATATAACAAGCTCTAAATGAAATTTGATGAATCTATTCCACAATAACTTCATATGTACATGTTCTAGACATTGTAATAACAACAAAAAAAAATATAAAAGACATTTTTCTTACGTGAATCTGATGAATCCAGTCCAATGAAATAAAGAGATGTTGTTCGAAGGAAACCTTGAGAGGTTGTGTGAGTTCATGGCCATAAGGGCGGGACTTCTAAACAAATTTACTATCCAATAGCATTGTGAGACTGAACAATAGGACCCAATGACTATGTAAATGTGGTAAAAAATAAGATAAAATATAACAGATTGTTTTTTAGGATGGCTAAAGGTAACGTTGTAATTTTACAACAGTGGGTCTTACAGGGTTAAACATAATTTGGACACAGAGGATGCTCTGTGCAGTTTTGGCTTTGAGTAACAAGAAAAAGACAGATCACAAGGCAGGAGGGCAATGTGTCACATGTGTGACATATGTCTCTACTGAGCAGTGATAGTTGTATTGTATTGTAAAAATGTGTTATTAAGGTGACAAATGGGAACAAGGTTACCTGACACAAACTGTAATTGTAAGTGTCAACTGCATCACAAACGGGGCGGGCATTTTAGAAACTGACCTGATCTGTGTGCACGTGTGCACACATGTGAGAAAGAGGGCAAAAGATTAAGAAGACATACACTGTCAGTCTGCGCATCTGTGAGTGTGCTAGCAGACTAAGGCAGCAGCGATGTGAAAGCCTGTGATGCTTTTTAAGCCAGTGCGTTTGTGTGTACATGTGTGTATAAGTGCATCTAAGTGCTTTGGGGAGATCTCATGGGCAGTTTAAAGTATATTCATTGCTTATCCAGAGACACTACTTTCATTTGAAGCAGCTCATCCTCTGTATTTTGGGAGCCAACTTTCAAAGAGAGGTTAGTTAATTTTGTATTACTGAGGAGGCACTGAATGTAGTTTAAAAAAGATTTGAAAAGGCTGCTTTTTGAAAGCACGGTGTGTTCAAGAATGCAGATGCTAAAAGAAGAAAAAAGTCAGATTAATTTCAGATGAGTTGCACGTGTACAGCCTTTTGACCCTTCACCTTTTTCAGGGGCTCAAATCAGGCAGGTGAAGGATGTCCAAGGCCACAAGATTGAACATAACTTTAAAAATTAGATATATGGCTACTTCAGACATTGTCATACTGACTGCAAGGGTAGTCCGCTAGTGTTGTTTCTGCCATAGATGTTTTTGTATAGAAAACAAAATAACTCTTTCTCAGCTGCAGTGCTTTGGGGGGAGACAGGCAGAGAGAGTAACAGAGCCAGAGAGTCAAAGTGCAATAAATAGAAATAAGACATACAGTACATCATCCTGGATGTACAGATTTAATTCTACATCCCAGGTCGGGAGACTATCTATCTGCAGCTGATTTAAGCACACACTGAGATGTCCTTGACATTCTTAGCCTGAAGTAATGTCAGCTCGGATTCCAATTAACCTGTCTCATATGTGAAGACAAGCTGCTCTAGCTCTGTGTGCATTCCTCTTCCCCTTGTTATGATGGATTGATCCTGCTCTGAGAGGGCTCATCAAACATAGATACATGGGGAGAAGACAATGCAAGATGGAATGAGGTGGTTTGCTTCATCTGTCTAACAGGACGGCAGAAATGCACATACATGTGTGGATGTGAACAAATATGTGAAGTTTCATCATGAGGTAAACCTTAAATCAAGTGTGCATGTACAGTATATGGTATTTCTGGCAGTGGTCCAGTGATATGTCACTCAACAATATATCCTCTCAACACACTCGTGTGCAGCTTGCTGAATTAAAACGTGTCTGCATTTTCTTTAGATCACTTTGACAGCAGTATTTCTTGCTGAAATGAAGACAAGTTCTTTCAAGAAAAAAAGTCACATCCGGAGAAATATGGGGGACATTACTCTAACTGTCCCAACGGCTATGAAGAAGTTGTGCTGACTGTGCCTTGTTGGAAAAAAGATCTACTCTGCTATCAATAATCAACTCCTAACTTCCGCCCTTCTCACATTCAACTCTTCTCACAGATGGGTATGACTTTATCTTCAGCATCTGACCAGCTAAAGGAACACAGTCTCCAATACATGCTAAGCATTTAACTGAGATTTCCTCTTCCTCATGTCTGATTGATCAGTGTACTTTCCCAGAGTGCTCTTCTGAGCATGTACTTCACATACTGTTTGCATGTGACATATTCAGAGCCCTCTCTGGTGGACCAGGGATGAGAACACTGGCAGGAAAAACAAGGGTAAACAAAATGGCAAGTAAGGTTAAGGGGCTATTTTGGCTGCCTCTACATGCATGCTGTGGCCTGGAGAGCAAGAGCAGACATGTTGGGGAGAAGGTTAAAGATGAGCAAAGAAAGAGGAGCTCCTGTTTTAAGCCACTGTCCCTATGTATACCTGCCCGAGTATAAAATATGAATTGTACATGGACTTGTAGATATAGCACTTTTCTGGTCTTCAGACCACTCAAACAACTTTATAAACTCGCCATATTCCTCAATCACATGCACATGGCTGAGGCTAGTGTGCAACATGCCCATCCGGAGCGATACAGTGCTTTCTAACCAATGTGCCCTGCAATATAGAATGAATCACTGTCACACTGCTGTAACAATGACAGTTACTTCCAACTGGATGACTTGCCACTGATTTGCATTGCAGGCATATGTGAAATCTGCAAACTTGTTCATTTGTGTGGCCATTTTAGCAGTAACTGTAACATTTAAGGATATACAGTAAAATACCGTAGTAACATCTATCTGACATGTGTACTGTACCTATTTTATGTACTGTGTTACTTTGCTTGAATCTTCGATCACAAATCTCGGTCTAACCGCCTGTTAGGGTTCATCTAAAGACCTTTCTGTTTGCCACTGCTTTTCGATGAAGCAATTTTAAAGCTTTGAACTGCACTGTGACTTTTATTTTCTAGTCTTGTCTCTTTTAAACCTTTTCTATTTTAGCCTACTTCCCTATTTCTTAACTTGTTTTAATGTTTTGTTTGTTGACGTCTTCTTACTTGTTTTTAAATGTATTTCAAATGCAATATTTAATCTATTTTAATGTTATCTGTATGCCCCTGTAAAGCACTTTGAGTTGCCTTGTGTCTGAATTGTGCTATACAAATAAACTTGCCTTGCCTTCATTTAAGCTGTCATTTTCTGTGGTCTGTGGTCCAACAGATAAATTAGGTCTCCAAATGTGTTAATGAATGTTCTGTTTTTTAATAAGCTATGTCAGCATCAAAATGCATTTTAGATGAATCAGATGTATACACTTTGACATAGCATAGCATCATTAAAGACAATAGTGCGTGATGTGGGGCTTTCTACCTGGAAGTTATTGTAAACAAACATTGTGATTCAGTCTATATTTACTCATCCACTCACACACCAATGGAAAAGCCAACAGGAGCAATTTGGAGTTCAGTATCTTGACCAAGGACAATCTGACATGCACGTGGAGCCAAGGATCAAACCACGGACCTTCCGATTACTAGATTACTACTAAAAAACCTGATCCACTTGATTAAGTCAGTATACAGACTTAGGGAGGTGCATAACACTCCACTTTACAAAAAAGACCAAGTGAAAGGCCTTTTTATAAAAACTGTGCTACTAATTATCTAAAAGCTATCGCTTAGTTATGCATTCGAGTCCTGTTGTTTACCTTGAGCTAGGTAGTCTTCTTCTCCAGAGAGTACTGCTGAGCATACTGACAGGAGCAGGATAAAGTTCCACCTAGAGGGACAAACAAACATGAATTAATACAAGATTAACGCATTTTAACAGTGACCTATAAACCACAAAAATAAAGACCTTGATTGTGTGAAGCTAAGTGAGAACAGCTAATTTATTATACATGCATATGTCCACTTATTCCTTTTGAAGAACAGGTTGTCAGTCCATCACAATACATATAAAAACATACACATTAACATGTATGACTAAATTAGATGTCAAAGTCGCCTTGGGTGTTGCAGCCCGGGATGAAAACCAAAACTCCAGGATAAAACCAAAGCAAATATGAGGGAGGGAAAAACATGACAACTGTACACACAGAGGAGCAGGGCTAGAAATTCATGCCTGGTCCTGCTGTGAGGCAACAATGCTAACCACTTGACAAACCTTTTCCCACTGAATTTACAATCCTGGTGACATAGTTGATCTGAGGAACTGCTATTCATCATCAAAGATGCATATGAGGTTATTTCCACTGTGTACAAACCTCTGTCAAAGAGGAGATGTCAGTATTCTACATCCTGACTAGATACTACTGATTATCCTGAGTACACTGAGACCATATGTGGTGACAGTATACAGACAAGCCAACACTCAGGTCTAATATTAAATCAAAGTACTGGACTCTTGTGGAAATTTTGTCTCAGTCTCAAGTGCATTATGGTGGACAAAGTTGTGGAGAGTCTGAGAAAAACAACAATAAAATGGCTCTTTCTCCATTCAGTCACTGACTGTAAGAAGATCAGCCTTTCTGCTTACACGATGAGAAAGAGTCTCCCTGTAATCAACAATCAGTTTAGAGTGACAGTTCCCCTGTGTGCCTTGCTGACAAACAATAGGTATGCGCCAGTTGTATGTGGCAGTAGAGAGGACTGTCAAATCCGTTTTCTTGTCCTAAAAGCCAGTCAAACAACAGTAACATTACACTAGTCAAAAAGAGTCGTGCACCACTGAATAGTTATCTGCCAGTGAAATTTGAGTAAAACACTGTTTATAAGCTGCATATAACATTGGCATCATCATAATATTATAATTGGAAGTGGACAATTATTTGAGACACTGGAGGTAGGATATATTTCCAACCTTTGTGTACATAACAAAGCCCAGGAATGGCCACTCAAGACATGAACTGATTGGGGATACGCACAATACAAGGGCCCTGGAACTAAAACCGCTAAAGCTCATGGAATGCAGCCGGTATTAATGTGGTACCTAAATTACATTAGCTAGCTGCACCTGTATTTGCCAAAACGCCCACCACAAGAATAGTATAACAATAACACGAAATAATACCTACTGTTATATCTATTGCCTTAAACACAGGAAGTGTGCCTCCTGTCATTGCACAAGAACGGGTCGGGAAGCATATTTATTAACACTGAATTATGAGATGACCTTGAGAAAAGACCTTAAAGTAGCGAGCCATAACGGACAGTAACGTCAACGGTCGACGATACAAGCTAACAGCAGGCTAGCGTGCAAGGGTTGATAAACTTAAAAAACTGGCATTCACCTTAACTAGCTTATGTGTTGAAATGCAAATACATTTTCATATTAATGCTGTGTCAAAGTGAAGTTGTTAAAATGTTAACCATGGTAGCATTTGCCCACAGCTAAGTTAATGCTAGCAGTGTGTTAACTTCACATTAGCTAACTAGCTTGCAAACTAACGTTATAGTAGGGTGGTGAATGAATAGCTAACAAATCCTCACCCTCTTCCCGAGCCTTACAAACATATTTCTAGGCATTGCCAGCCGTAATAGGTTACTCAGCGTCCTGAAGTTAGGACTTACTGATTTATTTAACCATTATTCGTGTCATTAGGATTAGGACGGAAGCTAGGCTTTCTTTCAAGGGTTTCCCACTACGGTCGGAGCGGATACCGCCCCCCAGCGTTCCCTCAACGACGCCGATAATTTCCGTAGGGTGTCTCATTATAATATATCGCTGCACTCTACGGTTAAAGGTTAACGTTACTTTTGAAATAACTGGCTGCCTTTCCAGTCAAGTCCGACTGCTGTCAGGTAAACCTATGTATGGTTAAATTAGTCTCGACATAATGCTAAGTTATCCTGTTAAAAGTTAGCTGTATGTAATTTCGAGCTCGCGCAGTAAATTGTGGTGCGTTCCAGTGCAAGTCCTCCAGAGTCGGTTTTCCCGACTTTCAATCTAGAAAAGTCCCTGTGCATCTGTTCGGAATGAAACGTTTGAGAACTAGACAAGCAAATACAGCAGCTGATTGAACAGTTAAAGGCCACTGAAAAAAGACAAGAGGAGTAGGTTCCTACCTCATACCCTCAATGACTTACTTCTATTTAACGTCAGATAACGCCAGATAACGTCTTTTCCATTTCGGAGGTTTTTTATCCGTGTTGCAACTGCAATGGAACGCACCATTATAACCGCAAACCGGAAGTGTGTCTGACGTGTCCTTGATGAGATTTTAATGAACACCTGGCAGCTGATTAAAAACGAGAAGGCCAACGTTACAAAAATGTATAACATTAGCAAAAATATCTATCTACATGTTAATATATTTTCCACATTGGGCCCAAATTGTATCACTGCAAATACACCGTAAACATAATAAAGGGAAAAATCATCATAGCTGTACAGACAGCTATGTACAGAATATATTCTGGTGTAGGTTAGAAATTGTATCCTGTGCAATGTGAAGGTCCTTGATAATGAGATAATTGATAAAGAGGAAATTACTTCATTTTTTAACTGTTCAACATAAACTCATAAATAAGCAAATATATTTCATGTCATAAACTCTGCAGTGCCTGTAGGCTGCTGACTGATTCAAAACTTTGTATTCATTGTCAGGGTTGGGAGGATTACTTGTGTAGTCTATCCCATTAAACTTACTAATTACCTGTTACTGTATAATATGTAGTCAGTAACATAATCGGAGTATCACAATAATAAAGTAATGTAACTTGATTACCTTATGCAACTAAAGACAAGAGAAAAGAAATATCAATGACATTACATTCTTTATTTTAGAATTGTAATCCTGTTAGTAATCGTTTTTAATAGATGTATCTGTAATCTAATTACATATCTGTACTCATTTGTACTCAAATGATTAATCAATTAGTTAGTCCACCAAAAAAATACTCTGATATCCAAGTAATTGTTTATGTCATTCCATATCAAATACTGTTTGATTTTGGATTGTTGATTGGCCAAAACAAGCAATCTGGGGTCGACCCAAATGCCTCTGGGAATCTGTGATGTGCCTTTTTTATTTTTCTTCCATTTTGTAGACTAAACAGTTATTCAGTTCATCAGAAAAATGAGAAATCACTCGGGAGAACATGGGGGGAAAATGTCAGCCCTTTAAAAGGCAACCTGACTCCTCCCTTTACGAAGGCAGTCAACTGTGACACTTTTATGTCTGAAAATATAGTCAGACAGGGACCGTTTCTGTGTCATGTTTTATTGTATCCAGACAATGATGGGTTTTGTCTCTGAGGCATAGTTGGTTAATAACAATTTAATGGAAGCATGCCTCGGCAAAGTTATGACCACAAAGAGGGAGAAGGCCCAGCTAAGATTTGAAGAGAGAAGTGTCACGTCTGCCTTTTAAGATTCATTTTTCCAGCTTGTGGAGAGCACTTTGCTTCATGGATCTTGATTTCTAAACCTCTTTTTTTTACTTTTTTAATAAACAGAACATTTTCAGATTATATATCCAAATACCACAAATATCAAAAACCACAAACACTATGAAATATTCTGTTTTATAGCAATGCACAAACCACATCTTCATACACATAACGTTTTCCAAAGTGGATAAAGTCAGGAAAAAGACTCCTGCACACTGTCCACTTCTCTTTCAATAAAGTTTAATGACAACAATATTTCAGTACTTAGACCTTCATCCGGTGATCAGGTTATTTAGATAACCTGATGAAGGTCTTAGTACCGAAACACTGTAGACAGTCTTTTTCCTGATTTTGTTCGGTCTTCTCCTACGCACCTGTCGATCGTAAGGTGTAGTAAAAGCACAACATCTTGTTTGTGAAACTAACACTTACAATTCAATTTTAGAAGATTTTATTTTAATTTCAAACAGTATTACTCACACAATGAGATGCTGGGACCTTCGTCTTAAACCTAAACTTAAGCACATTATGACCTTACTCTTTAATAGATTCACCGAACCACAGTCCTTTGACCCTCACTGACCCCACCTCTAGGTGGCACTGCCCACCATATAGCCAGAGGGCAGCAGTACTATGTACAATCAGTGAAAGGCCAAAGAGATGTGAAAAATCCAAGAGGAGTGTGTCGTTACTGTACAGACTGCAAAGCCATTTGTTTTTCCTTATTCAGACGAGGTTGATATACAGATTATGTTAATGCTGGTTCTAAAAGCGATGCATGTGCATCAACACCACATTTAAAACAGATTTCACTGTTCATTTTTCAAATTATGTGTGCTCTGGGTCCATCTTCTTCTCGTTTTATGTCGAAACTACAGGAGCACTAGACTGTGCACGAATTCAGCTGTAAAATAAAATATGTCTACTGACATCCACTTAGAGTGCAAAGTTGTTTGTCAGACCATCATACACACCTATCCACACATGTTTTCATACTTTAGTCTGACAGTTTTTAGGTGAAATCATTAATTTGTGTCCTTGTCGGTATCCTTATGCTAAGAAACTTTTTCTGAAATTAGATTAATTTAAAGCTACTAAAAAATACCACTAAACCTAACTGAAAAAATGAATAATAACTATTTTGTAAATGTGGGATTTTTCAGATTTTTCCTTCGACAGTAGCCCAACTGTTACATCAGTCAAGTCACGTCATCTCTCTTTTCTCCTACAGCTGTAACCCTGAGCATAGTTTGCAGAGCATTTATCATGAAAGCTTCAAAGCGTACTCTGTACATTTAAACCAAATCAATCACATCGACAGCCCTGCCCACAGAGACAGCTGCGGACACAACCTTCTGTGGCTTCTGGCGACTGGATGATTTTCGACGCAGTGTGGTGGGAGCACAAAAGGCACGAGGAGACAGTAGTCCTGCTCTTTTAATATGCGGTTATGTAAGACTACCAAAAAGGGTACCATCAATCACAGGCTGCTGTCACACCTTAAACCTTCTGGCTCATTATGCGAGTGTAATGGCTACGAATAGCCTGATAGCTTCATGGTCTTTGAGGGCCAGATTAACCCGGCAAAGAAGCTACCAGCGTTTATGTGGCCGCGTTTAATTGATCGCCACAGACGGGCAGCCATGTTTGTTTTCCCGGGGCAATGTGGCCCTGCAGACTGGAGCAACAGAAAAGAGAAAACAGAGAGGAAAGGAATGACTCTCTAAGCAGAAGCACTATGAGCCGTGCCCGTCACCTGCTCCCCATCGGGAAAGTGGTGCGACATTCCTCTGCCGGGAAACACAGATTTATCCCCGAAGCAGGAAAAAGCAAGAGGGGGAAACAAAGAGGGGAATATATCACGACAGCCACTCATCTGCTGAGAGGATAAATCTGAAATGCATAAAGCCAACGAGTAGCTGGTTCTGCTTAAAGGTTGGCGGGGTTTAAAAGTAGACCAAAAAGGGAAAAGAAAAAACTAAATATAACACTGAACATTCCCTTTTGGAGTGTCAACTGTGGCCATCTGATGCTGATTCAGACAGCCTTTTTCTGCCTGTCTGTCACACAGTCTCCCTGTTCAGGGCTATTTAAGGCATCGCTGAGGCTCTGCCACCAGACAGACTCAGGTCACCGCTTCAGGACATCTACGGTGACATGAGAACAAGTGGTGGGAATTTTCTGGCACCTTAACCCGACCATTTGTCATCTTTTTGTCGTCAGCCGGCGGACTTTTATGGATCTTATTATTACTTTTGACATTTTTAAAGATTTTTATATTGTTATAAAGGCTAAGACTCGTAGCCAGGCTGCATGCCGAGCCACCGCTTTCACCGTTTCTTGTGACGGCACACTACGACATGCTTTCCAGTCCTCGCAGTTAATGGAAAAGACTGGCGAAAGCAAGACAAAGCTCCCCAAACACTGCTCTGTTGACTGAGGGAAATACCACTATGGTGGGAGTGGGTGTCATGTCAAGACTATAAATAATCACAACTTAAAAATCCCCTCTGCAATGAATCTTTCCAGAAGTAACAGATCTTGCCTTTCTCCCCTCAAAATTAGCTTGGATCCCTAACAATGGTTCATTCAACTGACGGAAAAGAGGCCGAGAGAGGCGAGTGGAGAGCGCTCGATTTGACTTGGCAAATGGGAGCGAGCTCACTCAAGCTCTGTTTACAGTGCTCATAAGGGAAGGGAAACAGTTTTCTTACGTTCGCCACTGATGTCTGTCAGGGGGTCACTTTGAGAGCAGTGACATTCACGGTATATTGTTTACAAGTCTAATTTGGCAGGCCACTTACCAAATCCATTAGTAGCAACAAAGCATGCAAAGCTGTTAATCTGCCCAAACAGCTCTGAAATGTTTAACTTAAACAGAAAGGAAGGGATACCGGTGAAACTGCTGTTGACATGTGCGGGGGTGAAGAATCATGTGCAAAGCCAACAGCTGCTCTTCTCCACTTTGGTGGAAATGTTCTTTTGATTTGTAAGGACATGTTGGACCATCTAAAAGAAAAAAAACCTCGACTGCCCCGTCTCTTTCCATCCCTTCTGTTGACTTTGAAAAGGTTATTTCCCTCAGAATATCGCAGCAGTAGATTGAGCCCTCTTTCGAAGTACTCCACATGGAGTCATTACTCAGAAAATTGAGGTTTATAGAGCTTGACCTTGTAGCATTTGTCTAAACTCCACCGTTCTATGCCCCCTTTGCTAAAGTGTGGCTGAGCTGGGCCCAAGTTCTTTTTAAATGGAGTGGAGTTCAAAACAGAGGGAAGGCAATAACTCATGACACGAGTCACTTTGCCAAGACATCGAGATTCTGTAAAACGCCCACAATTAAAAGCAAATACCTGTTCAACCACGTTGGAGACAATGCAGGGAAACAAATGCAGTCCATCCACATGTGTTTTGGCTTTGTCCAGTTTTGGGGAAATGTCTATACGGCTACTGGCAAAATTCTGGGCTACGATACACCTGAATCATGTTTAGTACTGTACTTTGGTTACCTCGTAGGAGATACTGTGTTAAGAGAAGACGGATATTTGCTGAAAATCTTGTTGGCAGCTTGAAAAAAGGCCATTCCAAAGAGATGGTATGAAGCTGAACCACCAACACAAGACGAATGGCTGAAAATGTATGATAAGGAACAGTGAACTGATAGGACGAGAACTCAAGAGGAGCAATCTCGAGAGAAATGGGAAAAATGGACGGTGTTTACATATCGGTGACAAGATGGAGACATGGGATTTTTCATTAGCTTCTGTTCTGTAGTTTGTGTTTTTTGTCGTTTCTCTCTTCCTTTTTTGTCCAAGGCCTTTTTCAGTAATGGACAGTCATTAAAAAGAAAGTATTAAAATAAAAACTAAAAAATGACATCCATCACATATGCAGCAGATCCCTCATTTTTAAAGATCAGGCATCACACTCACGCGCACACACACATGCATGCACGCACACAGGCAGCAACACACACACACACTCACAAAATGAATGTGTGAAGTGAGTTTCTTGCTAATCAGGTGTTCTCTTCCTGCATGCTTCACTTCTCAATCTCCACCAACACATTCCTGGACATGAACAAGTAACTGATCCGCGGCCAATGTCTGGTCCTACTGGCCCCGTTTCAGCTTCAGCACCTGTGTGCTGATCATAATTACTTCATTATGGAGGCACTAAGTGCGCTTGTCTTGTTCTCAAGTCCAAATTGCCATCAGCAAAGAAAATTAGCAGGTCAACAGGTTTCCAGTGTTCAGTTGCCTTCTTGAAATACTTTCCAGATCTGATGCATTTACAAACTACCCCAAGCCACAGATGAAGAAAACTATAAATCTAAATCTGATTTTCTAAGGCTAGAATGTCATTTCCGGATGCTTCTTCTTTGACAAAGAGCTGAGCGTGGTGCATGTTTGTGCTCACTCCGAAGGGTGACTGGAGTCAAGAGGTCACCGCAGACCAGAGTAAAGATTGACTTAGTCCACAAGACAGCGAGCAGACAAAGGGCTGTGAGTAAACTTCCACTGGCCTTTATTGGTTTGCCCTTTTCCTGTTGCAGGAGGACCTGCAGATGTTGGGAGGGTTAAATACACTCACTCACACAGACAGGCCAGAATCCCTTCAGCCGCTGGTGTGGAGAAGGTGAGTATACTGCAACAAGAAGGTGGTGAGGCTGTGATCCCGCCATGCGATACTTTTCAAGGATAATCAGGCTCACAGGGGAGAATACGCTGAAGTTACTCCTTTTTTTGTCAGTTTCACAGCTGTGATCATTAAAGGGTCAGTTCACACAAATAACGACGAAAGGAAAAGGATATTTTTCCTCCTCAGCGGCGTCTTGCCTATGAACACACCTCATCATGAGCAGATTTTATCCTCTTTTTTGCTTCTACAGGAAATAGTTGCAAATAGAAATGTTCACAGTGACGTCTGTGAATCATCCTGAGAAACCTGGACACTGTTTTCCCATCAGAAGGCTTTGCTATTGAGTTTTTATGTCTGCAAAAGTCAATTCTTCAATGATTGAGTCCCGCAAATAACTTTTACTCACTTCCATTGCCATAGGGTGATAATTTTTATTGTGTGTACTGCTCCTTTAAGCTTCATCTTCTTGCCTACCACATGAATAGGATTTGAACTGAGCTCATGACTCTTCTGGACCAAAAATTAAAAGTCAAAAGTCCAAATATGATGAGTTACAAAGTGATTCTTCGGCTGGATTACATTTACCTTGCGAGGCAGCTGGATTCGCAAGATCATGTGATCATATAATCTTGCTGAATCCATCTCATTTTTATCTTCAGCTATGCGCTTGTGGCCGAACCACCAACCAGCGTCCTCCTAGCAGTCTCCTACTGTTGATCTGATTGGTTGAAGTTAGCTCATGACAGATAGAGGGATGGTCCATCCAATAACCTGCCGAGTATATTTTTTTTTAAAGTGTCGGCCCTTTTCCGAACACTTTGTACCGGCATGTAAACAGACAACAAAACAAAAGATTAGAGGCCATGTTAAAGCTAATTACGGTAAGTGAGATGGCGAGCTACAGTCTCTGTACTGCAGGTAATGTCTGGAGGAGCTGGACAGTAATGACATGGTACATGGAAAACACCGTCCACCAGCTTCACGGTAGACGTGTTCATGGCCCGGTCAAATAAAAAGAGTGAGGATATTGATATTTACATCCTCATGTGAATATAATCTAGGGGTTGACTGATATGGCCTTTTCACCACCTACCTACACCAATACCGATTATTAGAAATCAAGGGGACTGAAAACCGATATGTGGGTCTGATATTCATTTGCAGTAAAAATGAGCTATTTTATATCAAAATGTCAAACAACCAGTGATGAAATAAACCTGAGTACAATTTACTCAAGTATTGTTCTTGAGTACGTTCCTTTTTCTGCTACGTTATACTTCCTCTCCACTACATTAACTTGATACCTTCAGTTACTAGTTACTGTGCAGACTCGGATAATTCAGTGCTTATTGGCTATTCATTGTGAGCAATCTGATACTGTTGTGGGTGAGAGATCGTGTTAGAGGATGCTGCATCAGAGCCAAAGTAGCACATTTTTAAACTGATTTATTTCACTGGCAATCTAACAGAAAAATCAGCAATACCGCTAATGGGAAAATGCCGCCCAATAATCAGGGCTGATAATTGGTGTACCCCTGATATAATCTACCTGTAGTAGCCCACATTTAGTACATTTCAATCCCCATTATCAATAGGGTACCCTCCTCAGAATAACAGAGAAACAAGGTATCCAACATCTTTGGGCCCTGACACAAACCACACAAGAACTAGTGAAGGCTGACGGCCAACTACCTTGTACGTACTACACCTGCACGAAAGGAACTACCTCTCCATACCAGAAGTACCAGTATCCATCATTCAAATAGGAAAAACCGAAATGATTAGTGTATACACAAACCATTGTTATGGTAAAGCAGCATTTTTTGGCACCGCTCTTGCTAATGTAGCCACTTCATCTCAAGAATATGTCTGATAAAAAGCCACAAATGGCACTGGCGAAGAGACCGGGGTGAATAACGAGGAGAAACTGCGCTAAATGGGTGACGCCATGGACTCTACAGCGGCAGGCTCAAGGGGCTCCCCCTCTCTGTTTCAGTTTGTGTCCTCGTGCACCGATTCGCTTAGCTGAACAGCCAATCACCGCAAGGCTTCGCCAATGATTCTACATATCTAAGAAGCCACAGACAAGGGCCAACTAGTGACAACAGGACGCACCAAGAAAGTGTTGCCAGTGACACTCACCAATGCCCCAACATTCAACCTGATGTCAACACACCTATATTTGAAGCACAGGTGCACCATGCGAGTGTCATTTAGTGTCATCGTGTCAAAAGATGAGTGACTGAAAGACTAACCTGGTTCCAATTATTGCTTCTAACTAACTCTGTGTAAAGCATAAACAACGTCCACCTCATTAAGACATCTTAAATCACATTTCACCAGCAGTTAGTCTGGACCTCCTCCTCCATACTGCACTGCATCTCCACTAATTTCCCGAAAAAACGTGCCTCATCATCATCTTATGACTGAATCTTGTGTAGAGGAGACGGCATGCTCTCCCAGTCGAGTGTACAGTACGCGAGTCCCTGCAGCTATACAGTCCGACCACTGCCAGCGACGGAGCAGCAATTCCTGCAACAGTGGGTGATTGTCTGGAGCTCAGGAGCCAGTTAACCACTGATGCATACACACTAACTCTCCCAGCGAATTCAAGGGAGGCCACACTTGTTCTCTCAGTCAACTCCGTTCTTCCATAAGGCTCTCATTTTCACCCTCAAGGACAAAAAAAGAAAAGAAGAAGAAGAAGAAGAAGAAGAAGAAGAAGAAGAAGAAGAAGAAGAAGAAGAAGAAGAAGAAGAAGAAGAAGAGGGGCTTCTCAGGGTTTCGGGTCCACTTTGTTTTCCATGGAGAAAACACCATCAGCGGAGAACAACAGATTGCATTGTGAGCTCGCCTCTTTTTAGATGTTATCTGCGAGGGATTCATAATAGAGTGCAGACAACTTGGACTCACTTCTGATGGAAGAAAATGCACTTCCTGTGAGGTAGCCTATGGAGGAGCGCACATTTCTGGCCACGGTCCCAGCTGAATGTAACAGGACAACACAACCTGCATGCAGGATGTCAATAATAAACACTTCCATGAGGAATTCGGTTTAAAGGCCACATATACATTCAATTTAAAGCCTGAACACTTTGGCAGAGTTTGATTCATCTGTTAGATCCTGACTCACTGACAGTCACTCTGATGCTTAGAACAACATGAAGCATGACATGAACTTATCACTACTGACACGCTGAATAAGCATCGCCGCTTCCAAGCCACTCTCATCCACCCTCGCTCTGCACACGAGTGTTTATTTCCAGGCTTATCGTAGCCGTGCGAGTGACGAGAAAAGAAAAGAAAAGAAAAGAAAAGAAAAGGGGGTTCAGCAGCAGGGCCCACATGCTGTTCATGTTACACTGCCGGAGCTCCCAGGCTGCATGTTCATATGGCGAGTTCAAAGCCAAGACTTGTGCACTCGCTGCTGCTGAGTTGTCAGCTGCGTTTATCGAGATCAAACAGGAATAAACAGAAAAAGGTTCACCGGAAAAATATATTCACAACACGCAGGCAGAGGAGAGGAGAGGAGAGGAGAGGTGAGGCAGAGGCAGTGTGTCCAGCTGCAGCTGTTTGTGTGATCATCGTGCAGAAGTAAAGAGTGAGAAGTCAACATGAACAAAGGAATCTGACTGAAAGCACCCCCCAAATTAAAAACAGTAACAGAGACAAGGTGTTCTGATACTGAACTATTAGTATTTGTCATGTTTACCCAAATACAGCAGACTGACAGGCTTGCTGGCTGAAACTTGCAGCTGCAGGGACTTTAGTCAATCAGGGAAAGATGCCAATGATCCAGGACACAAATGAGCCCCCGTTTCCATTTTCAGATAAATCAGTGGGACAGTTTGGATGCACATGGGGGAGCCTGACATCTGGATACCGTTTAACAAAACGCCAACTTACGTTGCTGCCGCGGAAACGTGTCCACTCCTTGTCCGTTGAGCTCCTAAATGCATTTGTATGCATTTGTCCAGGCAGCAGAGATCTGGGTGAAAACAGAATCACGCTCAAGGGGATACCTGCTCATGGGCTCAGCCTTTGGCAACGGCCAAAGGACGCGTAGAGTGGACGTTGGAGTAGTGCCACCTCAGAGTTTCCTCATCGTACTGCAGCCCCCGGAGGAGAGATCTCTCCAACTCGTTCAAAACGTGAGCTCGTCAGATCCTCTGCGCTCTGCGGCGCGCAGTGATCGGGCGCTTTCTATCCAAAGCGGAGACGCGCAACAGTCGCATAGGAGAAGAAGAAGAAAAAGTTGATCGGAGAGCGGCTAGTCAGACTGCTGCGGTGTTAACTGAGAGGAAAGGGTGAAAGCTCAGAGCTCTCCAACACGCCAGCGGATCCAGCTCTGCTCTGCTGTGCTGTGCTGTGCGCTGCGCTGCTCTGCTGTGCGCGGCTGTACCTCCAGGCGGTGGTTCCTGCTATGTGCCTTGACTTGCACTGATGCAAGGGGACCCGTCTTCACCCCAACACAACTCCTACCAGCTGGCGGTGTTGGATTTCACCAGGAACAGACTCGTGACATCACGGATAGACGCTTGGCTCGCGCTCATCAGTGCCCTTTCCGTCTTCTCTTACTCCTGTATTAATCCTACAGCGGGTGCGATGTATGTTTACTGGATGGAGGGTTTGTTCTGCTCGTAAAAAAAGGAACATAAACTAAACGCGTACACAGCTCACACACCGAGACTGAAATAATCCCAGAGAAGAATCGACTGCTGCAGCCTCGTGTAGATTGCTGACAAGCAAATGTGCCAGGTGCTGCAGCTCAGGGCTCTGTAGTTCTTCTGGCATTGTGGCAACATGAGGAAACTCCCATCAGGACTGGTCTACAACTATTCACTGTTGCATAAGGACAGTCTCTGCTCACATATTCCTGAAAACTGCACATCTATCTGAGGTTATTTCCTCAGCAGCGGAGTGGAGAACCCGTTTTGCTCTTCAGGAACGCAGCAAATATGAATATGAGCCTCATATGTGCCTGGCATGAGGCCACAAGAACCGGCTGAGAAGCTCCTTCAGTGTTGGCAGAGCAGTGGATGACATGTAAACAGGATTATGTTTGTAGGTCACCGAAAGTAGTGACTGTAATCAAACCAGATTCCACTTCAAAAAAGGATAACTTTATTACATTTTCAATTAAGCCTTAAGTCTTTTTTTAAAAAACAGCATCCCTGTCAAAACGAGTAGAAGACATGGCTGCAGGACCCTGATGCAAGGACAGCAGACCGAGGTTGCAGGGATAAGACACGATTTATTAAGCCAAAAACCTAAGCGTCAAGAACATGACAATACATACAAACAATGAACCGACTAGAACTGAACGAAAAACCAGGACTTAACAACCTGACAAGACACAGGTGAGACACAAGAGGACAGATGCAGGTAGAACAGTAACAGGAAGGACAAGACATGGAACACATGGAGTACAAAATAAAACAGGAAGTAACCTCAAAAAAACCAAAACATGAGACAGAAACGTGACAATCCCACATGTTGAATACAGCCAGCACACCTGTAGTTTGTGCCAGTAATGTTTGATGTGAGGGTCATGTGATTTGGCCAAATGTAAATGCTGAATGTGCAAATATCATTTTGTTGCACTGAAAATATTTTTGGTTGTTTAAAGGATGAGTTCACCCCAAAAAATGAAATCATTATCTGCTCACCCTCATAATGATGGAAGGTCAAGTGAAGTTTCGCAGTTCACAAAACATTTCGGGAGCTTCGCAGCAAAATGGGGAAGTCACTGATAACTGACGTGTGGTCGAGCTCGTGCACCCACCTTTTTTACATTTTGAAACAAGTCTCCAGAAATGTTTTGTGGACTACGAAAATGTCACCAGACTTTCCATCGGCATGAGAGTGAGGAGATAAAGACTGAATTTTTCATTTTTGGGGTGAACTTATCCTTTAAAGAGAAAATGCAATATTTGTGTGCACTTTCTCAGTACAGGGTGCACTATTTACAATGTTTTTTTTGGCCTTTATATGGCTTTATTGACAGAACAGGCTCAAGATACAACAGGAAACAGGGTGAGAGACACACAACAATTGGTCTACCGGCCGAGACTCAAACCCGGGTCTGCTGCAGCAAGGACAAAGCCTCCGTACATGGGACACCCACTCTACCAACTGAGCTAAACGGCACCCTTTACAATGTTTTAGTCCAAAAGTATTCAGATAACATTTTATGAATGCTAAAAAAAATCCATGTAATTTGTATTCAGTAAGTGTGTACATTTACAACCCTGGAAAGGATGCAGCAGCATACGTATGCACGGTGCAGTCCAGAGGTATGCGGCGCTGCTATACATGATACACTCCATTTGCATTCTGGTCTTTATCTTCTTTGGCAAGCATCCCAAATAATTACCGTTTCAGTAGGGCTTCTCCCGACTCACTCACATACAGTTATCAGCAATCATGTGGCGGACCACCATCTGACAGGTCTGACAGTACGGGTGATGAATGCCCGTGTAGTTTGAAGGGGATCGGATTCTGGATTTACACAAACACAGATTTATTAGGTGTGCGAGCCCTCGCAGTGTTGATCATGAAGCATTTCTGCTCTGGCACTGATTATAGCTGGAAATAACCCTCCTTTGTTCCTGTGTAACCCGAACACACGCACACATCGCCGCGTTCGCCCCTTGAAAGCGACACCGTCTCTTTTCTTTATCTCGCTCATCGATTTTTCCAAACAAACAAGCCTTAACCTACTTCCACCGTTCCCTCCCCGATCAAGGTTAACCCATTAACCCAGAACAAACAGACCTCTGTGGGTCCCCGGGCCTCCCATGCCCCCCCCCCAACACACCCCGGCATCCTCCTCCAGACGTCCCGGTCTGTCCGCAGCCTCCCTCAGCCCGGCCGGGACGGAGAGGGAGTCCATATGGTTTGCAGTTTAGGGAACTGGGGCGACGCTGCTCGGAGACAGAGCAGTTCCTGCCTCTAATCCCAGGTGGAGAACACAGGCTTTCTTAACCTGAAAACAGCCGCGGGGCGGTTACAGCGAGCAGCACCGATGCCCAAACAAGGAGTCGTGTGGGAGAGGTCAAAGTGACATGGAAACCGAAAGAGCCTGCCAGCCACTGTAAACACCGAGGCAAATAAAGAGCATTCATTCGGTGGTGCCTGCAAACAAGGCATCTGCAGCTCTGTGGTCGGTGTGTGTGTGTGTGTGTCTGCAGCGGTGGGTCAAGCTCTCTTCCCCCTCTTCATCAAAGACAGTTGTCTCCGAGGAGGAAGCACGGGATGCTCTCTCTCTCTCTCTCTCTTTCTCGCTCTCTCTCTCTCTCGCTCGCTCGCTGGCTTTGCCATCAGCCAGCACCTTGGGATAGCAATGCTTCGACCAGATGTTTTCTTCCCCTTCCAGGAAAGAAAAAATGTCGAGATGCTGGTCCTCTGACAAGATGGTGAATCAACATCGCGAACAAATGAATTACACGACGGGTTTGTGGCGCGGCCCTGACGCAGGCGATCGAGGCCTCGACATCTCTTTTTAGAGCGGGGGAGTAACTTGAGCAAGAGTCCAGACACATTGATGGCACATTGGTGAAAAACTTTGATGAAATCGTTCATTTATGACCCCCTGGGATGCTCAAAAGGTTCCATGTAACTTTGTACTATATTAAACCATAAAAACTACTTCAGGCAAGTATGCACACAGATTTACAGCAAACTTTTCAAGATGGATTTTCCTATTTTTCTTTTTTTTTTTTTTCAGTTTCCAGATGTGTACTAATCAGTTCATTGTGCAACGTTAGTGGTGTCCGATAATCAGAATCAGATCGCCTCCTCTTGTTCTTCTTCCCTCTTGAGGAACGGGCAGACGCAGACGAGCGTACACTAACCCCCTCCCGGATGAATCATGTGGTATTCCCGTCTCAGCAGTTTAAAAAAACGTATCCAATGAGACAATGGCCAATAAATGTGTTGTGATCAATGGCAGTCAATGGACAAGCGCTTTTTCGGACAATGACTAGAGAGTTTTAGAAGAACATCAGAGGCAGACCGGATTCTGATTCGAGCAGCATGTGTTCACCTCCCATATGATCAGATATTACATAATGCATGAAGCGCACATGTCCATTCTTGCTCGCTTGTTTTCCTACCGCACCAAAAGTGCTACAAAAAAAGTTTAGAAGCAATGGACAGCATGTGCTTTCTTTCAAGTAATCAGGCCTAATTTGGACTCGGGTGTGGGGTGTCCCATGGGCCTCGTGTACTCCTACCTGCACCCTCCAGAGCTTCCCACACTCAGACCCGAGTTCAGACACCGTGTCCAGGTCGCAGAGCACATTGTCTTTCAGGATCTCCCAGCGCAGTAACAGCTTGTAAATGTGGTGTGTGTGGAAACTTTTAGCCTCTCGGGGGCCAGAGCCAAGCCAAAGTCAACCGGGCCGGTTAAGGAGCGAAAGAAAAAGTAGAGGAGGAAGAGGAAGAGGGGAGGCGCGACGGTTGGTAGAGCGTAAAACAAAATGTTGTCCCGCAGCCAGCCAGTAGACATAATAAAAAGATGTGCTTTGGAGTGCCTACTGTATGTCCTTTCTTCTCCGCATAATGCTGCGGACACGCTTGGCTAAGTGTGCCTCATTAGGTAAACAGCCCATCAGTCAGCGCTGCCATGAGCCCGATGGAGGCCGAGCAATTTGTTGGCCTGTGTGCGACCAGGTTGACACAGCCGAGTCTACCTGCACGCCGACGAGACGCTAAACACGGTTCCGTCTCTAATTAGCAGACGCGGCGCTGTGTAATTTCTGTCCTGCGTGCGTGTCACCGCCCCGCAGGGCTGTTATTTTCGCCGAGCAGGGGAGAGAGAGTGGGCAACAGCTGGGAGAGTGCTCAACAGATGGTGGAGCACAGAGCGATAGCCGAAACAATGCTCCATGTAAGAGCGTGTGTGTGTGTGTGTGTGTGAGAGAGGAGAGAGTGTGTGTGTATGCTGTGAGGTGGTTCGCAGAGCTTAAGGGACCAGGGGGAAAGGCAGGGAGAGAGGGGCCAGGGGAGTCCAGGGTGAAGGGGGTGTTTGGGCTGAGAGGAAGTTTAAGAGTGTGTAGGGAAAGTGAAAGTCCCCGTCGGGGTGGAGAGGGGTGGAGAGGGGCACGGAGGTGGAACACACACACACACAGCACGGGGAGATGTTGCCTCATGTTTGGCTTTGTGTTGTCGCTGTGAAGCTGCGGAGAGGTTTTGGAGTTGTGGCCCCTCAAACGCTGGCTGGTCGGTCGTCGGTTGATTTGAACAGTATCTCGAAAGGTCGTTTGGATTCACAGAGAGCTAATGACGTCTTTTATCATTCATCATGTGTCAGCATGTTCTATATTGTCGCTTCATTATAAGGAAATGTACGGTGGCCTGATGGTCAGAACACGATATTTCACCAAACACATCAGAAAAAACACAACATTCCAGAAAAGATAACAGCGTTTCAGAAGAAAAAAGAAAAAAAAACATTTCAGGAAAAAGTGTGTGTGTGTGTGTGTGTGTGTGTGTGTGTGCGTGTGTGTTCCAAAATCACACGTTGCAGCATCATGAGTTGATCGTGCTGGCGGTTACCTTATCACCATCGATCAACAGTTCCTGAGAAACCAGAGCAGTGTCTGTGCTTGAGCAGAACTATAAAGAAAGAAAAAAAAACTGCTGACAAGAAAATGAGAACAGGAAAGAAATGTGCTGAGTAGGATCTTTGCTCGCCTTATGTTTATACTATTAATCACCTGTTGCTAAAAGAGGCTCACATCCCAAAGTGTTCTGATGGTTTCCACGTCTGCCTCTCTGAAGTTACGAGAGGGGGGGGAGAAAAAGTGTATTTTCCAAATGAGACAAATGCAAAAATCCAGGGGGAATTTGAAGGGAAGTGTCTCCGCTGTACGGGTGGGCGAACACTTCAGCTTTAATTCAGGGAAGAATGTATATGTCAGTGAGAGCATTTAACTCGTTGGTAGTGATTTTTGGATGTGATGATATATAATTCGGGAGTATTTGCTTTGAAAAAGAGATAAATATAACATCTGTTTTCAGACGCAGATTTGACCCTGCAGAAGAGTGGCGGCAAGGTAGCATTATCGTAGGTAAATTGCTGTAAAGAGACGAGTAGGTATATCATCCCGTGCCTCTGACCTTGTCCTGTGTGAACTTGAAAAACTGGCAATGATTCTGCAGCGATGACAACGGAGACACTGTCAAATGAGAAACTTTAAATATAGCTGCAGGCGGCAAATCGTGGGTTCAAGTCAAGGCCTTTTGTGCTCAAAACTAAAGCAGAAACATGAAGGAGTTCAGGGTTCACAAAGGTGGGAAGAGCCCCTTCAGCTAGTTTAAACCTGTGAGGTAGCTCGCACACGTGTTTCATTGTCACAGCCGGCTCAGGACTTGATAAAGGAGAGGAGAACGCACGAGTTGTAACTAAAAACAGGTTTATTTTCCATTATGTAAAGGAAATTAAGACAAAGACAAACTAAATCGAAGCCAGGGGGAAAGACCGGCCGACTGCCACCAGTTCATACAGCTGTGCCACTAGACCAGGTGAGACCAAGTCTCCGTGACGACGCTCGAGGAGAGAGAGGCCTGCTCAGGAGTCGTCACCCATCATCACAAAGCCTGCAGCATTTTAATAATTGCACGTTCAGTTCCGCCATTTCTCCCCCTTTCATCTCGATTAGAGCGAAACTCGGTCTGTCTGCTCAGGACACGGCGCAAGAACGTCTCCAGGGAGACATGATCAGTCAAGTCTGCTCAAAGGTATCTTGACTCATGAGCAGAAATATGTGACGGGCAATGCCAACGCGCACCAATAAATATGGCACTTTTGGTACAGTCAGAAGACAGGCGCGAACGCAGGAGATGCGAGGCACACTGCTGGTTTGTCGTCCAATTGAGACGTCAACCACACACATGTCATTACCATTGGCTGTGGCTGCAACCTCGCCAGTCAAAGTTCACCAGAGTTGAAGTCCGTGCAAAGCCAAGATGCAAATTTGCTTCCTTACTTACCTCTGGCCGCCCAATTTGTGTCATGGATTTTCTTGAAACAATTCGTGTTGAAACTGAAAGACTATGAATGTTGAAGGAGTAATAAGACATATTTGAATTTTATACAAATATACAATGAATATCAACACTTTCACATACTGAAGTTTCAAAGAAATTACAATTGGTGAAGCTAAAGCAGGTTTGAAGCTACTTAACAAGATCTGTGGGACTCCTTTTTTTATGCACGACCAAATAAACTTCTAGATGTGACAGAACTACATAACAGAACTACAACAATACTATTAACACTGGTTGCCAGAAATTAATTGACAGTTTCCTTAGGGTCTGCTGGATGTTCAGGAAAGATTTCAACCCAATCCAGGGAAAAATAAGAGATTAGTAATGCTTCAGAATACACAGAATCACAGAAATGCTGAAAGTAGGCTCTTAAGGCCAAACTTAAAAACATTCACCTCAAAGGTATTTGGGGTATAGCTATAGGGTTATGCAAGGTCTCATGAATTAAATGGACATCTATGAAAATCCATGACATGAGCTGGAATAAGTTCTGGATTTTGGGTGAGTTGGCGTGGAATGACCCCACTGGATGCAAATGTGCCATTTGCTCCTTCCCTCGCAGAGAATCCACGTGAACAGTGAGTAGGAACATGAACCATTGTTGATTCTGCGTGTGTGTGATGGTGCCGTGATACTTCTGCCAAAGCTGGCAAGTCCCCAGTTCACTGAATCTAAAGCAACAAGGTTAAAGGAATATTTCAACATTAACGTTACAACTCTCAAATATGTACGCTAAACACAAAAAGCCACAGCCAGCTTAGATTAGTTTAGCTTATCATGAAACGGGGGAAAACGGTTGACCAGTAAATGTGACTAATCAAAAAAGTTATATCTCATCTGATTCATTTCACAAACAGAGATGAAAAAGGACAACTGACTTTTTTGGCTGTTTGCTCTATCTTTGTGTTCAGCTAATAGCCATGAGAGAATTCTTCCTCCCATCCAACTTCCAACAAGAGAGCGAAAAAGAGCGCTGTGTGTCACAAAGTTCCGTGAGGTCGGTGGTGTAACTGCTGCAAACGATCCTTTCATCACCACAAGTGTTCCACCTCGAGAGGAGTCTTAACTCAGACAGCCTGGCTCAACTTGGCCAAAAAATGTGCAAAACACAAAACTTTGACATCATTTTCCCTCATTTTGCAGAGCTGTGTCTGCTCTCGGCTTGGGATGAGGAGAGGGGTGGAGAGGAGCCAGAGGAGAAGCCTGATTTAGGGAGGAGGAGGGAAAAAAGCCACCTTGACCTCACTTTCATCTCTGGAGCTGATCCTCTGTCTGGCGTGAATTCTCCGAGGAGCTGGCCGTGGAACAGAGAGAGGCTTTATGCTTGCTTACTACAATGTTCCTCATACAAAATCCCATTTCGTTTCTCGAGAGGGTTGAGAGAATGGCTTGAAAGGCATGTTCTCTCTTATCTCCGGTGATACCATTAGGCTGTGAGTAATTTGGGCCTGTTCCCGTATATATTTTCTGCGCAAATTGAAGCCAGCGCCGATGATGATAATCTTTATGAAGGAAAAAAAGTGTTGAACAATCAGCACAGAGACGCAAAGAGTCACAAAGAGGATCATTGTTGCGTTTGGAGACGTCATGGATCCTCACGCATGGGTCACGTCTCCAAATCATGTCTGTCATTGCATCTCGGGATCTTTTCGACATTCACTGTAACCATTAAAAGCAACATTATGTATTTTTTGCTATTTGGCCCCCCTACATGTTCAGATTACAGTTCACTTATTCACCGCCATTGAAAATACGGACAGATGTGCTTTTTGTTACGATTACAGCTACATTACTTATGATCAAAATTTAGCCAGTACACAAGTTTACTAAAGGCCCACACACACCGCCCAAGGCCGACAGCCTTATGCGACTTCCTTATCCGACCACTTCGTCGCCTCCTGTCTGACCCGTTCGGTAGAAAAGTTGCATTGAAACACACCGCCCCGGCTACACAGTAGCGTATACGTTCTGCGCCTGTGCGAAATGCAATAAGTCTCCTAAACATTGGGTGGCGCTAGTCTCGTGCCAGTCACCCAAAACATAAAAACAGGAAATGATAGAATGGAGTGCAGACCATAGTTATCAAAACAAAGCACACACAGTGTTAGCTCAGCATTACTTGTGTGATGTTGTGTTACGGTGGTCTCTCTTCCACCAGGGCAATCAGCTGCTCCTCAAAGTCCTCGGTCCACACAGCCATGGCTTCCAAAAATACGTTGGTTTATCCCCAAAATAACGAACGGCGAAGTGTTGTTTGTAACTCTGTGCCGTCTCTGTTTATGTGGTTTGTTTACCATCGTCACTTCTGCCGCCCCTCCCACACGCCATGCTGATTCGCTAACACACCGCCAATCACAATGGTCACTGAACAGCTAGCTAACAACCAATCAGAGTATCTGACGGCGTCCAACCTCAGACGGCCGACTTCGCATGTTCAGTCGGATCAGACGCCGTCCGCGTGCTTCCGCGCGCCTCCGACACAGCTGAACACACCGAACAGAGTAGCTCCCGAACTCGTCCGACTCTCTCCTAACGCTTCAGACGTCCGACGTTTTAGCCGGTGTGTGCCGGCCTTAACACAGCCAAACATTAAGCAAGTGCAGCAACATAATACGTAGCAAGCTAGGTCACATTACGTACTAGTTCAACATCTACAAGGCCACCTCTGCGCCTGTCTTTCAGGACTTCTCTTCTTAGTTTCCTCTGTCAACATCCTCCTCAGTCTCATTTACTCGTGACGATGTCCATGGAGGCCCCGCGCCCCTGGCTTCAGTTTCGGCACCACTCCGGGCAGCATTTCCCGATGCGGGCCTAAACTACACAGCTAACTAGCTCATGGCCAAGGAAGTTATATTAAAATCTTGATTTTTGAGCTGCAATACATAACGTGACAATGTAATTACACAGTTTGACCACTACGGCAACTGGCTTCGAAGCCTGGCGCTCATCCTGGGGGCTTGCTCGTGGCAGCAACAGCTACTGTAGCAGCAGTTAGCGGCCACTTTAGCAACATTGGGTCGCTCACCATAGTTTTCACTGAGAGCTGGGGCAGAGCAGCCAGAGGACTTAAGAGGGAAAAACCAGGGAAAACATTTTCTCCATAAAATCTGATACAGTTTCAGCGACACAGTTGGTGGTGCGTGGCGACGTGCCATAAAGCGTTACGTTTAGATGGTACCGGCCCACCCAAGTGAAATAGTGCACGAACAGGCGGTCGGGGTGCAGAGTGGAAACGACAGAGGCACCACTCTCTCCATTAAAAGGCAGTGAACCATCAAAATGATTTTGAAGCTGTTATTTTAAGAAGAGGAGGGGAAGAAGAAGAAGAACCTTTATTGTAATCATCATACAACGTACAATGTAGTGAAACTGGTTCTCTGCATTTAACCCATTCCAAGTCACTCAACTCCAGCTCTTCGCCAGTGCCTTGGTCGAGGGCACTGACTGGAGAATTAACCTCATGTACATGTTTTGATTAAGTTTGCTTTAAAGAAGGAAAGTATGACACTAAACAAGAGTAATAGACAATATTAGTTATTTGGATTAGATAGAGTTCAATAGGGAATTCAATAGTCATAGTTCAATATGTGTGCACGATGCTAACTTAGCTTAGCGTAAAGAAACAGTTTGGCACGTAATTTCTATTGTGTTGGGGCTTTGTGCAGTTTATTTGGTCATTTGATTTCTCTACGGAGTAAACAAACAAGGTACGATGTATTAATAAGTGATCTTCTGTGGTGCTGGTAGGTGGATTTTATACGGTAAGACAAAGATAAGATATAACTTTATTAATCCCAAAGGAAACTGTAGAGTACAATAGAAAAACCAGTAACAACCAGTGGGTTCTCCAGGTCAGGGTCACACACTGGGCCGAGTTTAAGAAAATAAGAGTATTAAATATAAGTCATATATACAGAATACTAAATAGTACATGCAAAAAATGGTGCCTAATACAATAACAATAGAAGTAAGACAAAAGTAAACTAAAAAAGAACTAAAACAGAAATAATAAGCATTGGCAACGTAATCAACTTAATAATGCACATGATATTAAATAATAATAGTAATTATTATTATCACAATAATCATATTTATGATAAGGCTAGCTGTTTCCTATCATTTCCAGTCTTAAAGCTAAACTAAATTAGCCTTCTCCTGGTGCTAACTTCATATTCACATTCCAGAGATACTGGTATCGACGCACTCATCTCGTTTTTGCAATCAACACATGTGCTGCCTTAGCTGAGTGGGAAAGTCTTATTCAGCATGAACTGCAGTGAGGTTTTATGACTGTGGGAAAGTGTCCTCAGCCAAACAGTATGTGTGACAATGTGGGGGAAAACACATATTTCATGACATTTGGAAGTGTCTGAGGTGCAGTTTATAAACACCAAGCTGAACTCCGTGTCAGTGAGATACTTGGAGAGCAGTTTGTAACAGCAGCGGGGTCACGTGTCCGACAGAGAGTAGCTGTCAGAAGAGATCACACGGGAGACAGCAGCGAGGCGCTGCACCGCGGCCAGCCTGGCGGTGTTGGCAGCCGAGACACGGGGGCTTCGGCAAAACGTGTCCCGCGTTCACGGACGTGACAAGTGTCCAGCCCAGAGAAGACTTCGCACCGGCTCGCTGCCGCCTCTCCTGTTCTTAAAGAGGGACGGAAATATTTCACATGTCTGCTCCGGCCGCAAACACCCATCCGGCCCTCTGCTCATCTGCTGACCATCATTCATCATTCGATTATGGCTTCTAGAAGGTCATTTGGCTGATTGCAATGGTTATTTCCCCTCCCGTTTTCGCTGAAAAACAAAATTCACGAGATAGCTGGAGTTCACAGCTCGCCTCTCGCCTGCCCTCATGTCGACTCATAGATTCAGAGGGAGAGATTAGGATGTTTTTAAAGGTGCTAAGGAGCCCTGAAACAGACACCTGTCACAACATCAGGCTCAAGCGTGGTGGCTCTGTGAAAATGATTTCTCCCATGTGAGAACTTCCGCAGGATTTGGAAAACAGAAGCGTCTCTGGCCTCTTGAGCTCTCCGTTGGCTTTACAAAGTCTCTTTGATTTTGCGACTTAGCTGCAAAGCCGGCGTGAGTGCCAAAAAGTTCAGATAGTCTCAGAAGGACAAGCTATTTTTAAGCCAGGGCTTTTTTATTCAATGAACATACACTCACACAGCTGCTACTCCGAATGGATTTCAACAAACACTGTTTAAAATATTATCTGGCACAGGTTTCAGTGGCGGAGCGCTCGGAGAAACCGGAGAAAGAGGACGCTGGGAAACATCCCGATGTTTTTCCTGCGACAGGGTTCATGGCTTTTACATGTGTGAATGTTTTGACGATTAATATCTTTCGATAGTCGTGGACAGCTCCTGTGAGGCCAGCTCCTCTTCCTCTTTTCAAGACATCTTCCATTCTTCTTCTTACCTGTGCGGCCATGCAGACCCTTTGTGAGGACCTGAACGTGCATCCACTCAAGACTTCAAATGTTACCAATGAAAAACAGACTTACATGTATTTCTTGGGAGAAACAATATTCAAGATTAGAAACAACTGCGGAGAAAATTGTTCCCAGTTTTGGCGGGGAGTCTGGAGACAACATACATTTACTGCTTCAAGAGAAGAGGGACCGCTGTGATCCGTGGTCGCCACAACAACATCCCCGAGGAGGAGGAGGAGGAGAAGAAGAAGACATGAACGAGAAGCAGACAGGATTTCAACATCTGAGCCAAAAGCGGGACAGAGTAGATCCGTTTCAAGTTGAGCAATAACTGTCTCGGACATAGAAAGCGTGTAAAAATGTCAAAGAAAAGCTGGAAATCTTTCCAATGAGGTGCTGCTGTCACCACAGAGTGCTGCACGAATGACTCACAAAACCCCATTGTTGCACATCCACTTCTCTGATCTCAAAGTCAGTGGTGTCTTTTTTTTTAAATTAAACCTGCGATTGCTTATTTGGTGAGCAGTGGAAACAAGCTGTAAACACAAGACTAATAAATATCCACTTGTTGATTTTGTGGATATATAGCGAAAAACTCATTAGCAAATACTTGCCTGTTTTAATTCGTCTTTGAAGTGTCTGGTTCTTAAGCTGCAAAGCGCTCGGCAATGTCCACCAGCTGGTCAATAACTTTCTCTGTTTGTTGTCGGGCGCTGGGTATGGATTAAACAGTGTGTTTATTAGAGCTATTCTTTCCAGGAACAAAACAAACCTAAACAAATCAGGCGATAGTTATCTGTGGACTCTTTCCAATGCGACACCGTGCGCGTTACACATCAACCGTATCACTAGAAAAACTGTTAGCAATGGACGTTACCTCAAACATAACAGATATGTTGAGATTTTACATTTCTTTACATTGCAAGTTAGGGTTACAAACAGATTTTCCTTTTCCAGCAGCTCATGGGTGGTGCAGACCTTTTGTCCCCTGTTCGTCAGGCCCAGTTTCAGCTCAGACGCTTCTCGATCCATCAGCTGCCCCCGGTCAGCGTCTTCTGTCACCAGGGCAAAAAATAGCTCCAGCTTCCTGCCCTGCGGCCCCTCTGTTCCCTGGGGCGGAGCGGTGCCACCTGTCAGCCACAGCGCAGGTTAAAAAGCCAGGCTCTGCAGACACAGATGGACAGCCACCACTGCCTCATGTGTTTGCTATCAGCCAGGTTTGGTGTGGCTGGCTGGCTCGCAGCGGACGACTTCATCGCCGTTACCTCATATGTGTACGCCGTCCAGGCTGCCAGGAGCAGTATTACATACTGTAGACATAAAAGAACAAAGACTTAGGTCACGTCTTGGATTAAAAAAGGACACAAGATTAAGAATTTCCTACAGTGCGAGTTAACTGGATGGAAGGACTCCATTCATGCGCTTTCTCAGCGACACCTGGGTGGAAACCCTGATGTAGAATCAGCTTTGGATCTTGTTTGATTTTGACTGAGAGAAGTCTGGTTAGCATTCTGCGATAAGAGACTTGAATTGTTGGAGGACTTCATGAAATATCTGCCAAGACGAACAGCTCTGGGTTGACGTAAAGGTCTGATATCAGTTAGCTACTGTACGTCGTCTTGAATGGAGCATAGACCACCATTCAAATGCAGCTAAATCACCGGAATAAATGTTAGCCAAGTATTTATCTGCAAAAGCACAGATAAATTGAAATTGGCCGCTGTATGCTCTGTTAAGGTTTAAACACAAAAAGCACACGGTTCGGCTTAAAATACCACCACTCTCATGGATGAAGTCGTCCAACTTCCCATGAAAAATAGCCTGAAAATGAAAATGTCTGCAGCCCCGCTTAAATAACACTCGGTTTTGACGCCAAGAAATCAGATGGGAATGTCTCCAGACGTCCTTAAAAATATCCAGCGGGGTGATTCTCCACCTTCTGCTGCGACAGGTGGCTAATATTAAGTACATAATGTGAACATGATAAACCATGTTTGGTACACCATAATCTTGGATGTAGCTGTGGTTTGCACTGTTAACTGCCAACAACATCCTGGTAACTGGGCTGCTGACAACGTGATTCTTTTTTTCCTTACAGTCGTTGAAAATTGCTGAATACTTGACTACGACTCACAGAGTTGTGTCTCGCTGGCATCCAAAGAGGTTTTGATTTAATCTCATTCTGTTCGCCAATAAGACCCCACTGAGATGTTCCATTGTCGATGAACTGCTCAGGGCTCGTGGCCCAGTAGGACGACTGATTACACGTCTTAATCGATTTCGTTTTCAGACAAGAATCAGTGTTTTATACATGTGCTGTGGTTCTTCTATTCAGACGAGCAGTGATTAAAACAACATGGCTATCTGGGAAGATGTCCTGTTGCAAACCTGGAAAAAAAAAAGATTTCTCCAAAGCAGTCTAGACGGACAAAGATACCTCTGAGGTCACCACCGTCATGACTTCCAGACTGTTTTGAGATGACTGGCTCTGCTGGACACAAGACCTGATGGAAACCCAAACATTCAACGGGCCAAGACTGTGGTTATGTCAGCTGTGGTTACATTACGCAATAAGCCTGAGTAAATGTTGCCCGAAATAACTTAATCTAATGATTTTGCTGTAAAACTCTTTTCTAGTAACTTTCTTTGTAATTCATCATGTTTAATGTGAACAAAACTGAGCTATTGATATCTAATGACACTTTTAAATGGAGTGATGTTCTGGGTGAAAACCTAATCTGAATTTGAAAGAGTTTGTTTTGCTTTTAGCTACATTCATTTTCAGGCTATCCAACTGGTTTAGTTAGTTTGATATTCTAGGAAACATGCTTAGCCGCTCTCTTGCTAAGAGTTAGACGAGATGAGATCAGTGTCACTATCATGACTGTGGCTACGTCCATGAGATGGTTAGCTTAGCTTAGCATGAAGAGTGGAAGCAGGGGGAAACAGCTTGCCTCACTTTTTTCAAGGTACAGAGGTTCATGAGCCGACCACGTATCTGTGAAGCTCATTCATTTACACGCAATATCTTATATGTTTACCTGGAGACTAAAAATGACAAATCGATTTCCCTGTTTCCAAGTTTTATGCTAAACTAAGCCTACTTTCTCCTGGCTGTAGCCTCCAATGATTGGACAGACAAGAGCGTGTATCGATCTCATCTAATTTTGGGCAAGAAAGTGATAAAGCACATCTCACAGAAACAGCGGTGCTCTAATGGACGTTAACAACACGCACTGATACCAAAACGACTGGAGAGGTCGATTGCTAATGACTCCCAAAACAATATATATTATTGCTGGACAGTTCTGGACCTTCTTCGTCAGTGTCGTTAAGGTTTTGAAACAGTAGCAGTTTGACGAGATTACGGCACCAAAACAATGTATTAGGTTGAGGAAAAGATCATGATTTGGATTAACTAAGTATGTTAATTACAAAAAAACTTACATTACGTGCATGGCATAAGTTGTACTTAAGGTATCCCTGATAAATAGCAGCTGCTATGCTCAGATGAGGGCTTGAAAATAGTTTCTATTTTTTCTTTTTTACTCTATCGACGGTGATATGTTGTGGTTTCTTTCTTGTGACAAATGTACTTATTGTAAGTCGCTTTGGACAAAAGTGTCTGCTAAATGCCCTAAATGTAAATGTAAATGTAAGTTAAGGTCATTAGGTAGGTTGAAAAAACTCACCACTGACTTTTGGTTTCACACTGGATACTGAACGGCATTCACCCAGGTGAAAGTCCTTCATTGGTTTGAGCCATCCATCCACTCCACATCCTCCATCTAATAACTACGCCCAATAGAGGACTCTTCCTAACAATAAACAGAAATATGAGACGTAATAAGCTGCTTGTGCGGTTGACCAATACGGTCGTTTTTCCGGTGAGGACGGGCTTAAAATCATCAGCATTGTGACTTTGTGAAGGAGAAGGCTCCAACATCCACTACTTTACTGCGCCAAGGTGATCTCAGATGGAAAAAATCACTACTGTTGTGCACTGAAATGGTAGATATTGGACACCCGCAGTGTTCGATCTGCCTTTTTGTTTCCTGATTTGCTCATTTTCGACTCAGCACCTGTCCATTTTGGTTTGGATGTGCATGCACCCTCCTATTTTCACACTGACTCATACCCAGTACAATGTAGTGAAACTCTGTACTCGGTGTAGCGGATGAGGAGTCATCGTTCCGTCCCACAGGAGCCAACTCCAGCTCTGGGCCAATTCCTCAGTCAAGGGAACTGGTAACTAATAACCTAATTTACATACTTTTGATGGAGGGGAAAAGCGAGGCACCCGGAGGAAACCGTCACAAGCACGGGGAAAACATGCGAGACCCAGGACCAGGACCCCCTTGCTGTGTGGTAACACTGCTAACCACTGCACCACCATGCTGACTTATGTGGTTTTCAGTCATCACACTTGCAATCCAGTCACAGACGCTTCAGAAACACGTGCGAAGCTCAGATAACCTGTCTCTTCACGGCAAAACACGGACGTGTCCAAATTAAAACCGAAATGAGACAATGTCAGTGACAACAGCCAAACGTGAGTCAACCGGAACGAAACCTTCTTTGTTGATGAGGAGAGCGATCGAGCTAAGATCTGCAAACAATTTCCTCTAAATGAGTAGCCTGTGGCGCGAGCTAAAAAAAAACACATTAAGATGAAGGCATCCAGCTATTATCTGTGCCCTTCGTGTTCTGTGAAGTGCCTGCTGGTGGTTTTACACACTGGCTGCATTCTCCTCTGGAGAAGAACACAAGAGCAAAACGAACGCGGAATTGTTGTGAATGCACCTAAACGAAACAAGATGGCCCTGCAAAGCTGTTAAGTGATGCAACGAGTGAAGAAAGAAGAAACAAAGACTGACATACTTTTGACGATCTTCGTCAGTTCTCTCACCGTTTTGATTCCCTGTGTGTGTGCCGAGTGTCGACAGCAGAGATTCAGACCTAAATAACCGCTCCGTTGTTCCAGATACTGCAGCTGCTTGTTCGCTCTAATTCCTCTGCATTTATTTACAGCACAGAAACAAGGACACTTGAGCTTCCCCTTTCACAGGGCTATATCTGTGGAAGGCCTGTTGTTGGCCTGTTTTTGTCTCGAGCAGAAATGCCTCCAGTGCCAAGACAAATAAGGCGCACATTTTTGAACGACACTGGAGGCAAGAGTCCAGGAACGGGTAAAACAAAGCCGGAAAGTGGTAAGTATTCCCATTAGGAGGAAGAGATTTAATCTTTTCAGCACCTTGGATAATTTGTCTGAACAGTCCTGCTATTAAACTCCACTTGTGTTCGCGTCTGGTGAAGGTCTCAGCACGGTTCAGAGGGTGTTTGGTCAAATAGAAAAAGGCAGAGCCGCGCTGGCAAAGCTTTGCTGTTGAATCACTGGATCTGTGTGGAATCTGATACGGCAGCTCAAATGCTTACATCATCGCATACATGCTGGACGGTAGCTTCGCCGACCTGTGAGGTTCGTTCTGTGCGGTAACACAGGAGCCGGGCCGCGTATTCTCGTAGAAAAGGCTGCTCTGAGTTCTTCCTGTGGATGTCCAACAGAGGGACCCTGCGAATCCTGACAAAAACACAAGAGTAGGATCGATCTCCGTCCTCTTGCAGCTTTAAAGTGCATCATTTCCAGAAGCCTGAGCATTAAAATCTACATCTTAAATCATTCAATGAAAAATAATGAGACTAAAGATCTCAACTCTTTTGCATCACGTTAAAGTACTGCCTATAGTCTTGAGAAGCATGCACCTCAGCAAAACATACTGTTACACTGGATTACAGGTGATACTACAGATTCTCATGGGGACCTAGTTCAACAGAAAAACACCCCTGTAAAGAATGAAACAGTGAACACAGCACTGACCATTTGTCAAATGCCCATAACAGACTATATTTAGGTTAACCTGACAAGGACCTCCTGCGGTCATGTGATTGATCGTTCTCTCAGAGGCAGAATTATTGTGCCGTTGCTAGTCTGTGGCAAAAGTACCTGTCATCCTTTCAATCACAGTCATTCTCTAAGCTTGACCAAGTAGTTTTAGTGACACAAACTTATCCTTAAAACTATGCTAATCGAGAAAATACTGCATTTGGTATGAACAATAATAATAAACTTTATTCGTATGGTGGCTTTCAGAACACAGTTACAAAGTGCTTTACAAAACCGGATAAAGCACAAAACAAATTAGACAAGCTTAAAGTGATTAGAAACAGAACACATGGGAGAGTAAAACACACAACAGTAAAGCAGACAAAATCACTGAAAGGCATTTTTAAACAAATGGGTTTTCAGAAGTCACTTAAAAAGATGACACGATGAATTTGGAGCCCTGATCTCCTCAGGCAGGTCTTTCCAAAGTCTTGGGTAAGGGTTAACTTTGACTGCTGTAAGGCTCTGTTAACTGTGTGAATTAATCCAGACCTTGGAACAACAAGAAAAGAAGCATGTGTGAGAGGGAACATAGGGCAATAAAAGATCTGTTGAATAACTTAGAGCCAGGCCTCTCAGAGCTTTGTAAGTAATCAATAAAATATTAAAATCAATTCTTAAAGAAAGGGCTCCCCCATTGAGGGAATAAATGGCAATTGCCTTTTAGCCAGTTGTTTTGAGTGTGCGGCCTGAAACGTTAATATTTAGTTCACTCTCAAAGCTCTCACTAAACAAGTTTCCAGTTGTAGCGGGAGGCAATAAAAACACTCAGATCAACCCCCTGCTCACCGACAGACAGCAGACGGACAAAGTTACACACATAGTGGAGCATTCAGCAGCTACAGAGAAAGATAAATGAAGGTAAATGAAGAGTGGGTATTAGACTGGCCAGAGACTCAATGCAATGCAAAATGACTGCCAATGTTGCTCCTAGGCGCCCCGAGGATGAGCGCCAGGCGTCGAAGACAAGTCACATAGTGGCCTGACCTTGTAATTACAACGTCAAGTAAATGCACTGGGTAAAAAAAAAAATCCCCTTTTCCCATAAGCTTACAGTGTGAAAGAAACGGCTGTAAAAGGGAAACATTATGGGCATCATGGGTATCAATTTGGTATTTCTGGTTCATTTAGATGGTCTAGAACTGCTCCTTACTAACATTACTTAGATGACTTATCTTATCTTATCTTATCTTATCTTATTGTAATGTGGACAATCTGATAGTTATATATCTGGGGAGTCATTTGGCTTCATGCGTCACTGAGCAGCTTTCACAGGAAACATACGGGGCCCAGGCTCTGACACCGTATCCAGTTCTCATTAAACATCAGTGGCTTGATGTGTAATAAGCAACCATTTGCTCACATATCCAACTTTATAAGGTCAGCGTTGTGTTTACAGGCTGCTGTGCTGCCCAAAGTGGCAATAAAGATTGCTTTTTTGCAGGCCAAATGATAGCTGCTGTCAGTAAATGAATCGGTGGGGTGAGCATGAAGTTTGGAAGGCAATAACAAACGACCTGCTGCTGTTAAGTTTGGAGGACTTCATCTGCTGGTCTGTTGTTTCTGAATGACCCGTGACTCCAGGTTAAACAATGAGCCTCTTGGGGACCGAAGTTCAGTTGCCGTCCTCTGCAGACCGGTCTCCACCATGAAATGTTGGCAATGTATATCGGCACATTACATGTTTATGACCTGACTTTCATATCCGGAGGTGGAGGCGACGGTTGTGGGGTTACAGGCATGTTGAGTAAGTGTGAAAGCACTGGATATTTTTAAAGAGACCTCGGGTCGGGACAGTTTCCAGCTGTGTTTGTTGTGACCCAAAAACAGGTAATGTAACGCAAAACACGATCTTTTCCTTACCCTAACCAAGTGTTTTACTACCTAAACCTAACCAGAGCACAGTGTTGTCAAAATTGAAAACTGAACCTTAAGAAATGATAAGTTGCAACATAAAGAAATTTAAAGTTTCAACATATCTGTGGCTTGCAGAAAAAACGTTTGTTCTGGCGATTGGGTTGTCCTCTGAGAAGCATCAAGTCAGACATTTCAGAAACACCTTTCACGCGGCATGTTTGATACTCAAAAGCTTGATTTTCAGGGAAGGAAATCCTTTAAAGGATGTTATAGATTGAACTGATAAGGCTTTTAAAAACATCATGTTTCCTCTGACCTTGTCAGCCTTTCTCAACATTTTTTTTGTTCACATACGTCCAAAAAAATCCGATGCTCAAATGTCAGAGAACATGTGACGAGAGCAACCATCATCTTTCTAACAGTTGGGGTCAAAAGTAAACCTTCTGAGAATGTCGGTGTGAAAAGGTGTTCCCCTTCTTTTCGTGTTGTTCTGTGCTACTCCTATTGCTTCAAACAGTCCGGGTCAACAGGACACCGTCTGCACATTAGACCCAGGGTCAAACAGACACCTGCTGCCAAGACAAGCAGTCGTATAACTGACAGGCGTTAACACTCCCGTAACTACACTGCTAAGCTGTGTTAAATACGGTGCACTGCGTTAGGGTGCGGCGCTGCCCCGCTGCCCATATCCGACGCATCAGAACCCATCCACGGACCTTGATTAGCGCTCGTGTCTTCTCCCGTCCCGCTCCTCCTTGTCCCCCTCCTCCTCGTCTCATTTCACACTAAACAAAGTCGCGGCGGGGTCCGATGGCTGGAGCCCCCTCTCTCTTATCACCTCACAGTCGGAGCCACTGGCTGGGTTGATGAATTTGGCTGGAAGGAATCTGCAGGCTGCTCCACTTGACTGAGCAGAGCTAATGAGTCAGAAAATCCCACAGCCAGGGCTTCAGGGTTCACCATGGGCATCGGGAGAAACAGGTAGTTCAAGCACAGGAGGGAGGATGAGGTGTGTTTCATGGGGAGCATTTTGCGGATTGTTGAGCGAGCGGGGGAAAGGCTTCTGAGGATACGTTTCGGGGGATTGGGGGTTGAAACGCTGCGAGGACTCCAAGGAGGAGAGGGCGTCAGAGGTGTGTGTGACTGGATGAAGCAGGGATTACCCCGCTTTGATCTGTAAACCGTGGCTGTACCAGGGCGTCTTGGGGACCTCGACTCTTAGCCAGGTGCACTCTGTTCATCAAGCCGCTGCCAACCCCCCACCAAGCTGCCCCCAAGGTGTGAAATGTGCCCCCAATCCGTTTCATACACGCCCCATCACACAGCAGACCTACAGCAGGAGAAGGACTGGCAACGGAACAGACGGACGGTACGGCCCGAGCTGTTCTCACACTGCCAGTATCTGGTGTCCGCAGGAGCACAATAATTATTAGTTAATGTTTAGAGGAACAGTTACACATTGTGGGAAAGTCTATTCACTTTCTTGCTGAGAATAAGATGAGAAATAATTTCCTGTTTGCCATGAAGCTAGAGCCAGCAGCCGATTAGCTTAGCTGGAAGACTGGAAACACGGGGAAATAGGCAGCCTGGCCATGTCCAAAAGTAACAGAATGCACCTACCAGCACCTTTAAAGGAAGTATTTGTAAGAAGAGTTGATGTTTGAGTCTCATTCCCAACTCACCAAAACCTGACGCTTTGGGATTGTAGGATGGGTCATTATTTAAAGTGAGCTGAGAATTAATATTCTCATCTAAATCTCTGCAAGACAGCATTTCGCCTAACCACTGTGCTGTTTTCAGGTCTAGCTTAAAGTTTGTCTCATAGTTGTTTCAAAAATCCCCCCATCAGACTGAAACCTGCAAGCTGTGGTAGCATTTACTGTAAATGAAAAATGTTGGCGGACCAATCCGAGATTACTTGCATAATCTTACTCACTGTTTCACTGTAAATCTGGTCTGTATCTTGGGATTGGAAGTTCAGTCTTGACAGATTCAAAGCAAGGTGCACGATTTTCTACTTTGAGCGATGAAGTGAGGCAGATTCAGAGTCTACAGCTGAAGCAGAGTCAGACTGGCTTTGAGCACAGAGGTGCTTCGAACTAAAGGCTAATATTAGCATGCTAACCTGCTGATGTTTAGCAGGTGACCTGTCTACCACGTTCATCACCTTGGTTTAGTGTGTTAGCATGCTAATATTCGCTAATTAACATTAGACACAAATTAGGTCACAGCTGAGGCTGATGGGGATGTTTTTGGTTGGGCAGGTATTTTGTCAGAAATCAAAGAACTGGAGCGTTAACATTTTGACCCGAACACTGTCAAATGTAATTATAGTCAATTATAAGACATCCTGAGGGAAACATGAATGTTTCCTGGCGATCCACAAAGAAGAAAGCTGTTGAGATAACTGATCACCATCAACAGAGTCATGCCACTGACATGGTCTAAAGAAAGAAAGATTGTTAATATTTTCTTTGTCTTTGTTCTTCCACTTAGTCCAGTTTGGGGTCTCAGGTTTAGTGGTAAGACTCTAAGAAATCCCCATTAACACAAGTTCTGCAGTGTTCATGATTCTCTCATGTTGTCCATATGACTTTGTGCTGTTTTCACACATTTTTCCTCTCAAACATGTCCAAATACAAAAAATATGGATCATTAAACAACCCAGATGATGATAACCTGCAGGACAGCCCATTATTTCTGATATATAGCCTTCCCTCTTGTTCAAGGAAAAATCACTTTGTTCATACATGTACAGTAAGTACTCAGATTTGACGGTTCAGTTCTGACTTGAGGACATACATTTTTTGCTATTAGCTGGAAACGAACGAGACAGATCTTTCACGTTTCCTTTGACGGAGAGGTCAACATTGTTCAGAGAATGTTCTTTCTTCGGTTCTACAGCTCGAGCTGCGATGCTGGAAAAGCTACGAGTGAAGAATGTGTACAGTGTCTGTTTCTGCGCTTCACATCCTGTGGCGAGGTCCATGCACTACCTGGCTATCCATTCTTGAATCCTCGATGATTGGCGGACAGAAGTGACTGGGGCCATTTGAATTATGCATACGAAAAGTAGATGCTGCTGGCGTCAGCTCAAAGCATTCTTCTGTGACATGTGCAGAACATACAGACAGGGAGGCTTTTCCCTGCAGTGACCAATCTGTTCTGCAGACAGCCTTGAACCTCAATCCGCAAGATCATAGGAACACTCAGCCTGTTGCTGTTTATTTTTGTGCCCCATCAGGTCCGGTGTGAGTCTCCCTCTTGCCTGTTATTAATAGACAAGACGGAATTGGATAACTATTTGATGAAGTGCTAACGCAAATGTCAGCATTTGAGTGTCTGACTTTTCTTTGTCAGAAAGCTAAAACTACCGGGTTAAGTGGCATCATTCCTTCAGTGTTGCTTCAACCCAATAGCCAGAATAAATGTTGACAGAGTACATTTCTGCAAAAACCACAGATAAGTGAAATCTTAAAGTTTGTGTAGGTTCAATTTGAGTTTTTCTCTCGTCACCACACCGTGCTCATGCTCTTAGGTTCAGGCACAAAAACAGGGTTGGGAAAACATCATGGTTTGGCTTGAAATACCTGTTTCGGTCGCCATGAACACAGCTGCAGACGTCCTGAGGTCTTGTTAAAAATACTCGCTCTTGTCTCCACAGACACGGATGGAGACGTCCTGATGTCTCGTCGCAAATACCTGCCTTGGTCACCACAAACACTGCTGGAGATAGCTGGAGATAACCCTGTCTCTGTCGGAAACATTAGTGCATATGGCCTGACTTCCTGTAAAGGATATGGTTTTTGTCTCCACAAAGACGGCTGGAAAATGTCCCCTGGTCTCCTTAAAATTATCCAGTGATGCGGCACTTACAAATGTTGACACACAGACTTGAGCCGCAGTCACTCTACCACCTGCTGACAGCCAGGTCAGGTAAGAAGCATGTAACGTGAACCTGATGCGACACGTTTTGTAGACATGTCGATATGGTACGTGGCTTACGACGCGCACCAATTTGACCGTATCCGTGGTTTGCAGGAACGTATACTTGTCACATTTTATCCCGGCGACTGGGCTGGTAGCTTTCGAGAAAAACATCTTTGCACTGCTTTCAATCAACATCTGGAAAAGAAAATAGAAACATCACAGTCACATGTTTTCAGGAGACCACAGAATTACTCAACCACCAAGACTTTTAGAAGGAAAGTGGACAGTCAAGAGCCGCAGACAACAATGATTCAGAACTGTCACGGATGACACCACCATCACACGAAGGCACTGAAAAGAGCCGCAACTAAGAACAGGATGATCGTTCTGAGATGTCTCCACGCACACATTCTCCGTATGTTAACAAGTTGTGAAAGCAGCTGAAATGTTGAATATTTTTGGATTTGGCTTTTTTTTCCCCCTGCGTGTTTTAACACAGTTAAACAATGAAGACCCATAATCAGAGGCTGACGGTGCGGTTACATCACACAGTAATCGTTTATCACTCTGACACGCCATCATAAAAAAAGTTCACCTGTCACTACCTCTCTCAAACTTTTTGTATGAATGAACGAGAATGAGCGGGGCCGAGAACTGTGTGTGTGTGTGTTTGTGGTGTCTGTATGGGCATGTTGTGGAGGTTTGCGGGGTTGCTGGGGAGGGAGCGCAGGGAGAATCAAAGCATCAGGAAGGGCATGGGGTTGAGTGTGCTGTGTGTGCTTAGCCCGCAGCCATCCACACTGCAGGACACCGAGGAACATGTGATGGGGATGATCACCCCCCAACAACACCCACCCCTGCCCGCACCACATCCCACCCCGACTCGCCCGCGCCGTGTCCTTTTGACCCAGATCTCCCACACCTTCTCCCAGCAGCCCCCTCGTCTCATATCTTGAGCTCCTTCTTTTTTCTCTCTCTCTCTCTCTCTTCCTCGCCTCTTGCCACATCAGTTGGATCCCGTTCCGGCCTCCAGCCACGAGCCCCGACAGGCCGCGGTGCAAACAGAGCCTCGAGTTAATGTAATGAGCCAAAGAATGCCACCTCTCAGGTCTGAAATCTCCCTGAGTGTTAAGTGACCAGAGAAAACACAGTTGTGGAGGTATGCGTGCACGTGTGGGCCCTCGGTAAACGCAGAACAGAAGGAGAGAAAAAAGAAGCAAATGCAAGGAAAAGTGGAGAGAGGGAAGAGCTCGAGGCGGCGAAAACAAACGTAAAGGATGAAGATGAAGAGATTTAGCGGATGTGCAAACTGCGCTATTGCATGCACGCGTATAAATGTAAAAATGCATGAATTAACGCAGAGCCTTTTGGCTTCAGCTGAGTGCTTTTTTTTTCTCTCTCTCTCTTTCGGGCAAAAAAAAAAAAAAAAGACCAGTCATGACACCACACGTTGTTTCCACCTCATCCATTTTTCCAGTCGTATCGCCGTTGGATTCGAATGGAAAAAGAATAAAGGAGAGATGACAGATGGATGTTGAGAAATGCTGAAGGTGAGCATGAATATTTAATTTCCACAGGTGCTGCTTTGACTCTTTGACGCTTGAAGATGACTCCCGTGTTTGTTTTTTTGCCGTGTTTGGTAGCAGGGTGCTGTGGAATAGCTGCGTTTTAAGTCAGGCTGTCAATTAAGCGTGAAAGAAAATAAATGAAATGCTATTATTCATGAAAAATGCAACAGCTTCAACAAGTCAAGCCACATTTTGGTGGCTGGTATCCATGAGTGAGTGGGAATGAGGGGACTGTTGGGCCTTGGCGGAGGTATGCGCTCTACTGAGTGCAAACAGTATGTTTGTTTTATGTCTGCAACCTCGAAAACTGCACTGTAAACTTTAGAAGTTGACTTTAAAAAGAAGTCAGGAAATCTGTTACCTCAGGATTAAAAAGTAAAATGAACTATTACATTTAAGTTGTAAGAGCCAAAAGGTTTTTTTTACAACTTGAAATTATTCGTTGACTTTACTTGGTAGATGTGTTTCATTACTATCTATTGGCACAGTATTTAAGCATTGAGATGTGCTTTTGAGCATTGAGCATTACATGAGTGGGTCTTACTTTTCGTGTCTTTACATTTTCTGATCTGCCCTCTTGTTTTAGCTGAACCTTAGACAAGGCTTCCTTGTTTGACTTGACTGTTGGCTGTTTATTCTGTAAAACTCTCTTCCTGAGGTGCTAAATAAATAAAGTGTATTATGATCATCATTATTGTTATATTACAGAGTGGATTCAATGAAAATGTCATGTGTAGAATTCCTGACCAGACTGGGAGCTGTCAGAAAACAACGAACACACCCAACAGACCCGTCTGCGTCCGCTGAATAAGGGCAATGATCTTGACATCAGCGTCTCTGTTCTCCTCATTAACCTCCTTAAGGTCACTGTTCCGCCTCCTGTGTCATCCCGCCACATCAACAGAGCTTGAGGTCAAAGGTCACCTCAGTGGCACCAGCCAGAGGTTGTAGCTCCTTCGTTAGTCGGACTGAACTCCTCTTGTTTACACTATTAGAAGCTAACTTAAACTGCCAATAGAGAACTTTTTTTGCTTTGACTTATCGTTCTGAAGTAATCACTGATCGCACAGTGTGATGGCTGCAGAAAAATAACACCATCCGTGTATAGACTGGTTCCCTGTAAACCTCACTTTCACTGTTTTTTGCTTCGGACAGTAGCCAAGCCGTTAGCGTTAGCCATGTTGCTCTTGCTGTCTTTGCGACAGCAGCACCAGCCGTAAGGAAACGTGAGGAGGGGGGGAGTTGAACATTTGTCTTTTTACACTTTAAGTAGAAACCCATGATTAAAACACTTACTAAAATTATTTAAGGGAATTCTTTACACATCCCTTTCTACCCCTACAACCAATCGCAAATGAGGATATGCAGATGCAAAAAAGTAGGTTAGGATTGGAACAGCTGAAATCAGGAAGATGTCCAGCCTGCATAGTTGTGTCCGCCGGTGAAAAAAGAGTGAGAACTTCCATCTGGGTTTTATGAGCACACCACCAAACCATTTCTTTAATTCTCCAGGTGTTGTTTGGCGACTTCAAGGTGGACCGCGATGGAGGACTCGATTTTCCAAAACAAAAACAGGATTTCTGCAATTACGATCTGAATCACCCAGCGTGCCTTCGAGAGGGAGCGTGAGGCGACACGGCAAAACACGTGCGGAGATAACATCTGATGCCTTCCTCGAGCTACAGTACTGGGGGGTTAATTTGTATAAAACATCTCAGTTACCCTTAAATAACCCTGCGTCTCTTTCTCTCTAATATTAGTCGGAAGACAGAAAACATCTGCCCGCGGCCAACACTCAGCAAACCACCCACTGATACATGGCACAGATGTGTCCTGACCTGAGCTGAGCGTGTGGATAAAATAAAGACATTCGAGATATATCATGAATGGCTAGAATAAACAGAGACGTGGAGAGGTGTGGCCTCTCACCTCCATGGGGAATTTCTCACATCATGGTCAGGCTGTGTGGAGAAAAAAAGGTAAGCCAAAGGAGAGGCCAATTGTACCAGATATAGGACGGTATCAACAGTGTTGTGTTTCCAAACTGGTCAAAAGACAAAAAGGTGGTTATTGGACACTGGCTGTGCTGCAGTCTAACCTGGAAATCAAGAAGGGTAAACATGCTTGTGATTACTTAATTAGTAAATTATTTAGAATCAAGCTTAATTTTCATGGTAGACAGCAACGTTCCGGACAGTTTGGTCTTACTGTACCTCGCGGCATCTCTTGTTCTTGTACACATACATCTTGAACGCTGCAAGCGAGAACAAATAGCTTCTAATTATTTACATAATTGCCTTCCAGGGAAACAGTGAGGACAGGAAGCCAGGGGCTCGATTCCAAGAATCTGCGGTCACATCCACAGCCAGCTTATTAATCGGTTTGGGATTTGTAGACATAAGACGATGAAGGATTCCTGCAGTCTTAGGCTCTCGCTGAAAGAGAGGCGTCAGTATCAGTCAGTCTCAGGGAGCTAAAGTAGGACCGGTGCCACTCTGAAGGGCGAAGATTGTTCAGTAAGTTCAACGTTCCCCTCAGGCCAGCGGAGGTCTGACCTGTCGAAGGCATGAATATCTGTGTGACTCACCTGCCGGCCTTTGGCGAAGTCGGAAGTTACAACTTGACACAATGTCATTAACAAACATGGTGGTGAGTTTAAAAACTCCACTGGAATAAACAGGGGTTTATGAAATACTGGATGACTTGGCTATATTCTTATATATTTCTTCTCTATACTTCTGTACTTTTATCTCCTTCTAGTGCAAAAGTCACCCAACAGAGAGTCCCTTCAATCCTAATGCTACTACTCATATGAACACAGCTCAATGGGGAGAGGATGAAGTCAGCAAAGCACTAAACGCAATAAAGAAAGCACTTTCTGGAACCAAAACATGCAAATATTCTCCTGCACGTGAACTTTTTACCCCCAGGATCTGTCAGGACTGGACCTCCTGTAAATCTCTGTGCCGATCTGACCTCCGGCTCGCCTAAAAATTCAAAACATCTCATTTGAAACATCTCCGTCCAGCCATTATCTATGAGCGCTTATCCTTTTGCAGCGTTGTTGTGAGGCGCTGGAGTCAAGCTGACATGGGCAAAAGGTCGGGTTCAACAGACAGGTCGCCAGTTCATCACATGGCTGAGACACACGAACAACTGTTCACACTCACATTCATTCGGAGTCGTCAATCAGCTAACCCCTCCTTGTTTTTGTCTATCCAGTGTGTTTCTGTTGGTGTTCAAACTGTACATGACGGCAGAGACGGGCCCCTCAAAGTCTGTCTGACTTCAGAAAAGTCATGACAGGTTCTTTAACCCGCTCTTAATCATCAGAACAAGCGACCTTAACCACGAAGAGGTGATGGTCACAACCTTTCAGTGTTTTTAAGGTGTTGGTTTGAGCTGTGAGAGATGATCTGAGCATCGACCGACAGAGTCAAAAAAAGAACATCTTGAAAGGAAGCATGAAGCGTGTTTTGTGAAGTTTTACTAAAGCATGTTGTCAAGCCAGAGGGGCCAAAGCAGAGATGACTATCACGATCAATTCCCAAGGTTTCTGAGACGGATCATTGTCTCACTGATGTGACGATGCTGCACTCTAGTGGTCAAAAAATGTCAATGACTCGGTTGGTTTGGGTTTTCATCAAATGATCCACACTTCCTGCTGTTAGGTTGCTGATGGTTGCTGCCCTAAAAGAGGTCCTAACTTCAGTCATAGGATGTCCCTCAGAACATTTGCTCTATACCAAAGCACGATTTAACAGTAACAGTAACAGTAGACAAGATAGGTCTTCAGGCATCTACTGCTTGTTAGAGCTGGGTTTTGAATGTATTGATGTGGTTGTATAATTAAAGGTGCAACGTGGAGTTTTCTTGGAGACAAACAAACGTGTTGACATTAAGTGCTGATCATGAACATGCATTGTGTGCATCCTTGAGGTCATACATGAAGTTGTATGCCGTCTCAGAGCCCATTTGCTGAAACATTTTAAATCCTGCGCTGTTCACATCCATTTTTACTCACTTGCCGTCCTCTTCCTCGCTGCTTTTACTGGCACATTGCTGCACCTCTCTGTGCATTTTCACCAGCGACCATTGATCATCTCAATAGCATGATACCTGCACCTGCATGTCTACCCTAGTGTTCAAAAACTCCAGGGTATCTTTGAGATTGTGTGCGATGCACTTTTTTGAGAAAAGTTTATTTTCAAAAGACATTCAGATTGAAGAGGAGTCAGATCAGTGAGCTCAGCTTACATAGTTAGATTGTATCACTGAATTGTACTTGAAATAAACAATATTGCTCCCTGATTGTTCGTCTTGTGATGGCCTGATAGCCAGCACCCTGCAGGCAGCATATATCCTTCATTTCTTACATAAACATACTCTCATGACTGTGACGCATAGTATAGAATATGTCAAGTATTTGAAAAACGCGATTCTCCTCAGGCTACGAAACCTTCAACTGTAACATTGTGTTGGCAGCACAAGACACCCATGAACAGAATCATTTCTGGAAGTTTGTTTTTTCTGGCTGTACAGTATTCATATCGGTTATTCCCAATGCATGGTTGTAACAGTAAGGGTGTTTAGACTCCTTAAAACCTGTCTTTGAACTCTAGCATGATTAACTGCCCTCTAATCTGACCACAGGCTCACACTGAAGATCAGAAGTGACATTAAAACCAGATGTGTCTGGAAGAATGAGAATAAATCATTCATGACAAGAGATAAACATCTGTAGAGATTTACTGAAGTAATTAATTGAGGTGCTTTAAAAGCCAAAACCACAAAATGAGTCAGATAGAGCTTCCAGACTAAAATGTCAGGTCATGTGAACCAAATGTCAACCCAGAAGATGTTTGTGGCTCAGGAGTAGTGCCTTGTCTTATTAAAATACTGCAACAGCAGATGGTTGAGATGATTGATTTTAATTTTATTTTGATAAGTAAATGCAAAAGTTAAGTAAATGCAAAAGTTTAAATCTGAAATCTGAAATCTGCAGGCTGTTTGAGCCACATGAAGCAGGACTGCAGCTGCAAGTCTCACTGTATTACAGGTAGTGAAGTGAAGACACTGTAATATCGCTATATATCCTCAGTGGTGGAATTTAACAAAGTACATTTACTTAAGTACTTAAGTACAACTTTTTATCCAAAAACATCATATATATGTGATGTTTTTGGATAAAAGTTGTAATAATAATGGTTCTTGAAAGTGTTTTTATTAGTATATATACTAATAAAACACTTACAAGAACCATTACACTGCACAAGTACTTACAACTACTTTTGAAACTTTAAGTGCATTTAACTGATTCTACTTCCATACTGTTACTTCAGTAAAGTTTTGAATGCAGCCGTTTTACTTGTATTCGACTATTTTCACAGTGTGGTAGTTAACCACATGGCTGTTCTGTTTGAACAAAAAATGTATAAAATATACATTAATACAGGATAGTCAACCAAGGTGGAGATAAATAATGGTTTATTCTCCTCAAAAAGCCGATTACACGTTGACAAGATTACATGTAGGTCGGTGGCAGCAGTGTAAAGAACTTGGTTTGTTTTTACACAGCCTGCTCCTTTAACGAGCTAGCTTTGCGACAGTAGCTGCGACACTACCAAACCGCGTTACGACTATTTTGGAGGCTGATTCAAAATGGAGTAGAGCTTATGGGAGTCAGTCTAGCTAAACGTCGCAGCTGTATCTAAACCGTTTTTGCGTTTTTACCGCACTCGTTGGGAAATCTGTAACGCCTTCAAAATGGCCGAAGAAAAGAAGTCAGCCTCTTTGGGCTTCTTCTCGAGCTACGACGATTTGAGCGACAGCAGTGACGGCAGCGACTCGGACGAGGAGGGAGAAAGTCGGGGGAAGAGAGCGGGGACAGACGCTGCGGGCAGCGGAGCTCACTCCTCCCAGCAAGGGACCAAACGAGCCGCCGGTGGAGCTCCTCTGCCCAGACCCGACGAGCTGTTCAGCTCCGTGTCCAAGCCCGCCTTCCTCTACAACCCTCTGAACAAGGAGATAGACTGGGACAGTCTCACGGTCAAGGCTCCGGAAGAGGTGAACACCAGACCAGCAGCCTGGTTACCATTAACCTGGGTTTTATATTAATATTACAGCTGACTGACTGATATAACTGAGCTCAGGCAGAGATGAGACATGTTGAGACGTGCCACATAACGCCACACATCTACAGTTATCAGTCATTTTAATGTAATCTTATTACAATTATAGATATTTTCAATATCAGTCAGTTAAAAATAGATTGCCTGGCAACAATCTGCAGTAAAATGTTTCTCAGTAGGGCTGAAATGAAAAGATTTTCATTATCAATTCATCTGTTGATTATTATTATTAATAGTTGGTGATATGAATAATTCATTAGTCAGTGAGATGAGAGAAAACTGTGAAAAATGTTCTCAGAACCCATGTTGGGCATCTTCAGGTTGCTACAGTGCCACTGTGTGGATTAAGACAAACGAATCCAAACTCAGAATTTTAATATTTACAATATTAATGAGGTAATAACACAAACGCAGAAATGTTTATCTCTCGATAACTGCATAAACAAGCTGCTCTCAGAGGAAAATAAGGTCCCCAGAACGCTGTTTAAAGCTACAGCGGTGGCAGGGTCCGCCACATATAAACAAAGTAAAACAGTATGAAAGTTGTCCTTTGAAGGTCGGTTTGTTTATTCAGTCATGAAAACAAAAGAGTGAAACCATCAGTCAATGAAGATTCTTTCTTTTTTTCTCTTCATATTAAAATTTCTTCCCCAAATCTACAGAATGCACCTTTAAACCCAAACATATTTAGTTCCCAAACACATAAAACAGAGAACAGCAGCAAATATTCATATGTGACAAGCCAAAACCAGCGGCTCTTCTGCTTTTTGGCCTGACAAGTGACTTGAGCAATCAGTTATTTTACATGAACTAACAGATTAATCATTCAGTCTCTCTATGTCACCATAACTTCTCATTTTTTGGATGGTATATTGTAGAAATGCAAGTACACTGTTTTAAAGAGCAGTCAACTTTTAATTCCTAAGAATATTTAGACTTTTTATTCAGAATTCCCACATTGTAACCATCTTGTAGACAGTCAAGCTGTGAGCAATGTGTTATATTTAGTACAGGCTATATGTTGTTATCTAAATCTGACTATCTGTATTGTAAAGGAAGCAGTTGGAAGCATTTATAGAAACATAAAATGCTCCATGTTTCCACTCCAATGTGTCCATTTTTCCTCCAGACTCCATTTTTGGGAGGCTTTAGGCTGAACAGTTGTTTCTTTCTCTGAGCCCGTTTTCCTGATTCTGTGTTTTCCTCTGTTACTTGAAGCCTGCCAGAGAGTTTAAGCCGTGGAAGACAAACGCTGTGCCCCCGCCTGAGAGCTACGCCGCGGAGCCAGAGAGGAAGAAGGGACCTCCCCCGGGCATGGACATGGCCATAAAGTGGTCCAATGTGTATGAAGACAATGGGGAGGATGCACCAAAGCCTTTCACGGGAAACGCCCGGTTCTTACCCGCGGAGGAGGAACAGTCCGACTCAGGTCAGTCCTTTTACTCTCTTGTCAGTATGATTAAACTGATGATATGATCACTTCTGCTGGCTTCATTCTTCCTACTATTATCACACCAGTCCGTTGACAGTATTACACCACCAACTTACTCTGTCATGGCTGAGCATGTTTAGTACTAAAAAACACGTGACTTCCATTTGCACCGCTTCTCTGCTTTAGCCTGTTACGTTTTTATTAACGTGCTGTTTAGTTATTTAAAAAAACCAAACATTATTTTCGTCTCCTCCCCCTACCCGCCACTCCTCTGGCGATCAGATGAGGAATCAAAGGATGACCTGTCTGCCAAGAAGCGTCGGGTCGAGACCTTTAAGCAGAAGGAGAAGAGGAAGAGGGACATGGGACAAGCTACCTCTGACAAGAACTTCGTCGAGGAGGAGAAGAGGATCCTCAGGCAAAATGTTGACTGAGGCCTAAACCGCCTGCAATAAGGAATCTGTTATTTATACATTTTATGTCAGCCGAGGACACTCACAGATATAAGCACAATGGTCCAGAAGGTGGTGTGCTGCGAACATAAACAGGCATTTTACCTTTATGATGACCTCATTAGCAATATTATCGTTTTGTGTTTAAAGGACTGTCGGTGCACAACAAACTGTAGTGTATGATAGTGTCGTGTGATTCTGGTAAATCCCTGCAGACTATTTTCCAAAGGTAAAGGAAAATTCAGGTGTTTTACAGTCGTATTTCATAATTTTGGTCATCATCCCCACCAGGGGCCAGATGTATGAAACACTGTGGATGTGCAGCTGAAGGCGTTTGCACACCAAGTCTGTTTATTCGTTTGAAATTGCTGCACATTTAAAAATAAATACAACCTCATGTTGTGTTCATTATGTTTTCAAGCCGACTTGGAACTATTTTCGATTTTGTGCTATTCTTGGGATCCTTTCATGTGATGTGTGTGTGTGTGGTGTGCATGTGTGTCCCTAGCTGAGACGTAATGCCAGCTCCTGTCCAGGATCAACCAGTCCGAGAAAAATGTTCTTCCTTTTATTGTGCAGTGTAGCTCGCAGTGTCTCAGACAGGAACCGCTGACACCCTGAAATACACCTGGAAGCCACAGGGATAACTCCGTGGCTCCTTTATCAGCAGGTGAAACTCCCCTTGCTCTCCTCTTGTTGTCAGAATTGGATGGACCAATTTCTTTTTGTATGTTCAAGAAGTGAGAGGACCACAAAATCCTCTCCACTGCTTGACGGCTCTATCTTGTCTTGTATTGTGAGTTTTCAGAACGAAAATAGAGTAATTAACGCATCGGGCTCAGAGTGCGAGGTTTCTGTGTGTAACGTTTTTATATTGGGTGACAATTTTAAAAAAACGCTTACAAAAATAGCAGGCTTGGTGTGCAAGGGTCTTTAAACTGTGTGGAAGCAGGCACAAATGCACAAGATTGATTTCCTACCCCACAATTATCCGTTAATGGATGTAAAAAGGCGTTATCGTAACAATACTTGTGCTCACTCCACCACTCATTAGAGCTGTCAATTAGAAGGAAAAAGTACAGCTTCGTCAGGGAGGTTCTCCCACAGCATCAGAACAGCTGACATTACACGTGAGCGTTATGTACGGCCGGTGCTACTTATAGCGTCTGTGCATTGTGTGTGTAAACTATCAATGCAGCAATACCCCAGTCGTCGGTATAAAATGTCAGAAGGTGGATCAACGATTAATCTGCAGAGCTCATACCGAAAGAGGCTCTCTGAAGCGCTTCACGGTTCAAGATCAGATCAAGATCTGAGATAAAACAACAATGATAAGATTCATCATTCTTAAATTATTTAGAATTTAGTTCTAAATTAGAAATGCTCCTCTGGGTGACTGTAAATAGCAAAATAATAACATTGGTAAACGACTCAAACTGTTTTACATCTACTTGTCATGGCCATTTTTTAATTTCCCCCCTCACATCTTTCTCTAGACGAACGTGCCTCCACATGCTCTGAGATATGCGTGAGGTGCACACTTCTTCCTTTAAATACCAGTGTATGCGTGGGAAAAGTCAACAGATGTTTTTTTTTCTCCCCTATGCATCATCTATACGTCCAGCCCCAGCTCTCTTCCAGGGACACAGGGACGAGGGGACGAGGGATATCACTAGACACAGCTTTACAACATGTGCTGGGCATTACCAAACAAGCGATTAGACGGGTTCGGTCTGGGTTTGGCATCACCTTCGCTTTGCTTTACCAAACATGTAGTTTAGACAACAAGGTGAAGTGAGACGCGTTTAAACCCGTCTGACGGCTCTTGTTTGAATCCCCGTGTCTCTGTGTCTTCGCAGTGAAGTCTGGGCGAATAAAATGTCACTTACAACCGACGGGGATGAAGACCAAAACTAGAAAATGAAAATATTCCACTTGTTTTTAGTGTAAAGAGCTGAAACAACAGCGACGTCTGGCTGTGGTGGTTTGACTTGGTCAGTGTTTGTCTTGTATTATACAACATATCTAATCAGTGCTGGAATATGACTGTGTTTGTGTCGTGTTTATAGAGAGTGACTCTCCTTTTAAAAGTGTGATTAAAAATGGCTGTAAACCTGTTGATATTTTAAGAAGTCGCCTGTTCTTCCTGCGTACGGGCACTAGATGTCGCCCTGAAGCTACACTAGAAGAGACTCCCCTTGTTTTGGCAGTGAAGTCTGCTGCACTTTGTGTAGCTGTCTGCCTGACACCCACATCACAGCCGGGGTTTGTGGGCATGCTGCTTGTCAGGGAGGGGGTCGTGATCTTTGATCTGTCTCATCTCAGTTCTCTTGAGATACTCGATGCACACAGACTGTTCAGCCTCATGTACACAACAATTGTGTCACAGCAACAACACTTCACCTCTGTGATTCTCTCCTTCAGTGTGAAAAGATGTATCCGACAATGTTATTTTTGTTTCCTTTTTGTTTGTTTTTACTGTTATATTATTCATTAAAAACCACTATGGCAATAAAAATGTATTTTACTGTGCAAAGCTGTTATCAGTAGTATTCAAGTTATAGACAAAACATCCCCAAATGAATTCTTTACATTTCTGTGACCGTTGGAGTAAATATAATGGTTTTTCACAAGCACTGAAAAAAAAAAAAAGCAAAGAAAAGTTTCCACTTTGCAACAGCTTAGTGATCAGAGGAATTCCTGGCCTATCTGTCATTGTGGGTTGACATGAAATAGTGGTAAATATGCCTCTGATAAAATTCCAGCCTCCAGGTATGCGCCTGGCCTTGTCTGAAACGCGTACCTGGTCCTGCACAACAGCAGCAGCCGGCTGATTTTTATCAGCCATATTTACGAACAAATAACCCCTCTCTCCGTACGGACTGCATGAGCAACGACCGGCGAGGTCACATCCATCAGTGTCTCAGAATCACTCATCTCGCCGCCGGTGTCTTTCCCAGAAAATACATGTTTTGCTGCTCTCTATTCTTAGAACCGTGTGGATAACCATTATAAATACCGGCTTAGGGTTTAGATTTTTGTGGCGCTCTCTTTGATTTGATATATATACAGCATTCCTGGACTGTAGCCTCTTTGTTTTACAGAGATCGTGTTACCAGAGGCAAAGCATTTTTTTTCATCCCGCTGGATGTCACACATGGCCGGCCTTATCTTCATTTAATAACAGTGAACATCTTGGTCCTGTGTTCCACTTGATACAATCGGAACATCAGTCGCTGAAGAAAAGCTGTGATAAGTTTCACCACAGCACAATTCTCAATAATGATCGACCAATCAGAATAAAAATGCCTCATGTAACTGCCCAGATTGGAAGGAATGTTTTTTATTGGATTGAGAGGAGTGATGTAAACCTTTTGATAATCAGTCTTACTGCCTGATAACCATGTAAAGTGTGATCATTTGTCTTTGGTTGGAAAAAAAAAATACACAAGTATGTTGGCAACATGCTCGGGTAACATTACGTGACGTAAACAAGTTTCCCCTGAGGGACAGAACATGGGGAATGTGTAACATAAGAACACCCCTGTAAGACCATCCTGTAATCACAAAGCTTTAGATTTAAAGGGTAAATCCACCAATTTTACACATAAAAGTGTGTTTATAGGTCTTTGGGAGTACAACCGCATGTGTGAAAAAAGTAGCACAAAGCCTTAATGTAATCTGATAAATTGTCTCCAGTGTTCTCACACAGTATCTCGGTTGCATTGTGGGTAATGTAGGCACCAGTGTTTGAAAATAAAGAAGAGGCAGTTTCCCTCAGGGTCAAATTAGGTACAAACCAACGGAGCGACCATGGTTACGACCGATTGTACAACCGTACGTCCAACCAACTGACTGACAGAATGACCGACTGACCAATCGGCCGACCAAGCAAACAAAACCAAGCCTATAAAGTTTAAATGACTGTTGCTGTGTCAATAACACATACGCAAAATGTATGAAAACCAAACCGCTAAATGAATTGCTGTCATGTTTCTTGCCTTCTTTGTTCATGTCATAAAAGTTTGAACAGTTTGCTTTGGCCCATATAAATGCACGTCTTATATCACTTTATTCACAGTCCATATAAACAGTTAAGTTAGAATCACTATCAGAAGGATTTCAATCAGTTTAAAGAAATATTGTCCATGTTGCTGCAGCTAGTGTTAAAATAAAATGAGGTTCACATTCTGTGGTCACATAGAGGATCTTATTAGTTAAATTGCAAGAGGTTTTCCAATAACTCAGGACCTTCTTCCTGGTCCGGTCAGGGCAGTGAAGTGTCAGTCACACTAACCATTTATCACTGTGACACATTTACTGGAAGGTCAAGACCTCATGATGGCTATTGAGTATTCAGGGATCTTTACTGAGCTGGCTACCTACAGCTGCTTCAATCTGACTTATGACTTTTTTTCACCCAGTCAGCACAATGTTGCTGACTATGTAAATGTAGGTCTGGCTGTTGTCTGGAGCTGCAGCGGACCCACAGTCAATAATACAAGAAGAAAGATAACAGGACTAAGGCTGCGGTCCAATAGTCAAAAAAATTACATCATATGTCTTTTCCTGAACATTTGCAAATACCTTTAGGGAAAGAAAAGATTTGAAGGAGAATTCTTAAGGAAAAGACAACCACTGAAATTAGAGTATCAGACTGCTTTTATACCAAGGCCACAAGGAGTTATGGGACAGTGTTGCCCCCTTTCCTCTTGTTATGTCTGGCCCAGTATATATGCTAACAGACATAAGAAAGGAAGCACCTTTCCTTAATTTGACAAGCTCTTATCATGGCTACCATGGACATACTCTGTCCATAAAATATACTCAGGAAGTCTCTAAGAACCCAAAAATATATCCAACTTCAGCCTGAGTCTAGAGCCTTACTAGCAGCTCTGTGAGGCCGCACTCAAAGACACAGTGGTGCTCTGAGCTAAATACTAGCATCAGCATGCTAACATGCCTGCAGTCACAGTGCTACCATGCAGGTGATTAGCATACACATGACTCTACACATTTGATCCAAGTCTCAAGTAAGTCAGTTAGTTTTTCTCGGGCAAGTCAAGTCAACACAGTGACTCGGGTTGAGTCAAGTCCCAGTCAGAATGACTGAAGTCCACATCTCTGTTGATTAACAAATAATATTTACCAAGTTCGTCATGTTCGATTCGCCTGATAACATGCTGTCTTTTGCTAAATTGCACTAAACAATAAGGTCTTTCAGGTCTTCTGTCATAAAAACCCACAATCTACAGCATAGCACTGCAACAATCTATCAATTCATTGATTAGTAGCCAAGTATTAAATCAATAGGACCTATTTTGGATAATCAATTATTCAGTTTGGGTAGGTCTTTTCTTTTTAACAGAACAAGTGAGAATTCTCTGATTCCTGCTTATTAAATGTAAATGCTTTTCTGGTTTCTTTCCACGTCTACAAACGTGAGCTGAAAACTGTATCTTTGGGTTGTACACAACATTTGAGGACATCATCTTGGGCTGTGGGAAACTCTGATTGACATTCTTCACCATTTTCTGACATTTAATGACCAAAGAACTAATCGCTTAATAGAAGAAATAATCAACAGATTAATCGCAAAGAAAATAATTGTTAGTTGCAGCCCTAACTGGGTAAATTGCAGTTGTTTTTTTCCGATGAACATGTAAGATGGAAAGTCAGGGAATCACACAAGTTAGTAGAATTAATCCAGTCCATCCAGTTGTTGTCAAGATAGTTCCTTCAAAACCAACAATGTCAACCTCATGGTGGTGCTCCAGAAAAAGGTCAGGTGATCCTCAAGGTCAGTCAATCATCATCTGGGAACCATGAAGGTACAAATCTTCCAATAGTTGTTGAGATATTTCACTTTGGATCAAAGTGGTGGACTGACTGACATTGTTGTTAGTCTTTAGTTTGTAACCAGTTTTTATAATGCTGGTTCCGTGTCAACACACCCACTCACTTGTTGACTTCTCCTCACTCATCCTCGGATGTTTTCTCGAGGCAAACAGTCGCTTTTCACACCAGCAGTCATGCCAATCATGTGAAACAGATGTTCAGCAGGAAGGAAAACACTTCTCTTACCTGTCATTTGTCATCTGAGCTTTCACATCGTAACTATCTGTGTATGATATGTTGGAATCATCAAAACATGTCCAGATTCCTGCCTGACTCGGAGGAAACTATGGTCTGTAAACCACAGGTTCTCCTCTCTTGGTCTCATATTGGGTGGGGAGTCAAATTTTCCAAACGATGGTGAGAGAGTAACTTAATATTGTAATTTACGGGAACATTGTGGTACTGGCCACTGTTTGCAGCGGAATATTTCCAACGGATCCCCCTTGTTTGACGTCCTCTTCTGCTCCTCCGTACCACCCAAGAACATCTGTAAGGTTTCATCAAACCTTCGGAATAAAACGGCGTCAGGAACAAGGACGAGATAAGGATTAGAGCTGGAGGAGACAATTCAGAACTGGGGATGGAAAAAGTCATCACAAATGTAGGATCAGAGAAACCAATCTGAAGAAAATCACACAACTGGTTTTGAAACTTGTTGCTCATGTACTATCAAAACTCTCTCACTCATTTGTCTATTTATTAATATTATGAAGTGACCTGAACAGCCCAAACTATACGCATGCTTGTTATTTCTCTGGCAGATGGAAGATGATTTGCCACTTTTGTGGGTCCGCCTGCACAAACGGAAACTTTGAGGAGCCACTCTTACATAATCTGTATACACTGAGGAGCGACTGCCACGAAAAATGCCCGCAAGAGAAGATATCATGGAACTTTTCAAGCACGCTGGAAACATTCACGTAGTAAGGTTAATGTCTCATCTGTTTGAGTAACTCTGTCTCGCTCGTTCTTGAAGCAAAGTTGACGGTAGCCGCACGGCGATTTGGTCTCTACACAGACGGTATGAGCGCGAAGATAAGGGGGTCAAGTCAAAACGTTTGGAGTGTGAGCACGTGATGAATGTGCTCAGAGAAAGAAAAGAACATTCAGAGGTGATAAAGAACAGTAGCAAGAGACAAGCAGTCTGACCTCCTGTCATGATAAGCATGTCAGACGCTGTCTGTTGATAATGATATGGAGCAGGCTCTCTCTCCTCTGTGTGTGTGTGTGTGTCAGTAACGGAGTAGATAGCATCTGTGGATTCTGTTATCCGGAGCCTCCTGTGGTTTACTGAATCAGGATTAAGTGGGTGCAGCAGGTTGTGTGAGATCCTCAGTTGTTTTTTTTTCCTCTTTTAGCGGAGATGTGTTCGGGCATAATTCGACTAACTTTGTTGGAATCCATCCCTGAACCAGTGATGCTCCTCGTGATTCATTCCCCCGATGTTTAAAAGGAAGTTTAAACTTAGGCCAGTCGACCTGACAGAACCAGGTCAGCTAAAACATGATCTCCTCCTCACCCTACCCGGGTGGGTTTTGTGTCTTAACCTGACCAGACATTTGCCGTGGCGATTCAGAGGCAATTAATAGTATAGAAATGTAATTGATTAAACTGGCAATACAAAGGTTTTCTCCTCCGACCCATGTTATTTGTGATTTTGAGGGAAACGGAAATGATCCAGCTGTCTTTTCAACAGCGACGCCGACAATAATACTGCTTGGAAATGCTGTTGTTTGTTGCCTCTTTAATCAAGAAAACAAATATTTAACAATATAATGAATGTAAAATAGCAAGAATAGTTAAAGACATTTACTTTCTTTGCTCGTTAAAATGCTAATAGTCTGTTTGCAGTGTGTATGCTCAACTGAAAGCAAAGAAATAAGGTTTAAAAAAAGAGACAGGTTGATGAATAATGAAAACAATCATTGATTGCAGTCCAGTTCCATTATATTGATCTTATCCGGATCACAGTCTTGAGTGAGATGTCCTTCCTGGCACCACTGGCGCTAAAACATCTGATGACTGGTGAGTACTTTCTTTCCTTTTCACAGTTCACAGCCTGTGTTAGAAGCTTTCTGAGGAGTTTCAACATCTCACAAAAGCCAGAGGCGGATGAAATATCATTTTTCCCCCGACTCTGACCGCTCGATTCAGCCTCTGTGAGTCACGGTGTGCTGCAGAGGAACACTTTATTCCAGATGCAACAGCTAAGAAGGCCTTATTCCATCTCTCACAGACAAACCTGAGCAAGCAGAATCAGAATCGGAAATACTTCATTGATCCCTGTGAGGGAAAATTGCGTAAATATTTAGGTTAGCATCCCAGCTATCTCTGTCGGGTTCATATGTAATGAGATAAGCGCTTATCTGTTTTCCGCACAAGAGGATATGATGTTTACACCAATCAATTCACCGATATTAGCCTTTTATTATAGTTTGGATATTATGTGGAGGTTGTATAATATCTGTCACTATACCCAGAACACACAGATGCAGCAATCCACTTCATATTAATCATTTAATTCTCCAGCTTTTGTACACAGAAGGGCTCATTTAACCTGGACTGACTTATTAAAGAGTTTCAGCGTATGGCTTCTGGAGGAAACACTGACTCCTTGTTTTATGGAGAAAAAAAACTATAAAAACTCAAAAGTTGTGGGGATAAATTGTTCAAACCTTCTTTTAAAAGAATCCGCTATTTTAACAAGACACTGGTGTGAATATAAATGCGACAAGGCACAAAAAGAGTTCCTTTCAGATGCTTTTTTTTTTTTCTCCACTAGTAAAATATGAGTAAGTAGCTATGACAATAATGTGACTCCCCGGAACATAAAAGAAAAGCTGCAGGCGCTTGGCAACGTCGCTCCGACAGGGATCATCCAGCCTAATTTATACCCTGAGAAAGGCTTGTGTCCAGGGACGTAAATTTAGTTGCGGTGTGCGCTGAAAAAGAAGGGGAAGGCCCATAAACCGGCCGGGGACAGAGAGGGAGAGAGAGCCGGAGACACAGAGGGGAGAGGGAACAATGGGCGGCCATCAGGAGGAGAGCCCCAACAGCTGCACGGCTCCGTGGCCCAACACACACTCACGTGCACGCCCACACACACACACACACACACACACACACACATACGTCCTCGTTGCTTTTCTTTCACTCTCTCTGTCTCGTGCACCCGCCGGCCGGGCCATCTGAAAGGGGGCCAGCTAAGCAGATGTTCTGCCACTGACTTCACAAAGGGCACAAGTGAGCGGTGGAGGGAGAAAAGAAACAAGGAAAAGGGAGACAAACTTCCTCATTTCTGCCTGTTGAGTCAGCTTTTAGAGCGACTCTTGATAAGCGCTAATTTTGTGTACATTTAATTAAATCACTGTTAACTCTTTCCGCGTGTGTTTTAATGTCTCGCGCATACATTTGTTCGGTGGTGAGCTGACACCGACGCATGATGTGTATCCGAGAGGTCTGCTGTCTTATCAGTCAGATAACATTAAGCCTACTGACAGTAACTAGTGCTGAACGTTGTTTACACTCTCTACCCAAATAAAAGTAATAATACCACGATGTTAAAATACTCCACGTAGCCTACAGGTTCACTATCAGCTGGTTTTTACTCTTTTATTGTTGTCATAAAATCATATGAAACCACCAAAACCGATAACTCGCATGTTCGTTCTCTTTGACTTCCTTATCCTGCCTGTGGCGCACAGTGCACATTGGACTTAAAAGATTTAAATCTTTATAAACAGCTCCTAAATATATAGTTTCATTTGTGATTAACACTAAATAGTTTCCTTAGAAGAGCTCAGGTTTGTTGGTTTTAGCGAATTTAACTCAAATGTTAGAAAGTAGTTTAGTGGACTATTTCTAGCGGAGTGATACATATTTAAGATGTTATATCCGCAGCAGCAGGATGACATTTGTGGTATGAGACTTAAAATAAACTATGTTCATGGTAATAAAGGAACATAACAGTGTGGCTAATTGATGTTTTGTTCATTAGGGCCCGGACACACCAAGCCAATGGCGAACGTCTGTGGCCCTTGTTGGCCCTCGTCGGAGGCTTTTCGGCCAACAGACACCAAATCAATAGCAGAGCCAGTAGATGAGAGAAATCACTCTGATTGGCTGATCAGATAAGCGAATCAGTGCATGAGAAGAGAAACAAAAACAGAAAGGGAAAACTTCTCAAGTTCATCACTGTGGCATCCATGATTTTACCCATTTAGCGTGGTTTCTCCAGTTTACCCCTCTGCCTCTTCGTCGGCGCCATTTGTAACTTTTTATCCATCATACTCTTGATTAGAAGTGGTGGTACTAGCAAGAGTGGTGTGAAAATGACTGTATGTACAATGATGAATACAGACTACCGCCACCTGGTGGTCTGGAGTGTAATCCTGTCCCAAGCAGGCACTGAACTCTGTGGTGCGTTCAACTGCTGCTTTTTGGCTGAGACACAAGCAATGTGATGTTCTGTGATGTCGACATCAGATTCCATCCAGACTCTGGACCCTTAAATTATAGTTTGTTGAGCTCTCTGAGGAATACGATATCAGGCAGTCGTTAAGTTGTTCAATTCATTGTTGGTTTCGCTTCATATTTTATGAGCTCATCATATATTTTTATGCAGATGTGTTTATTGGCAACGTACCAAGTAACTGCAGCTGAAAGAGAAACCGAAAGTCAAAGGTAAAAACATAATCAGCAGCTACTCTGGTGATGATTTGTTGGAGTACATTTGTTATGTAAAAAATATATATCTGTCGTCGTACTTATCTCCTGTGATATTAAACTGAAGATGTTTAGATTTTGAGCTGTTGGTCAAACAAAACAGGGAATTTGAATGCTTAATTTGAGATTTTTCACTATTTTCTGCCACTTTTCAACAAATGGAGCACTCAAATAAATAAGCAGCATTCGGAGACATGTGCTCAGTTTTGCCACACGCACTAAAAGCTACTCCTGCGTGTATCGTTGTGTAACCGCAGGTACCAAGAGGCATCGCAAAACCACATCACATTTTCGGGGGAATTGCAAATTGCCCAAATGGTTGTTATTTGTCAAAAAGACATCTCTCGTGCCCTGCAGTGAATGTGTCTGGTCCAAAGGGGTTTTTTTTTGTCCTTCCTGATCCCTCGCAGCAGCCCCTCGCTCTCTCCCTTTTTCCCTCCACGGAGACACACGATGCAGCCTGCAGGTTTTGACCTGTAAATAACTGCCCAGACAGAGTCTAGTCAGTCAGATGGGGAGGCAGGCCGAGGCGTCGGGGCCTACACGGCTCCTGGAGAGCAATAACAGATGCTTATCATGTTTTAGTGAGGCGGGTGGTGGCGGTGGTGGTGGTGGTGGTGGGGGAGAAGGAGGGTGAATGTGGGACGTTGGGGCCCTGTCGATGAATGGCTCCGACAATAAATGCACTCAATCATGGGTGGACATTGTACCTTAGAAAACAGAGTCAGATTCAGTCAGAAAGAGAGAGAGAGAGAGTGTGTTTGTGTGGGCACTCGAGTGTGTGTGTGTGTGTGTGTGTGCCTTAAAGGGAAGGCAGCAGAGAGCGCATGTGCGCTCACACACCCACTGCAGCTTTTCAGCGGCTCATCCTCTCGCACATTCCAAGCAGAGGCAACGGCAAACAAATGGCTTAAGGTTCAAGTGAAGTATGTTTCATTCCTTTCTCTGCTGTCTCCGCCGCTCTTAAAGTCTCAGGCTGTGCTCCGAGCGGGGACGGGGGGGACGGGGGTTACATGCAAGGTCAAAGAGGAGAGGATTAGTCAAGATACACTTCAGATAAAAGTGTCAGTCCGGTGTGATCAGCGGCGATCCATCACGCTGGCAGGCCGGTGGCTGCCATCGGAGGGTAAAAAATAGCCTTCGTGTGCGTGCGGTAATGAAGATGAAACTATGAGGAGACAAATTCCTCGTGACACACTCAAGCCCGCTCATTTGTAAAGGCTGAGAGATGATTCGGGGCCGCCAGGTTATCGCCGTCCGCCTTATTGTTTCTCGCCGAGATCGATTTTTCTTTTCTTTCCTCTCTCCTCCTCCTCCTCCTCTGCAGAGGTTCAGGCACATCGCTCCCCCGAGACGATGAGACTTGTTTTTCCCTGCTGTTTCGCCGAAATGCCTTCACAGCTGCGAGCGAAGGTGGTGATTTGGAGTCGTGGCTCGCTGCTCTCCAACTGGGTTTAATTCACATCTCGGGGACAAGTATGCGTCGCATTTTAATAGAAAACCGGAGCCACATTTCACACAGATGGAAGCTGATACTGGCTTTATTTGTGGTTAACACATAACTTACAAAACGTAAAGCCATTAACAGGATCAACGATTTGGTTTCGTCAGGTTGTGGCTGATGTTTATCCTCCTCCAGCCGGACACTTGCGTTGGCCTTAAAGTTCTTTAATTCATCAGAAAGACCCGTCCAACATCTTATTTATTTAAGGATTTATCGGTGTATTTAAATGTGAAAGTGCACATTAATAAAGGCTGCTGAGTACGCCAAAGATCACCTGGCCTCCGACCTTCAGCTGCAGAGAATATGGACCACAGTTAACTGCTGAATTGAAGAATTGGTGGTTTATTAAAAAAAGTTGATACCATTATATTACATAGAAGAGTAAATGGCATATAAGAATGTAAGAGACCTTTAATTAATGACTTTTATCAATATTTGGAACTAAAGAATTGATGACTTATTCAAATGTTACTTTCATTAAAGGAAAGGTTCACCCAAAAATGAAAATTCAGTCATTACCTACTCACCCTCATGCCCACAGAAAGACGGGTGAAGATTTGAAGTCCATGAAACATTTCTGGAGCTTCACAGCAAAACTAGCATTGCAGCGGTCCTCGGAACAACTGAAGTAGATGGGGACTTGTTTTAAAATGTTAGAAAACAGCTAAAAACACATACAATGGTTCTATACAGCCTGTCCGGCATAAGTTCCCAAAAGCCCAGCAGTTTTAAACTGATATGAAAAGATGTTATTTACACGCGCTCTAAGCTGAAACCTTCACTGCAGCTACTCAGCTAAAAGCACTCGTGGGCATCCCATCAACCGGGCGTTTGGGATCAATTTGGGATCTCGCCATAATCCAAAATCAATTCGAAAGACATCATTTACACCCTCAGTGGACGGTCCAGTTTGTGCACCCACTTCAGACGTGGTGAACCGTAACGCTTTTGGCTGAGCAGCTACAGTTAAGATTTCAGCTTTAACAAGGGTGTGAATATCACTTTTTCAATTTAATCTGGGATCTTGGGGCTTCCAGAGACTTGGATTACACTGGATGAGCTTTAAAGAGCCATTTTGTGATTTTTTTCTGTTGTTATTTTTACACTTGAAAACAAGTCCCCGTCTACTTCAGTTGTTTCGGAGAATGCTGCAATGCTGTTTTTTTTTTTTATCAATTTATGATAATGATCTTTCCATCGGCATGAGGGTTAGTAGGTAATGACCTAATTCTCATTTTTGGGTGAATTTATCCTTTAACTTTTATTTATGAGGAGAAGTCACAGCAGCAAAAAGGATTTTCCACAACCTGGCAACCAAAAAGTTTTTTTTGTTTTTTTTTCAATCAGGCTTATTACTGATTTTAAAAGTAGGGCTGAACCAACTGGTCAAGTAATCGATTAATTTAATATTAGATAATTGATCGTCGTGAATATTTTATACCTAGAATGAATTATTTAGGCTATTTATAAGAATAATTAATTACATTTGCTGCTTTTCTTTTCTGATTGTGAATCTACATCTCTGAGTTTGGACTGTTGAAGAAAACTATTTGAAGTAATCACCTGGTGGTTAATTAACTGTGATGAGCTTTTTCTTTGGAAAGCCCTGAAGCGTTAGTAAACGACATTAATGAAGCCTTCGGTTAAAACTGAAGTGGGCACCTCGAAGCTGTAAAGTCACATGTTTGGTTACATAAGATTTATACGTGCCTGCCTCGGCCCCGCAAATTAATTTGTCAGGTAATTGAATTTAATTCCAGTGTACCTCTGAAGGCGCGTTCATGCAATTTTCTCCGGGTAATTTACGCGCGGGGTCAGTGAACTGTGCGGCAGGAAAGTATTCCAAACATCTGAGCTGCAAACATGAGGAGGAGGTGAGGTGAGGCGCTAGAGAGAAAGGGAAGAGGGAGAGACGGAGGGAGGAGGGAGGGTGTGTGTGTGTGTGGAGCAGAGAGGGAGGGAGAGAGAGAGAGAGAGAGAGAGAGAGAGAGAGAGAGGTGCTGCGGCTCAGCAGAGGGAGCAGGAGTGAGTGAGGCGACAGAGCGGAGGTGACAGCGGAGAATGGAGAGGAGCCCGTCCGCCCGGCGAGCTTTGACCGCGGCGAGCGAGGAGAACCCACTCGGCCCTTTCCCTCTGGAGCCAGCGTGCTGAAAGAAACCGGGAGGACTTTACCAGGGGGGCAAAGGAAAGGAATGGCTGATCCTCTGCGGAGGACTTTACTAGCGAAACTCCGGGGGAAGAAATCCAAGAAAGGAGCGACGGTCGGCGGTGGATACGGCTCTGCTGCTGCTGCTGCTGCTGCTGCGGCGGCGGCGAATGGGGGCCGAGAAGGTAAAGAAAAAGTTTTGCAAACGCAGCGAGACTCCGACGAGGCTCGCCCGGTGGTGTTGCTCGCGACGGAGAGAATGAGTACGTACGAGAATTGTGTTGACGGGGCGATGGTGCGCGCCGGGGGGGTGCTGGTGCTCCGGGAGAGCCGCGCGGCGGAGCTGGCCGGCGCGCGTCCCCAGGAGCGCAGCGGCGGCGGCGGGGGCAGGGCTCGGGTTAATGAGGAGCCCCTGGGGGTCTCGCTTCAAAGGGCCGGCCAGTTTGGGGGACACGCGGTCAGAGGAGGGGAGGAGGGAGGCGGGAGCCACCGGGGGGAAATCGCGTTATCGCCGGCGGGACCGCATGTCCAGAGGAAGCGCTTCGTCTCGGTGCCGCGGCAGTGCAGCGTCGGGGACTCGATCGGCTTCGGGGACAACTCCAACCACGGTCTGTACCGAGCGCAGGTGGAGCCGCAGGGTAAACCGGCAGAGGGCCCGGTGAGCACCGCCGATGGTGACGTGACAGAGCCCGGAGACAGAGGACAGACGCGGCACATGGCAGGGACCCCGAGCACAACGCCAACTGGAGTCTGAACAACAACCAAACTCTGGAGGCGGACTCGCCGGTCTGCGCGGCGCACGTGCGCCCGACCTGTGCGTCAGGCAGCGCGGAGGAAAACATTCTGATCCGAAACGTCGAGAGCTACGAGCCCGAGTACGCAGGGGACAGCAGGGGCCCCGCGGGCGCTCTGCAGAGCCCCACGTTCTTCCCCACGGAGTTAGAAATATGCGACCTTAACATGGCATCTCTGTGCGCCGCGGGGGGCTCACTCAGATACACCCTAGACAGCGAGGATGAGGATTACTATGATAACGAGATTCTGCCTTTTTATGAAACCGTTAGAACAAAAAGCGAGGATAGAGCCGAGGTGGCAGAGCCGCCTCAGCCCGGTCAGGATAAAGGGCAGCTTAATGACAGCAACAGTGCCCAGGAAACAGACAGGCTTAGGAACCAGCTGCAGGAAGCTTATTACCTCCTTATCAATGCCATGAATGATATCAACCTGGATGTGCAGCAGATTAGCGGCGGCTTTACCGAGCAGCAGGCCTCCTCCTCCTGCAGCAGCCACTCCAGGGACAGCCTGTGCTCCAGGTTGTCCGCCAAGAACATGGACAGCGACTCCTGGTCGTCGGGAGGCGACCACAGCCCGCAGCAGGTGTCCGACACCGACTCGCTGCTGCTCTGCCTCAGCGGGAACCCCGAGTCGGGCCTCAAAGACAGCAGGGTGATGAGCAAGAGTATGGTGAACCTGTCTTTGGCCAAGATGAGACCAGCTCTACTGCGCTCGGCGAGCGACGGAGCCATCAGGTACCGAGTTGGACCCTCGCTCTGTGCTCAGGCCTCTGGGGCGCAGGGTCCAGGCATCAGTGGTGGGTCAGGGGCCAAGGGGACAAAAGCAGGTAGAGAGCTGACAGAACCCCGGGCGCCTTATGAACCCCGGGCGCCTTATGAGGCCATCAGCAGCGATGAGATGCTGCAAGACGCCGGTGGCGACGAAGACCGCGGCGGGCGGCTCAACGAGAGCAGCAGCTCGATCAACAGCCTCACGGGTTCGTCAGACAGCAACGCCGACGCATCAGCACACCGGGGTCACGGCCGCAAGCAGGAGCTGGCCGAGGCGCGAGCACAGCGAGCCAACTCTGTCAACAAGGGCCACGGTGTCACCGTCAACAAGATGCAGGAGTGGATGCACAAGGGCCGGCTGCTGTCCTCCGAGATGAAGCAGCGCATCGAGGGCTCGTCTCTGCCCCGCGGAGGAGGCCAGGGCCAGGACCGCTCCTGCCCTCAGGCCCAAACGTCCGGCCGAGGGGTTAAATCTGTCAAGGCCAAGTCACCCGCAGTCAAGTCACCAGGTAGGAAGGCTACACGGAGTGGCCCCCAGCTCCCGTGGATCCTCTCAATCAGAGACCTCTCACCCTCCTTCCTCCTCCCGTCTGATTATTGTCATCCTCCTCCACTCGTAGTAAACTCCGTCTGGTGGCGGTCCATCCTGCACTCCTCCTCTTCTGGATGCAAAGCAAAGGGACGAGACTCCTCAGACCTCTTTGCTTTCCCTTTTCAAGATTCTCTAACCGGTGGCGGGTTCTGTTCCTTCACACTAATTTAGGTGCATTTTTTTTTTTTAACACTGAATTAATCGCACATCAGGCCGTAGGTGGGATCACTCACAGTGTAGTCCAGTAACAACTAACTCACTCTCCTCTGCTAGCTGCTGTGGTGTTTTCTAAGGTGTTGGTGGTGGGCTTTGTTTGTGTGAATGACTTTTGACGATGTACAAAATGACAAAATGATGTTCTGTTTTCTAATGTGGTGCATAAACAGGAACACATCTGTATCAGGAAACCACTGAGAGGAAGAGGTGACACGTCTTAAATGAGTTAATCTAGAGGTGAGGCCTATGGGAGAAAGTCAGGGATAAGATAGGATGGAGATTACTTAACAAGCTCACCCATATAAGGTCCATTTAGAAGCTGTTCTGGAGGCTTGGGCGATATCCAAAGTTTGATATCACGATATTGTCCTGCCAAATATCGCGATGCGTGATATTATCGTTGGGGGAAGAACACAAACGTGTGCTGTGGTTACGGCAGAGACGACATGTAGCCTCAGTCAAATCCCTTGGGTCAATGTTTTCTCCCACTTTAAAGGTGCTAGAAAACTCCTCAACTCGTCAAATAACGATGCCGTCAGCCGCCATCCCAAAGCATCCGTTTCTTGACGAGTTGGGAGCGAGTCTCAAAAATCTGCTTTCTTACAAATGGTGCCTTTAAACCTTTGATCGGCGTTCTTCGTCCTCCGTGTCTGTCTGTTTATACCTCTGCCAGCCTGGTCTCATTCCCACCGTGGCAAGATATCAATGTGTGTCGCCTCCACTGCCAGGATATTTGATAGAGTGAAAAATACCCTGTGTGACAGGAAATATCGAGATATTCGATAATATCTAATATCGACGTCAGTCATGTCACCCAATCCTCCTCAGCAGCTGGAGAGATAGTCGTGGAATGGCATGTTCAAGAGGCCCACTTTTCTCCTCCACGTTGGCGTTTGTCATGCAATTCCAAGACAAACACATTGATATCTGACAGTTGAGATGCAAACTGAAGTTTAGGTCCTTTTACCCTCTCACTCTTAGGGTATTATGCAATTCTGATCATTATTATCAGTTAAAACGACCCTTACCTGAACGAAAACAGGACTTTATTAATATCACTAAACTTTCATACCACAGTTTACCTTGAAAACCATATTTATCACTGCAACTCTACTTATCACACACTTTTAATTGCATTTACATGTATTGCTTAACGTAAGCTGTCACCTCACTGTGTTAGTGCCCGGTCGTACCAAATGAACTGCACTTTTCGTCCGCGCTGCCCTGAACTGACCGCCAACAGGGCAGTCGGCCAGTTCAATCACAGGCTTGGGAAGCTGCCTGTGCAGAGGACTCTGTATTGACGTTTGTCGCGCAGCGTGTGGAAACGGCTCTGCGCGGATCGAAAAACATTTTTTTCATTTTATGTATGAAGGCGCTCTGTGCACGAGAGCGCAGAGTGTGTGTGTGTGTGTCGCCCTGACAGCGTCTTCCAGAGTAAACAGGCGACCTGCCATGTGCGCAGGCTGGTGTTGACTGTCAGTGCGCTGTGCTGCTAGAAATAGAGTGTGATCCTGTGAGGCTGCCGAGCGGAAGGCCTCTTGTGTTTGACTTCCAGCCGCTGCCGGCTCGACACAGCTCCGACTTTTACCTCCTACAGCCGGAGCACAGACAGCGCTCCTCTTGATATTAGTTTCCTCTTGTGCGCCATCGATTCTCATTTTTTCCCCTCATTTCGCTCAGCTCTCCCCTCTCTGTCCCCACTGAACTTTTCCACAGCTGTGGCCAGGGGAATCCAAAAGCAGGGGAGAAGCCACTGCAGTTACTCTCTGTGGTTGTGGTGTGTGTGTGTGTATGCGTGTGTGTGTGTGTTTGTTTGAGAGTAAAAGGGGGAGGGTGGGGGGGTTGGGCTGTCATGTTGCCTTCCTCCCCGGTCGTTTGCTCTGGACAGCTCCATGGTAACTTGCATTTTAAAGAGACTTTGGATTGAATATTTCGGATGCCATTCCCGTTGTTTAACTTTGTTTGCGTCGTGTCACTTAATTCCTCGCCGTGAATGAACAAAATGAGGGGCGATTAAGTATTTATTAAGGTCAGAGCCGGGCTTATCTTGCCCCTGTGGGCCTCTCGGCGCCTCACAAAGAGCCATTTAAAAAAAAAAAAGAAGAAGAAGAAATACCATAGCTTTCTAAAGCTCCAGTGAACTGCTTGTCTTGGCTTGAAGCTCTTCATTGAGTTTAAGGCTCGTCTCTTGATTTATGCAAATATTTATACATCTCTAAAAATAGTCGTGTTCCTCCCCCTGACTGTTTTTTGGAGATGTAACCTCTCTATGAAGTCACGGTGCAAACTGTTGGCTTAATTAAACTGCAGCTAATTTATTTCTGTCCTGACTTGTCCTTTAATTACTTTGTAAAAAAAAAAAAAAGTCATGTTGATTATCACCCGCAGCTGAGTGTGATATGTATAAGTGTGTGTGAGGGATATTGTGCATGCGAGCTTGCATATGCACATCTCCGGTGTGTACACGCCTGTTAGTATTTTGCTGCCGGAGGATTTATAGGTTTGTTGTGTTGTGGCAGAGGATTGCCTTGCCGGCAGGCAGGCGGTATCCAGGCATCGTGTTCTGGCCAGATCCGAACTCAGGAGTGGTGTGTCAGTCAAAGCCGATGTTGAGACTGAGCCGTAGACGCCACAAACACAAAGTATGAGATCCACTCCTGGGAGGCAGATATTCTCCCCGGTTATTTATTCTTCATTTTAGTCCTGTGGTTCACACTTACAGGAAAATCCTGCCCACTTTGCATGCCCAGAAATACTGACGCTTTGGCACGCAGAGACGTTCTGGGAAAAAAAGTTAATTAGCTCTTTATCTCATCAACGAAAACTTGTAAAAGAATAGTTTATAGATGAAAAAGAAAAATGAAGATTGATGCCACCTAATATCTGTCTGTTGAATATGAAGGTGCTGTCAGTAACTGTGAGCTGAAAGGAAAAATTGACCCAAACGTTCAGATTTAGTCATTATCCACTCACCTGCATGCCGATCACAAGTCGGGTGAAGTTTCTCAGTCCACGAAACGTTTCTGAAGCTTCGCAGCTAAACGGCATTGCGACATTCTTCCAAACAACTGCAGTAGAAGGGGACTCGTTCTGAAATGTGAGATGTAATTGTGCTAAGGGAAGCAATCACTCTTTTTATGTAAATGGCAGGAAGCAAACAAGACACATTGCCAGTGAACTGCTGCCCGCTCAGTAGATTCAAATGAGCTCGAGAATGAGATGATATCGCAGGTGTAATAAAATCCTACCTGACTGCTGTCAAGTCATGTCAGAACGATGTGGCGTCTGGTGTCTGAGCCGTGCCAAAAAAACCTGTTGCCGAGCTGCTGGTCGTCTTTTTCGCAGGTACAGTCATTTGTCTTGTCTGCTGTGTCTGAACTTGGACAGATTTATGGAGGATGGTACCTCTAAAGACAGATCAGGTGATGGACGAGAAACCCGAGGCATCAGGGTTCATACCGGCATGGTTTATGAGTCACATGATGGCGTCTGGGGCAAACACTGGCAACGGGCAGCATTTTACCCAGAGCTTCTGTACAAGGCGTTGTTGAAGGGCCTTTCAATGACTTGTCTTACTTTTATCAGCGCTCTCGACCTAATTGGGTCACACTGTGAGTCCGTGTCCCGTTTTTTTTTTAGATTGCGTGGTCCCTCCGCTGAAGCATTTTTTATCAGATTTTAAACAGACACAATGAGACGGGACAGAAAGAGCTGAAAAGAATCTGGGTTCGAAGCCAAACGCGTCGAGGGAGGAAGTGGCATTAGCGTTAGCAGGCTGCGCTGCCAGGACGCCTCGGCGGGATGCAAGTGTTGACATGTGATGCAACCCCGGACGGCCTCGGCTCTTGCGCTCGGTGCGAGGAGAAAAATCCACACTGAGAATCCTCATTTCCATATGAATGCGTGTCAACAGGAATGTATGGCACAGAGCAAAAGATTCCCTCTGACGGGGGGGAAGACACTCTGTATACACCACACAGTGTTGTCTGTGTGGAGGACAGAGAACGAGCCGGTGTGTGCTTTGCACTTATCAAAAGAGGAGCCAGGAGGAATTCAGGAAATAAAAAGAGAAGCCTATGGGAAAGTGGATCGAGTGTTTTGTCTTAGCGGAGGGAAAGATTCAGTCATTCAGGAGACTTAGACATGAAGATAATTGGGTTTACTGTCGGGCTCACGTGGCGCAGGTTCACACCAGCACATCCAGGAAATAAGCTTGCTTTCTTTATAAGTTTGCATTCCTTTTCAAACCCATATCGCTCCTCCCCATCCACCTCTCCCTCTCTCCCTTTCTCTGTATTTTCTCACACAGACGTGCACCCTTGTATTATGTGCTCTGGCCATCTGTTACCTTCAGGTCAGGGGTGTGAGTTTTCCGTGCCGCGGACGCATCATCTTCATGCCACCGCGGCGCAGGGGAGCCAGGCTGTCTTAGCTCCGTTATGGAAATCGTAATCGACGGGGCCTTCTGTCTCGCTTTTGTGGTGTGTTTGCTGAAGGTTAGATGGTCACCGGGCTCTAACGCCAGATGACAAACAAATGGGCAAAGGAGTTGTTTTCTCACTCTTTCTTCCCGGAAACCTATATGTTGGTGGTATTAATACAAATTTGAATTATTATGAGGCGCAGCTTTTTAAAAATCTTCTGAAGGGTTTCACTTTAGGATAATCTTTCCCTGCATTTATTAAATAAAGAAATTATAATTATAATTTTCACAATCATTAATCTGCAGTTTACTCTCCGGATTGAAAGATTAGTTGTCTGATCTTAAAAATATCAGAAATCTGTGAAACGTGGAGAAGCACAATTTCAGTTTAGTGTTTAATAGGACAAAGAAATTAAGCTAATCCTCAACGCAGAGAAGCTGGAATGTGGAACAACTACGTTTCTGTTAATGAGTCATCTTATTAAAAGAGCTACCGCATAATTCTCTGACGATCGACCAACAGATTAATCAAGAAATAGTAGCAAAACAAACGTAACTTCTATCTCTTAAATGTTCTGTCACTTTAAGCGCTCCTCCCTTTTTGAGTATTTCTGTTTATGCCATTGGACATCTTCTAGAAACAGTTTTGTATGTATGCGTGTTTTGTAATTTGAAGATCAATATGAAGAAAAGCATCAGGTTGAATGTTCTTGCATCTGCTAGAATAATATTTGTTCGCATTCAGAGCAGTCAAGGGGGGAAAACACGGATATGCTAATGTGAAATTCTGAGAGGAGCTGTTGTGACGATTGGACACCAGTGAAAATGACTGAAACCTCACTTATTAAGTCAAAGCAGTGTCCCGCTGCTGCCTCGTGTTGCTCCTGGTGAAGGAGTGCGACAGTGGAAGGAGACGGCGGCGAGGCTGTAAATCTGGAGATGTCTCAGGAATGCCGCTCTTGTCAGAACACGCTTCCTCTTCCAGCTATGAAAGACCCCTTAAAGGAGATGGCATGCTGACAACGACTCCATGCACAACATCTCACCTCTCTTCCACCTCGCGTTGCCGGTTTGAGTCTGCAGTTTTCATAATTGCCTTGGTCTTAGGAAATCTCCCCCCTCTCTTCCAGAATTTCTTTTATTTTCATTACTTCATTTCATACTTTCTTTCATTCTTATGTGTGTTGCAGTTCAAATGATTTTATATTACTCGTAGTCTTTGTATCTGTGCCCAAGCCACTTTAAATCCTCTACCTTTTCAGTTTCAGTCAAGCCTCATTTGATGTTGTTCATCTGATGAAGAGTTCCCCTTGCTAGATATCAATTATAGGCTGAAGAGCCTGTAGTTTTGTCTATATCCTGGTCTTAAATGTCTTTTAAAGGGATTATATATAAGAATGTTTTTTTTACACATTGCTTTGTATTGCCAATGTGTGAAGGGAAAAGAGACATTCTCCTTTGACTGATAACAGTCGAATTTGGAGTGATTACAGCCTGAAGGACTTTTTCAGGGAAAAACCAAAGGATATGGCGTTTGTGCGGCTCCCTCCGCGTGCCTCTCTTCTACTCCCCTTCGACGCCGAAAGTGTAGCGAACATTAGCTCAGAAATGGAGTCTATTAATGTCAAACGGCCAGCACCCACCAACACTCAGAGTTCAACACAAAGTAGCAGTTATAAGCTAACAACATGTTAGCTAACATTAGCTTGCTTGCTGCCACGGACGAATTGCTGGTTAGCTGACGTCTGTCCTCGTTGTCCGCTAATGTTGCGGGGCAACCAACACCAGATCCATGCAGTGCAGCTAAGTTACAGCTAGCTGGCTAACCTTAGTTTGCTTGCTGACTTATTTGCTAGTAAAATACCATCAAAGTGGATTGCTATGAAAGTTGGCTAGCATCAGTTAATGTGATTTATGATACCACTTCCAGTACTAGTTCTTGTAAATAATCTCAAACTGAACCGTTTGTATACAATTTGGTTATACAGAGTATCATGCTCTGGGAGCAGCAGAGCGCCAACAGCGGTCAGTATGTCATGAATAGAAATGCCAGCTAAATGTAGCAAAGGATTAATGGGTGAATTGGCCGAAACACTGAGCTGTTTGTATGTGTAACGTTAGCTAACTGTTAGCTAGTAGCCTATGTTTCATATTGTTACAGTGCGACTCATCATCTCTTCCATTGTCATTCTCCTCTGTGGACAAGTTGTTGCATAATAGGCTCTGCTTTTTGTTTTATATCGGTAGGAAAGTTTGTCTTTCTTCCATTTTCTGATGGTCGACACGTTTTTTAACACATACAGAAAGACTACGTTATTATACTTTGAACAGCCGCGCTGTCATTTCAGTGTCGAGCGTCGGCTCAGACTGACAAACTAATTACTGATTTACGTATTATCACAAAGGTATGTAAATAACAAATTGCTGTTGTAATGTACTTAACTGTAGATTTAAGTTAAAACACTGCTTGTAGACAGAGTTTAAAGGGTTACACAAACTCCAGGCTAGACCATGTGAGAACAAACCATAGCAGATTATTATAGCCTGCCAACTTTTGGCCTCCACATTAACCCATTGGACTCAGTTTATCACCAGAAACGTGCTGTATGTCTCTCCGTCACTCAGCAGTCGGTGCATGCTACAGCTACTGAGCTCCGGGCCCCTCAAACGCAGCATCAACCCTAATCCTGGCTAATGCAAACACAGGGCTGGCTCCGGTCCTACAAACACGTTTCTGGCAGGAAACCTTCTTTAACTTAAACAGAGCAGGGAGGAAGAAATACTTAAAGATGTGCTTCATCCTGGCGGCGCGGCGCTGTGTTTGAATTAAAATGAAACGGATGACCGCGGGGGCTGCGATGGGTCGTGTTTTCGTAGTTCACGCTGTTTGTTTTTTCGGAGATTAAATGTGGCCTCTGTTCTTGCCACTGAAAGCTGGTATATATACTCGGCAGCGTCTTATATAATCAGCCAGGGCCCAGAGGAATGGCATCCCTAACAGATTCAGTTTCATCCCACCTTATATCACGCTTGTGTTTCTCAAGCGGAGAGAAAAGTCGAAGAAAAGTTGAAAAGAAATAAAGTTCAGACTTGTTTTGTTGTGGTGAGAGAAACTCCAGAGTTGGGGGTTTTTATGGGATTTTGAGGCGCTGGAGACGGCGGCGTCTTTATTACAAGTCAACAATAGCTTTATAAAGTTGCCTTGTAGATCACAGGCAAGCAAGCGAGAGGCTCTTCAGAGAGGCCGGTCGACTTTCAGGGAAAAAGTAAATCCCAGTGGAGGCTTCTGCTCCCTCGGTGCCACTATCAGGGCTTTGTCATAAAAGCAACCAAGCAAAAAAGAAAAAGAAAAATACCTTAGTCTCAATCGACTGGGTAGAAGTTATGTAATTTGAACCATGTGATTTTTTTGATGGACTTCTTTTCTCTCGCGCTGCTCCGGATTTAACAAAAAAACCCAAACTGGTTTATTCGGACTCATTCACACATGCACGTACTGGACGCCCCGTGTTAAGATTTAGATTTCCGTAAAGTGAAAACATTCTGGCCTGTAATTTGCTGGATGTTAGCATGGCGTGCATGAGGACGCGTTTCCTTGAGGAAAGGAGAAGTTGTCATTATAGCATGTGGAGGGGCTCGTCTGGGAGCTGCCGAGGATCAAAACAGTCTTTTACACCAGCCGGCTGTACGTGTCAGAGCAGGACCCGTCTCACACACACACACACACACACACACACACACACACACACACACACACACACACACACACGCTCAGGGGTTGTTTTTCTCCGGTTGCATCTGCTCATCAACGCTTGTAAAAATAAAAGGCACGTCAGATGATTTTGCGACGGCGCTCCTTGATTGCGAGGAAAAACAGATTGTCACGATCGGAAAAACATCCACACACGGGCCCTCCTTAATGCTTTCTCCGGGACATTAAGCGACCTCGTCGGCGTCCCCATTATTTGTCCTCTTTCACCGCATCGCCACCGGCTGCACTTATCGCCGCTCCACCCTCCCCTCTCCGCTCTATTTTCACAGCTGTTACGCCAGTGGTTTTTTGCTGTGATGGAAGATATGTGTGCTCAGTCCCTCCATCTCCCTGTGATCTCTTTTGAATTCAAAGCCCACATATTCCCGAAGCATCACTGAGGAGCAAAAAAGGGGGGGATGGGGGGTGCTCCAGGGGACTGTGGCGGTGTGATTGAAAGTTTGACTTTGGTCATAATAAACAAAATCACAATATCCCAAAAGTTATAAAACATTATGGAAATAAGATGAGACGAAAGGCTGTGGCTCTTCTTAATGACTTTTTAAAGCAGGGACAGGAGTAAGAGAAGGGATTAGAGGCTGTAAAAACAAATGGTATGATCAGTGTTTCCTCACCTGTGGTTTCTTGATACAGATGTCTTCTTCAGCTTGACAGGACACGACTAGTCTGAGATCAAACATCAGAGTCAGTCCTTCATTTCAGTTCAATGATCGCTTCAACGATGATGATCGTGATGATGATTAGTTGCTTTTTAATGCGAATCAGATGAAACCCGAGTGTCTCCCGGCAATAACTTGTAACTCTCACACTCGCTCTCTCCCCAATCGCTCCATCAGCTTTCATTGAGAATGTCCAGGCCCCCTGCGCTAATGGCCGCGAGGTGGGCCGGCCCAGCGAGCCTCCATCGTGGCGGCCGCCGCTCACCACCATCACGGTCTCGAAGAAGCGCAACTGGCTGCAGCAGAGCTCGCTCGGGAAGAGTCACTGCGCCAAGGACGAGCTGCAGGGAATGCTGGGAGCTGAGGAGGAGGGCAGCCAGGTCTCCCATCAGCTGCCGCCTCCTCCCAGTCCCTCTCCGGACCACCTGAGACCCTCAGGTGGAGCCCCATCACGGCCGGCTCGCCTGCACCTGCCACAGGTTAGCCCCGAGGTCTCTCTGTTGACAAGAATGAGTTTTAAGGAATAGCTCTAGGAATTTTTTAAAATACACTTAATTGCTTTCTTGGCAAAAGTTACAAGAGAAGATTGATAGTTCTCTGGTGTCTGTGTGTTAAATATGAAGCTACAGCCAGCAGCTGGTTAGCTTAGCTCAGCATAAAGACTGAAAGCAGAGGGAAACAGCTAGCCTGACTCAGACCAAAGGGTGAAAGTATTCTAGCAGCATCTTTAAATTTCACTAATGATACATTTGTTTAATTTGTGTAAAAAAAACAACTACAAATTGTGTCTTTCAGGATGTTACGTGTCAGATTATTCCTCTCGTAACACCACAAATTGTTCTTTATACACAGAGTAAACTAACAAAATGTGAAATGTTGATTTGTTAGCTTTCAACGAACAGAGCCAGGCTTTGTCCATTCTTTATGCTAAGCTAAGCTAACTGGATGCTGGTTTAGCTTTATATTTAGAGGGGGCAATATGTAAGAATTGGCCACCTGTTGAACACGGACTCCAAACAATATAGGAGGCAGCAAATCACCAGAGTGATGCTGCTAATTGTAGCTACCGACAGCTAGTTAGCTCAGTTAGCCGTGTAGCTATCGGCCCAATTAGCTAGAGACTGGGAGCTTGGGGCAGTGGGAGTGTTGGTGCAGCCTTGCACCGTCTGGGCTAGCTGGTTGGCATGCTAGCTTCACATTCTGTTGATATGTTTTATTATTTTTTTGAATGTTTGACAGTAACATTCTTACATAGTGCGCATTTAGCATACACGCAGAAGAGTGGTATCAATCTTCTCATCTCACTTTCAGAAAGAAAGCGAATAAGCAAATTTCCCAGAAAGACATAACACAGTGGCTGCCGTATGTTTTAGTTCAGATGGCATGCTTTATTTCCTCTTTTTCCAAAGTTTTGCTTGCCGCTGTCTTGATTCAGGTAAACGTCAGCCAGGCTAAGGTGTCTCCTCACCCTCGGAGCGTGGACCCAGCCGAGGAGAACGACGCCGACGACGAAGGAGAAATCTGGTACAACCCAATCCCCGAGGACGAGGAACCGGAGATGTCTCACCGACCCTCTGTTCGGCTTCTGGTTCCCCCTCGAGCGGAGCTCCAGAGGCGGCCCAGCCGGGGAGGGGACGTGGGTCACAGCGGCAGGAACCTGGGGGGCGCCGGGCCGGAGGCACCCGGGGAAAGCCTCGGCGGCGGTTCAGGAGATGGGAGTCAGGGGAATGCTGTACATTCCACAGAGGCACTACATCTGCACAGACAGATGCTCGCGTGCAAACCTCAGGAGGAGGGGGCGGCGTCCACCAGCAGAGCAACAGGTGAGGCATAAAAAAAGACTCACACACACCTCCGCTCATTCCTACTCTGCTTCCCTTTTATACGTTTTAATTCAGTCTTTCTCATTGATGTCGAGGGCCAATTATTGTCTGTCGTTCTGTCTCCCAGCCAGTCACCCTCGGCAGATTTCTGAGGTCGTGCACACCTTGAGCACTAATTACAGCTATTGTCGAAAGTGTTCCTAATCAAAGGATCAACAACATAGCTGCGAGTAATTCCCGGCTAACTTTAGCCCAGCTCTGAAATGTATTCAGTGTTTTTCAGGCGCAAGGTTTAAGATGATGAGGGTGCCAAAAAAGAAGAGCTTTGCTGGGTTTCCAATCCAAAATTCCTCCTTAAATCTAAAACAAATGTAGGCAGTGTGTGCCAGTGTTTTCTCGTTCGGTCCTGTTCGATGGGAGCAGACAGGAGCTGTGGCTGTCTGATCATATCGCTCCATATCAGTGTCCCTCATTAGTTAAACTCAGACAGACATTAGCCAGGAGGAATTCAGAACCGGCATTCCTCAGAGGAAACAATATCCATTTACTTGTGAAGTAAACTTTCGGTGCTTTTTTTAGCCCTCAGTTGAACAAACGTCCCGTTGCCTTGAAAACTTGCTTGAAAAAAACCCACAACAATGATAGACGGCCTTGAGAGCTGAGCAGAAGCACTGTACATGACTTAGTGCTCTCCCTGCGCTTTTTGTTTTTTTAACTTTTGTGCGTGGAAATTGTTGACAACTGGTCTACAGCGACGGCATAATGATGACAGCCAGCACCGGGCTCCCTGTCTCTTAATAAGCTCGCCCTGTTTTTTTCCGACTTCCGACTTTTTGTTCTCTCTGATGTGGCAACATGGTAGTTTCAACCAATTGGCACATCTTGAGCTGATCCTATAATTACAACTTTTGACAACACTTTTCTGTGGCACGCAACAGCCATTTCTCGTTGTAGGAGCACAAAGCGGGACCGAGTGGTTTGGGTACACCGAGGGAAATCTAATACTTATAAGCTTTAGTGTTCACAGTCACAGTTTTACTGCAGGAATGAGGGCTTTTTTTTCACTCTAAAGTACAGTTTTAGAAGTTGAAACCACAAGTCCTTGAGACTGATTCCTGTAAATGAAAGAATACACTTCAGGATGGAGTTTGTCCATGTTTCAAAACAGCAATCAGCACATTAAAAAGAGAGCGTTACTGGTTGCTCTGTTCGACACAATGTAGGCCAAAATTGTGTTGAGTGCGCTCGGAAAACTGGAGAAAAGGGTGATTCCAAAGACAATCCAGACACTCCAAAAAACGCATTAGAAACAAGGAAGAAATATTCAAAGTCTTTATTGTCGTGGCTAAACCATTAAAAGGGCAATCATTGAAAAAGCCAGCATGTTTCGACTATTAGGTCTTCATCAGGGCTCCAAACAATCAGCTCACAAAGAAACTGTCTGTCAGTGTGGAGAATCTTAACTTCTCGAGGTGTCGCACTATCTCCCAAAACAAATCTGTTCCTGACAAGGTCACAGGTCTGATTGGCGGCTGATAAACTCCTTGATCCTCATTGACTGGCGTCAAACTCCTGGCTCTCTCTGACATCACGTGTGGCTCAGCAAAACTCTCTGTCCTCAGAGACTTTCCCTGTAGGATTAGGATTATACCAGTCCCGAATGAGTCTCAGTGTACCGGCCCAGAGAGGCACTAATAACGGTGCACGGAGCTAATTAAATTGAGGCTATTTCCGCCTGCACCTTTTGATAGGTTATTTTGCAGTCTAGATGAAATTTGCCGGTGTCATTAGGGCCGTTTGCGCTGGGTCAGCAGATGAGTGGACATATTCGGAGGCTGGAGTTCAGCTTGTTCAGCAGTTTTAACAGAGAGCAAATCTTGTTCTGAGCCTCTGTGAACAGAATTTATCTCTGAGCTGTCTACCTTTCTCCAGCAGTGATTCATTTTCCATCACCTTGTTACCTTTCAAAGAGCCGAGCCTCATTTACAAGGCTGGATTTAATGGGAGAACTCTGTAGCAGTCTGTCTGTGGCAGTGTGGCTTTACAACTGCTGCAAATGGTTGCTGTGAAAATAAGAAGCAAAGTGCTGAAGTTTTTTCTTTTCTTTTTCTTTTCCCTCTCACTCCGGAACTGCTCACCCCCCCCGGTGCCTGTTGACTTTGCAATTGGTTCCTGTGGGTTTGGCGACGCCGTCCCAAACTTCACTGCAACAAGAAAGCGCAATAAACCCGGCTACGTGTCATCAAAGAGGAAACACTTATTACTGGTTGTTGTGTTGTGTGTGTGTGTGTGTCTTGTGGGCACGTTGGTTTAAAATCTAACGGAAAGATGGGAAGGCTTCTCCTTCTTTCTTCACCTTGAGTTAGAAACCTCCTCTACCTCCAGACATCGTGTGTGTGTGTGTGTGTGTGTTGTGGTTGCCGTTAACTCAGTATGTATTGTGCAGAATGACGCTGCACTCCGCCTCCTGTCACACTGGTTGGGAGGGTTCGAGGATGGTGAGCAGAGTTTAAAAGGACAGCAGCCTGCTGTGGGTGATCAGTCTCACAGCTCTGCACTACAGTCAAACTGGGCATGTTTGGACCCATATACAGTTTTCTGTGTGTCTAAGAACTGAAATAAGTGCATTTTAAGTGTCCTATAGCACAAATTATCATCAGTTATCTTCAGTGATTGGAGGGTTAGTGATCAGAATGAGGCTTTGCCAGGTTCAGGTTTGCAAATAATGACACTATAGAGTCAAGTTTCCACTGCAAAACTTTCCCTACAGGGACAAGGAACCTTTGGAGAACCTCGGTGTGTTTCCCTCGCAGATTCCAGTGTCTAAAGTGACTGACAAAGCAATGTCTTTCCAACAGGACAGGAACTTTGGAGGTGGGGCCTGGAGCACTGACCACCTCTGATTGGCCGAGCACTCGTAGCATCTCATTTTAGCCACCGTTTTTAAAAATCAGTAGCTGTAAGCCAGTTTGCTTTTTGTTCATCGTGCTTTGACACATCACGTTACAGAGGAAAGCATATGACAGATGGACCAACGGCAGCCCCAGGCATCGTTGTGCACAGCTACTGCTTTTTCATAAGTCGGCGTACTTATCTGGTTAATCTTTGCAGGCTTTTAGTTTCTAGCACTCAAAGTTCCTGGTGGAAAGATGGCTTAAGGGAAACAAATCAATCTTTAGGACAAAGAAAACTATGATGAAATACTGTTACGGTATTTTGCACTGTGTTACATTTTTCATACTAATTGACTGAAAGAGTCATTGATAACCTTAAAGGGCCATTAGCACGATTAGCAGTGTGAAAACTATGCAGTTCAGTGTGTTTTTGAATGTTTTTCCCGTTCTTGCTGAAACTTGCAAACACACTGGTGTAGTCTTTAAACGCTTCACGAACGCAGAATGGGAAAAACTTTACCAAACTAAACCTCGCCAAGCACACGTGTTTGTCGGTCGTGACATTATCGTCGACACCACAGAGAGCTGTATCAACTGTGTGTGTGTGTTTAGGACACCGCATCATGGCGTAGCTTGCCACATTTGAACAAATGTACCCACATGCGCCTTCTTTGGGAATAATGGCTTCTTGAGTGCAGCCACAGTGCTGAACTCCACTATTTTAGTCCCATCTTTTGTGTCTTCTGCTTCAGATTCTTGATCACAGACTCCACTTTATCTGCAGGGCTAAAAATGTGACAGGCCCTTCGTTGATTGAGCATGAATAAGAGCGTCTGCTGAATTAATGAAGCAGTGCAGATGTAGATGACTCTTTACGACTATAGCTCGCCTCTGTTCGGCTGGCTGGTTCTTCTTCCCTCACCGGATGCACTCCAGACTCCTCGTGTGCTGCCTATTGACTGACTTTTTGTCCATCTGAATGCTCTATTTGTATGGAGAATAATGATTGATGGACTTTGGGGGGTGGTGAGCTCGGTGTGTTCCCAATCTCTTGTTCCCTTTAGTGCCTGTTTGGGGAATCTGACTTGGCCAGCGCTCAGAGAGGGATCAGGGCTATTTCTGGGGGTTGTTTTGGTCACGCTGGCTGCTGCGTTTGAGAATTTGGCCCCGGCTGCTAAAGTTACATGAGAGTTCAAGCCTCCGAGTTGAAGCCCTGGAATCTGGGCTGACGATTGCGCGGTTGGGTCCGGAGGAAGTCAACAACTCGGAGGAGCAACGTTGTGAGAACGGCGCTTCAAAACCCCGAGCAGATTCTTTAGCTTGGCGCTAGATGTGAGGTTCGGCCCACATAGTTTCCTCGCGGCTCTTTCTTTCTGGTCTGTTCTTCATTTCAGCACGAGAGCGGCTGTGGAAAACTGTTCTGGTCTTTGGTTTTTTGAGTAAAGAACTTTTTTCTTTTTACACAAATGCATCATACTTAAGTTAATGAATGCATACTTAAGTTGGTTGTGTGTTTAATGAAAGGTTTTCTAAGGACATTTATAACCCCAAGCACTATTAGCCAGGGCTGCAAGTAGCAACTGTTTTTCTTTATTGATTTATCTGCTCAATATTCTTTCAATTAAATTGTTTAAAAAAAAAAGTTAAAACTGCCAACAATTTCCCAGAACCCAAATCGATGTCTTCTTAAGTTACTTAAAACTAAAAAAAGCAGCAAATTCTCACATTGCAGCAGCAGGAACCAGCGTGTTCAACTGGTTATTATCACGTTATTATCAAAATCTGCTGTTGTCTGACATCAGCACCTCATTTTGATGGATACGTTTTGACTGTAAAAACTCCGAAGATTTTCCTTTTTTATCCAACATTGTGAATGCACAATGTGACTGATCGAGAAACTGGCAATTATGATACGATACGAATGCGATACGATAGGATGAATCGTGAAAGACATAAACGGAGCAGCACACTGCACAAGGACAGTGTACACAAATTATACAAATTTGTGGCCTTTGGTTGCCCTCAGTGGAAACTACTTATTAACATATGACTAATAGGGACAGCAAACAGTAAAAGCATTCAAATACATTTTTTAGATTTGATGCATTGGTGATATTAGAATATTGCTGTCTCGGTCACTGGTGCTTTTCCTTGCGTGCACACAGGCATCTGGTTTAGAGAATGGCAAAGCAACCGACGACTGTATTCATTTTTGAGAAATATGCGGAGAACATAACAACAGCTGGACTGCCAGGACTTGAAGCTGGACACATGAACTCATAACACGCTATCAGACAACTATCAGATGAAACACCAAATAAAAACCATTCTTCGATGTCACATTTTCAGTGTTTCGCTGACATATTACTTGAAATATAAGGTGACCGAAAGTGGCAACCAGAAGCTGATACTTGGTGGCCAGAACAGCCTGGCAACCGCTTTGAAAAGTCAGTGTTGAGCCACCTCACAAATTAAATATACAGCCTTTGCACTGCCGCTCATTCTCCCTGCAGCCTAACAGACTAAAGACTTTATTTTAAAAAATGTGAAAGCAGCTGAGGCACCTTTTATTTCAGGTGTGGGGTTCAGTGCCTCCACTGTTCAGAAACCTTCATTGTTTGGCATTTCTTCAAATTATAACCTAATATTATCCCATGAGGTCATCTATAATGTCTCACTGCCTCTTTATCCATTCGGCGTGATACAGAAGGCATTGGCTTTCGTAATGACTGAATTTTATTGCAACAAGGAAGTAATTTAACTTTGTTCCATTGTAAAAACTAAATGAACCATGACATCAAGATTGTATCTCCATCGAATGTTGTGTACTGAATGTGTTTCTGGCTTGTTTCCAGGTTAACATAAGTCATTTGTCAACACTCACGACAGAGCTGTTAGTGCCTTGTTGTTGGGACGGTGGCGGTGCGGCGAGGCCGGCGTGGCTGCAGGCTGTCTAGAATTAGCAGCCACTCTGTCAGTTGAGTTACAGCAGAGCAGGAATGCCTGCAGTGGTAGGCGAGCTAGGGTACATGAGGGCGGCTTTGGCAGGGGGCCATGTTGTGCTAGTGAGAAGCCCTGCATGCTTGGATATATTAGCAGGGGTTTTGTAACCATTGTAATGAAACGGCCGGGCTCCCGCGGCCCCTGAAAGGCCTTCCAGCCCTGAATGATTTAGAGCCAAAAGGAGAGGAAGCAGCTCAGAGGCCGGCCTCGGTCACCCAGCGAAGGAACTACAGGACAAGTATCCCATTCACCGCTTTATTTACACTCGCCTTGTTTGTCAGCACACCCTGCTCCTTTCTGTTTTCACATTTAAAACACACATTTGGCAGTCATGCTTGTACAGACACACACACACACACACACACACACACACACACACACACACACACACACACACACGTGAATCCAAGTGGTTTTACAGGGGTAATCAAGGAGGGCAGATTATTGTCCCGCTTCAAGGCTTATCAGAGTATACTCAGTGTCCATCTCTGTCTGTCTCTCACAAACACACACACACACACACACACACACACACATTGTTGTTGTTTTATTGGAGGTCATTATCCGACTACTGGCTCGAGTGACGTTTTGGCTGTGTTGTAGAAACGTATATCAGGAATATTTGATAAGTATCAGGTCGTCCCTCACACACACACACACACACACACACACACACACCCTCCTCCTGCACCTGTCTGGTGCCACAGCACTGTGAAAAGCCCTCGTCGTAAATTCCTGGGCTTTGTTAAGAGGTGTCAGTGGCCGGGTGCCTGAGGAGGGCTGCGGGGTCAGGGAGGGCATGTGTGTGTGTGTGTGTGTTTATGCGCGCATATTTACATGCACTCTCTCTTTGTGGCGCAGTAATATGCTGAGTGCATGTGCGTGTTTAAGTGTTGGGGGTGGACACGGTTACCCAGCTCAGGTGTCACCCAGAGAAATGCGGAACCTTTCGCCCTTTGACCCCGGGACATGGCCCTGGAGGGTTGGGTGTCAAACCATCGCCCCTGAACCTCGGCTAGCAAGGTGTCACGTTACTCTCCTGGCTGCTGCCACAAGGCCAAAGCCTTCAGAGGACACAGCTGCATGTGTGTTTGTAAGTGTGTGTGTGTGAAGCGACAGTCATTAACTTTGTCAGAGGCAGATCTGCCTTCCAGGGCTGGTGGACATTGACCAGGTTCATGATCATTATCAAATAAATGGAACAATAGAAGGACACTGATACAGTGGAAAGTGTTGTATCACATGGCCTGACTTTGCAATTTAAATCGTTATCGTAATAATATTGATATTGTTACGTATACAGTATATACATGATGATAAGGACTACGTATTGAACCTGCGAACAAACTAGAATGTGTCCTTGAAATCAAAGGACCAGTTCACCCACAAATGAAAATTCAGTGATTTTCTCCTAACGTCCATGTTGATGGAAAGTCAGGTGAAGTTTCGTAGTCCACAAAACATTTCTGGAGCTTCACAGCAAAACAGTGTTGCAGCATTCTCCTAAACGACTGACGTATAGTTGGGGAATTGCTTTAAAGCGTAAAAGCTTGTCTGGTGTAATCCAAGTCTCCAGAGATCCAAAATTGATGTCATTTAGATCCTTGACGTGCTGTCATGAGCTCATGCACCTTTAGATGGGGTGCGTGCTAATGTCTTTAGCTTAGCAGCTACAGTGAAGATTTCAACTTAAAAAAGGGTGTAAATAACATATTGTCAAATCAATTTAGGATTGGGGGCCTGGGATTATGCCTGACGAGCTGCGTGGAACCATTTTCGTTTGTATTTTTACACCTTAAAACGAGTCCCCATCTACTTCAGTTGTTTAAGAGAATGCTGCAACTTTGTTTTGCTGTGAAGCTCCAGAAATGTTCTTGTGGACCAAGAATCTTCACCCAACTTTTCATCAGTATGAGGGTTAAGATAGTACATAATGACTAAATTTCCAGAACTTATCCTTTAAATGTTATAAACTGTGATGTACCAAACATTAGTATAGAATTCTTGGTTGCTCAGACTTTTGATACTTTAGACGACATTTCATTTAAGTTAATTAAAATCTGATGCATCGACCACTTTTGGCATGTATATACAACCGTAATCAAAGAAGATGATAAAAATGTATGTTCAATGCATCTGACAGTTTGAACCTCTGTTATGCAGCATTCCTGTCAGAACTCAAAACTTCCGAAAACTAATTTTGACAACTGAATTTTCAATCTCTGTAGGGTCGTGTCAACATGATACAATTCTACTGACAGTTGATAAGGATAGTGCTGCGTGGCCCTGACATGTAGTACTTACATATAATGAATAATTACCAGTTTAAACTAAATACAGGACTGGTTCTTGTCTTATTTGTACCAAATGGGTAACTACTATTGACCACGATGAACAGCAGTTTTGATCCATTACAGTTTTTTAGCTAGTTACATTCGACTTACATCTACATTTCATTCTCATTAGTACTTATTTCGAGATATAAGGACTGTAGAAAAACTCAAAAATGTGTAAAACAGTGTTTCATGTTCGAGGAATTTCACTCCTGAACACCTTGTTTCAGACCTGACCAGGCCCTCTGTGTACCCGACCCCTCCCCAGATGTTGTTTCATGAATTTGCACCTCTAGTTCCCTCCGCCCATGCTCTGCCTTCTCAGAGCGCCTCTGTGTCTGTTATTGGCAGGAAGCTGTGACAGGGAAGGCTACTCAGCCAGCGGGAAAAGGAGGCTAAACATGGTTTGGTGAGGAATGTGAGAGAACAGCCGCGTTCATTTGTACATTCACCAGCCAGCTTGCCAGCCTCCCAGTCGACCATCCAGACCTCTGAGTGCCTGGACAAGGGGCGCCTTTGTCCCCCATCTGCTGGCTACACCCTGCCCTGCTCCTGCCCCCCATCTTACCCTTCTCTCCATCCTGTTGCACCTCCTCTGCCTCCCTCTTTTCAATCGTGGGCCCTCGCCCCAGAATAGCACAGCAGGTCCCCTCTGAAAATAGAGCTGGTGATGTTGGCAGGGTCAAGCACTCTCTCTCTCTCTCTTCTTTCCTCTTTGTATCTCCCTCGCTCTCTCTTGCAGGATCACTTTTGTTTCAGGGGTTTATTCAGAGGAAGTAATTGGCCGATAAAAACAACCAACGCTTTTATAGTTGAAATGAGAAATCTTAAATCAATAAAAGCTCATATCATGAATGTATTAAATGTCTGAATAGCCCACCGGCCCCTAGACTGAGAGTCTTGTTTACTATCTAGGCCTGGTCTGAAAGGCCTACAGAAGGTAGATCTGTCCCGCTGAGTCATGTGGTCCAACTTTGATCTCCCACGGATCCATTTCCCTCTAAAGTGTAAAAAAAGGCAGGTTAACCGGTGAGGAAATCTTATTAAAAGAGTGCTGAATGTAGAAAATAGCTGTTTTTCTGTTTGAGACAGACTCAAGCTGCCCGTGGGGCGATGAAGCACGGTGCCCATAATTTGACAAATTTCACTTTAATCACACAAATCGTGTCTGGCTATGTGCCAAGTCCTTCTCTTTCTCTTCCCTTGCCAGATAGATTCATTGGCGGTGGTAAATGCCTGAAAGGCTAGTTTGTAAGTCAGTGATGGAGCTCTTATCATAAGCATGGGGAAGTAACAAGCAGTGAACACAGAACAGACAACGGTTTAAGTTTGATTTTGCAATCAGTGGAGTGGAAGCTTACGGTAGCTGAAGAAGAAATAAGTAGAGTACTTGACTAATGCACTGAGATACATTCCTTTGAACAATGAGACCTTCTTTGTCTCTTTCAGTTGTCTGTACAAGCCTGTGGATGATTTTATTAATTAACTGATTTTTTTTAGTTGTATAAACGCTGGTATGTGCACTTCTTTGTGAACGACTTAGGTCGGCTTTTCAGCAGCAGCATGTTCTCTTCGATAAAAATATTAAGTATAGCAACTTCTGATAGTACAAGAAGCCGAAAAGTTCTTGTTGGTCGAGCGACATGTTGAAGAAACCGTAAAGCCACACCTCAGTCCTGAAGACTAAGCAAAGCCTGTCGCTAGTTAAACAAGAGCTGTCTACAAGGTCCAATCCAAATGGATATTTCTCAACTTGAATAATGACTGAGTAACTCTAGCTCAGCCCTGGAGCTGTTGGTGTCTCTAGACAGACATTTCCCTGCTTAAAGATTGCTGTTTTTCCTGGAGCGGCAGCTAAAGACATTCCACCTCAATTTCCCTACTGTTTGATTGAATGAAGCCCACTCGCAGGAGAGGGGCCTCATGGAAACTCTTTGGGAACAATCAACTGCTTGAGCTTGATATGGGCGCCATTTCAGCAACCTGTTAATTTTCTAAATCGCTGTCTGGGTGTGCTTGTATAGGCTGTATCTGTATTATATAGTGCTGGAGTGTTTATGGAGCGCTGCCTGCTGAATGTATCTCTGTCAGTGGATTACTGGGTTGCATGTAAACCTAATGACTTGATGATGTGCCACGAAGGTGAACTGCTTTTCTGAGAGACTGTAAATTATGGCTCATTCGCACATTGCCTGTGGTTTGTGTCTTCTCTTTCCTCTCCGACTTAACTGGACATCTGACAGTCACTTGTAATCATGGGAGTGATGTGGACAGTCTCGCGAAACCAGCGATTACAGCGACTTTAAGAACTTGTGGCTGGTGGAACCCATTTGTTCATGAGAGTGATTCAAAGATTGCTTTCTAAATATTTTTCTTGCCAAAGTGAAACTGTTTATTCCTCCCCGACCGAAGAAAAATCCAAACTCAAAATGCGTCAGTCTCGCCTTTTAATCACATCTTCTCTCGCTCTGTTATTTTCCTCTGTAGATGGTCCTGACCTGCCCAATGCAGTCAGCTCTCCTCCCTCCAGTCCAAACCCCGCCAAGAAGAGCAGCTCCCTCAACTGGTCCTTCCCAGACAAGATCAAGTCCCCTCGCACTGTGAGGAAGATCTCCATGAAGATGAAGAAGCTTCCGGAGCTCAGTCGGAAACTCAGCGTCAAGGGAACCCCGAGTAGCAGTAACAGCAACAACGGGAGCAGTCACTTAGAGCCCAGAGCTCATTCTCCCCGCAACAACGGGACTGGGTCAGAGGCCGCCCCTCATCCCTCAGGCTCTCCCAGGTTAGCTACGTCTGGCGGTGGGCAGGCGAGCCGCAACGTGATCTCACGCTACCACCTGGACAGCAGCGTGTCCACACAGCACAGCTTCAGCAAGAAGAAAAGTAACGGCAGCTCAAAGTCCGCCAGTAAAGGTGGCTACCTCAGCGACGGTGACTCACCTGAGCTGGTGGCCAAGTCTGGGAAGCACGGCTCTGCAGAGGGGAAAGGAGGGAAAAACAAGGAGGTGGAAGGAGGTGGCGGAAGCGCCAAACTCAACGGCACAGAGCTGGACATTGATGCCTTCCGCCATTACAGCTTCACAGAGCAGCCCAAGTGCAGCCAGTACATCTCCGGACTGATGAGCCTGCACTTCTATGGTGCTGAGGACCTCAAACCTCCACGAATCGACTCCCGAGATGTCTACTGCGCCATCCAAGTGGACTCGGTTAATAAAGCACGAACCGCTCTCCTCACGTGTCGAACTACCTTCCTAGACATGGACCACACCTTCAACATCGAGCTGGAGAACGCCCAGCACCTGAAGCTGGTGGTGTTCAGCTGGGAGCCCACGCCGAGACGCAACCGCGTCTGCTGCCACGGCACGGTGGTCTTGCCGGCGCTCTTCCGGGTGACGCGGAGCCACCAGCTGGCGGTGAAGCTGGAGCCGCGGGGTCTGATCTACGTCAAGCTGAGCCTGATGGAACAGTGGCAGAACTCGCTGGATGGAGGGCCAGACGGAGACAGGGAGCCCCAGGTGTTCGGTGTGGAGGCGTGGAGGGTGGTGGAGAGGGAGAATACGGGACTGATGGTGCCGCTGATTATCAGCAAGTGCATCAATGAGATCGAAAAGAGAGGCTGCCAGGTGAGTACGAGTGTGATGTTTTTCTTTGAGAAAAAGTCAAGCAGATGTTACTGTGCTGCAGCATTAATGTTCCTTTCTGTAAATTGTCTATGCAAAGAGTTTATAAAAGCGCTTACATCCAAGTCTGTTAAACACCAGGTGCTGGGCAGAAGAAAAAGTGAAAAGTAAAAAAACTAAAGTCCCCACACTAGATATTAAATGCTGCCATGAACAGTATTACTTCCATGTGTGACGTTTTGGGCTCAGGCCATCTTCAGACCTGTCTGAAGTCTGTCTGTCTTGTAGTTTTTTGGTTAATTGTGTAGACTGTAGAAATAGTGACCAATGTCCATTATCATCAAGTGACCAAGGTAACGCTATTGCTTTTTTTTTGTCTAAAACCCAACCATGTTCTGTTTAAAATGACAACAACCCAATGGTTTTCTCGGCCAATCGCTCCGTGGGTGGAAGCCATTCTAATCCTATTCTGTCAATTGATAGCAGATGGGGATTCATTTGAAAAGACGCAGGCAGGATACAATTATATAATGCATTTTTTGTAGTGAGCGAGAGAACAGGGAAGAAGATAATCCAACCTTCATTGCATCCTTTTGGCTCAGTATGCCGTGAGATGAGTGCTCGCCCTGCAGCCAGTTATAATGCTGGGTGAGTGGCACGAACAGAATGGATAGAAGAGATGTACCGCACTTCATGATGTCTCTGAGCCTTCCTGAGGCGACTGGCTCTTTTATTCAGAGAGGAGAAAGACTCCGAGTTAAGAGACCGACGTGGTGGAGTGTTTCCCTGGATCATGTGACCAGCTCTTGTTTTGTCACCCCCCCCCACCTCCATGTTTCATGTGCTCTTTGAAGAGAAGAGAGAAAGGCAGCAGAGTTTCTCCTAATTAGAGTTGAGACAGCGGCAGTAAAAGTGTCTGGCCATTGGTCCTGACTGATCACTCTAGGGGGGCATGCCAGGGGCAGCGGGTGCCTGGGGCCAACAGGCAAACATTAGGGGCCTTTCCAAGGAGCCTGTCTGTCAAATCAGAGCCCGCCCCGCCTCGGCCATTTGTGCAGCACTCCGTGCTTCTAGCAGGAGTCTGTTGGATTTGATTTCAAATGGAGCAAACTATTTTATTTGCTGATGTCGAAATAAGTCTGTCATTACATTGTCTTCTTGTTAGTAGCCTGTGAATCATAGTTGGTAGTTCATAAGAATAGGTTACCAATTATTGATTTTTTCATCATCCATTAATCTGTTGATTACTTAATTAGTGCGAGAACATTTTTCTATTAGAACAAATCAAATTGTTTGGTCTTTGAATTGTCAGAAAATGTTAAAAATAACCAAATTGATCACATTTTTTAGCCAAGAGTTCAACTTAGGGCTGGTCAGTATATCAAAAATACATCTTTATCATGATAATCGACTATACATACATATCATCTTAGATTTGGATTATGTGTTTTAACGTTTTAAAGGCTGGAACACAGTAATTTTCTGGACCGTTCTACTTGCTCTAGTTCTTGCTAGTACTTACTAATTTGTGCCAAGAGTCATCCCTACAATATTGTTGCATTATCCATATATAGCTATAGTTTAGAGACAGTGTATCGCAATACAGCCAACTTATTATAAATTTATTTTTGTATTAATATGTGAATTATTTTGGATTATTTGATTAATCTTTTAGTCATTAAAATTGTGAAAAAGGCCTATCACCTCTCCCCAGAGCCCAGTGTGACCTCTCCCGATTGCCTGTTCAAAACTGGGAGGCATCAACCTAATTGATATATGATATAAGATTGAGAAAAACTGCAAATTCACACATTTGAGAAGCTGAGACCAGAGACTGTTTGGCATTTTTGGTTGATAAGCAATGAACAGATTATCAGAAATGTTGTTGAGTAATAGTTTGATGAATGGAGTAATTGTTTCAACACACAATGGGATTGTTAAATGCAGTGTAGTCACAATGAGTAAAGAGAACTTCCAGGCCTCTTCCAGGACAAGTTTTGTCTTATCCTCATTATATAACTGCAATGAAAGACACCAGTTGTAGAAGTACATGCGTATCCTATTTTTTGCTGGATACATAAAGTATGTCTTAGTTGCTTAGCTTAGTTGATAATTCAGTGAATTTCGTTTCAGTCATTTGTTCAAACATTTGCTGGTTTCAGCTTCTTGAATGTGAGGACTCCCTGCTTTTCTTGTTTTTTTCATGACAGTAAATGAAGAGCATTCAGATTTTGGGCTGTTGGTTGGACAACAGAGGGAATTTGAAGACGTCACATAGCGATCTGGGAGGTTGTGATTAGTGTTTGTTTCATACATTTTATAGACTGACGATCAATCACTTAATCGTGAAAGTAATCAACAGATTAATCAATAATGTTCAGGTCATTAATGTCTGACTTTGTATTCCTTTAGCCCAGATTTCTTCTTCTTCTGTTGATATAATTCACCCGGCCATATCATGATTCCTATCTGTCTCCGTCTCTCCTCGTCTGCCCCTGTTTCTCCTCCTGTCCCTCACAGCGTTTCTTCATGTCACTCTCTCCCCTCTGTTTTGCTGCCGTCTTTCATTACAAAGATGCAGAGCAGTCGACTTTGCACAGGGTATCAGTCTGAGATCAAATGTGCGGGCTCCCCCAGGTTGCAGGCAGACAGGGGTTAGTACGGGGGTTGACACCAGATTCCGGTGGAATTTGCAGGTTATGTCACTGAAGCACGCAAGGCCAGAGGTGCAGTGGTGTGCCTTTACAAATGATTATCTTGGATGTTTGATGGAGACCCTTTTTTTCCGAGCCTTTTAGAAATCAGTGTCCTGAGGGCTTCTCCGAGCTTTTAAGACTCTGGATGATTGTGGGTGTTTTGAAAAGACTGCGGATAATGTGTGTGTCAGAGACTGGAGTTATGTATGTGAGCACTCTGTACCCATTAAAAAGAGACATGTTTTTTAAAAGGGACTGTCCCAGAAACCTGCATATTACCATACATGACGGGGGAAGAAGCACACAGATGTTGTGACATGTTATGATGGGCCGTACAGATGCATCATTTCAGACGAAACAGACGTCTGAACATTGCGTCGTTAAAGCTTTAGGTTTTAAAGCCCTTTTCAGACGTTGAATCAGTAACATTGTTGGCCTTATCTGTCTGTTAAAGGAATGGCTTTTGGGCTTTCAAATATAAGCCTCTGGTGCGTAATGACCCTTTTAGAACATGACAGGACGGTTTGAAACAGAGCTGCAGAAATATATGCAGGATCTAGCACATCGGAGAAGCTGATTCTCGAAGGTTTTTCTGTTTCAAAGACGATGGCTTGTAAATTATTAACCAATTACCCTGCAGCTAAAGACTTAATGACCATGAACACGAGGGATGCTTGACTCCGTTTCTCAGTGGTGGGTCCCTTAATAACTTTTCTCATTTGTTTCATTGTCTGTTGGGTACATTTTTAAAATCTGCTGCCTTTTTTATATTACAGTTCACCAGTACAAAAGTCATGCTGCAATCACACTAAATCTAATAGATAGACAAAAATGAAAAACAGACAATAGTACAGAAGTACAGCAAAATGAAACACTAGACAACATGTTGCTTGATGGGTTGATTAGCTGGTTGGTTGGTTGGTTTGATGGTTGTTTGTGCTCTACTGAGTGCTATTCTAGTTTGGAGCTGTAAATACTTGTTTCTCAAATGTTAGTATTTGTTGTTTTCCTTGCGTTGTGGGCGGCTGCCTGGACAAAACCAGTCATTTGGAGAAGTTGCTTTGAAGCTGCAATATGTACGAATGTTAGTCAGAATGTGAAGAAACAATAGTGTTGGGCGTTATGACATTTTTTATTGTGTTGCAGAGTTATCTATTGAAGTTAGCATGCTAGCCAGCTAGCCCCATCCTGTCCAAGTCCAAAGCTCCTGTGCTTGTGGTGTAAACACCAGCGCTCCCCTGGTCCTCCAAGCTCCCAGTCCGGACTGCTAGCTACATGGCTAACTGAGCCAACTAGCTAACGGCAGCTACACTTTTAGCGGCGTCAGTTGGCGGTGGGCAAACGACCCTGCCAGACGTGTGTCACTCGCTCAGTATTCGGAGATACCCAAGAAAACCTCCCTATTTTTCACAGCCGAATGCTGGCAGGTATGTGAAAATAATCAATAGGTGAAGCCCTGTTTTTTTTTCCTAGCTACAACTATTGTGTGTGTGTGTGTAGTCATGCACTTTCTATACTAGTTTGCCTGCTTTGCTGTGGTATATTCCTCTACTCACGTTGGGTAATCTGTGAATCATGCCAGGAAGGCATTCTGTCATTCTCTCATGCAGGTGACAACAGATCATTAATTTTGTTCTATTACAAAGGTGAGTCATGTTTAGAGGAAGCACACAGGAAACAGGTGGACTGACTCTAGTCGAACACTTTGGAGCATGAATGAATTCAGACACACTTTCTCTCTCTCCTTTGATGTTCCTATAAAGACTTTAAGCTAATCCCAGACCAAAATAAGTCTGATCCCATCACTGGCTCTGCAGTCACAGAGCATCCACATTCCTGCCGAGGGAACTCGTTGGGTTTCGTGGTCACTGTGCCTCATGCCACATATAGGTCTTGGCTGGCGCTGCCTCTCGTGTTGCCCCGGCAGCCACAGGGCAGAAGTGCAAGCCCTACTTTTTGCTAACAGCTGTTCCCCGCCTGCGCTTGGCTCGCTCCCCCCCCACCCTCAAAGAGAGACTCTTTTTTTTTATCTGAATGGACTTGTTGTTCATTGTGCCCAGTGACTTCTGTTTACTCTCACACAAAGCCAAATCCCTGCCTAATCTGTCCTCCTCTCTCCCTCTCGTGTGAGGTTTAGAAAACACTGCTCAACCCGACGAGGAGAGCTCGTAAATAGCTGCTCTGGTGGGGAGACATTATAGCGCTCCTACGCTGGAGCCCGGAAAGGCCAGCAGTGCGTGCGTGTGTGTGCGCGTGTGTGTACAAATGTGTGTATTTGTGTTTGTGTGGAACCGGACCCGACCCGCCATTCACAGCCCACTGACTTAACACGTTACCGGGGCAACCACACCAGTTGGCCTGCTATGCCACATACCAGACAGACACATGTAGGAGAAATTATGGTATGTCTGTAGCCAGGCCTAATCCCGACATAACAAGGAGACCAGCGGTGCCAAGTTCCAACTATCAGGTGTCAGCGTCTCGAGGGAATTGTAAAGAGTTCCTTCAGGTCACACACCGGAGGCTTAGGTAAAGAAACATTAAAGGTTTATTGCGCAGGGCTTCCATTTTTAATGCGGAGCTGTCAGCTGTGTTTTTAGAAGAGCTCAGTGTTTATCCGTTCAGTCATGAGGATGTGACGTTTTTATCACACCTCTGAGTGCGGTTTGGGGAAACGCGGAGCACGTTTTCTCTTGTTCAGGTTAAATAAGCCGAGAGACGATGCTCACAGATGTATAGAAGAAGATGATGCCACCTTCAAAGTCAGATGAACATCTTTTAAAAAAACAATGAATCATCTTCTTACAATTAAGAACTTAAATTCATTGGTAATGAAATGCACTGTTACTCAATTCAATCTATACAACCTCACCTGACTTTAGACTTCAGATAAACATTGATGTGAAGCTGACACCGCTGGATTAGTTTCCTGATTTGATGACTCTTTTCACCCGAGGACATGCCTGAGATCAGTCTGAAGTTTCCCAAGCAACAGTCCATTTTTTTCCCCTTTGGCTGAGCTGCCTCTCTGAGGAGGGAAAAAATAACTAAATAATTGATTCCAAAGGCAATCCAGGCACGACATGAAAGAAGGAAATATTAAAAAGCCCTTATTGTCGTGGCTAAATCATTAAAAGGGCAATTATTAAAAAAAGCCAACATGTTTCAACCCTTAGGTTTTCATTGGGGCTGGAGCCTTTTAAGCTATTTAATATTTCCTTCCTCATTTCTTGATATTTTCTTCTCTTGGTTTGCCTGGATTGCCTTTGGAATTCTTCTCCCGTTTTCTAAGAACACCCGAGCCAGTGCTGAAAAACCTGGTATTGTTGCCGTCGTGTGAGGGCTCCTGGTGAGCCTTTTGAAGTTTTTGAAATGATTAACAGCGAATAGTATAACCAGTGGGATACCCTGTGAACACAGATCTCTACATGTTCCTCAGAACAAAGTGTAGCCTGTCACCTTTCAATCCTGTTGTGCCACATTGCCTTATAAAATATGTTAACACATGAACACAATCTTAGCTCACTAGGGTTAGGGTTTGGTTTATTTTTTCAGGTTAGAGGAACGGCCCCTCGAAACATCTGTGCACAACTCTACTGTTCAGTGATGGACTCGGGAGGTTTAACGGGCCGGAGCGAAATAAATATAAAGGGCAGCAGCTGTATGCGGTGGGACACCAGCGTCGAGAAAGTCAGGATATATAGTATTTATAGTGAAGAGAGGGCACCGTGTTTGTCCGCTGGAAGGGCTCCACAGACGGAAATTCATCATGTTTTATCTACTGTCGGGTCATCCAGCAGGCACCTCTGCTTTGTTTGTTTTTTATAAGGGCAACAGGGTTGGTGATTGACAGCCCTACACCCCACTGAGTCCACCAGTGCTGCTGTTAGCATTGCTTATAGCGCTCAATATCCTGTATCTGGCTGCATTAGCTCATTTTGGCTAATGTTCGCAAACTGCATATGAAAATGCATTTTTGGCATGTCGGATAAATATTTCAGAGGTTTTATCACTTTTGTTCAGCCACAGTTATACAGTCTGACTTTAAATGTTTCAAGCGAACAAGCCGAGTCGATCTTCTGCTGAGAAAAGGCAGCTGGTTGTCAGTCAAGATGTGTTTTATTTGTCTGGCCTGGATATGTGTCGGAGCTGTAAAATCTGTACAACATAAGACTCCATCTATCCTTAAACCCTCGTTTTGGATGGGTAAAGCCAGGCGAAAAAAAACTTGAATGAAAAAAAAAGCAGCAGAATTAAGAAACAGAGAAACATGATTAAGTGGATATAAAGTAGAATATAAGGTATGTTTAGTAAAATAGGTCAATATTAACTGCAGTAAGTCAGGCCATTCATTAGAATTTGAAGATTTCTTTTGAGAAAAACTGTGACCTGGGATTTGTATTTGAAAAGCTTCAAATGAAAGAATGAAATCGTAGTAAAATGAAATTGAATTAAATTGTAATTCGGTCGTCAGCTGTTAAAGTAAGCTTCAGAGACAAAACAGACATGTGAGTTTTCTGCGAAAGCACTTTTGGCCTCTGTCCAGCACATTGTTTGAGCGCAGACGCAGAGCGTGATCGATAGGGTTGTAAAAGCGTCGGCCTCTCTGTCAAATGCTTTGTTTACTTGACCCACTTGTGTGCTTCCAGGTGGTGGGTCTCTATCGTCTGTGTGGATCTGCCGCCGTGAAGAAGGAGCTGCGAGAGGCGTTCGAGAGAGACAGCTACGCCGTGGAGCTGTGCGAGAACACGTTTCCTGACGTGAACGTCATCACAGGTAAACTGATCGCCGGCAACAGAGAACTTAAGATGGCGAACAAAGCGCGGGGTCGCCGACACACACGCCACCATTTCCCAGAGTGCAAGTGTCCTCCTCAGGCAGCTTCTTTTGTCAAACCAACAGTCCAAAACCCAACAACTCTTCATTTACTCTCATAAATGAGATTGGCAGCAAGTCCTCACGTTAAAGAAGCTGGAACCAGCAAATGTTTTTAAATTTATGCTCAAATGATGGATCAGTTATCAAATTATTTGACTGTTCATTTTCGTTTGATCGACAAGTTGCAGCTCTACAATAAAAAGGATAAAAACAGGATAGAAACTGGTGTGACAGAACAAGAAAGTAACTATATTAAGAACAAGGCTTTGCAGCACATGTTCATGAATAATGAAACAAACAGGAAGTTACTCAAATGGAGTGTGGTATTGATCCTGTCGTTGCCCCGGTGAACGTGTCTGAACTGGTGTGTCCGCTGCAGATGGGTCAGCACACGTGTACGTGAGTCTGCTGTTTGTAGCTGAAGCATTCCAGCAGTCAACTAACAGTAAAGGCCGGTGCCTGAGGGAAGGGCCCACACACACACACACACACACACACAAATCAGGCCATGCTGTACATTCAGGTCATTCTTTCTCCTTCAGGTTGGTGGTTGAGACTTGCTCTGCGCTGTCCCTTCTACGTCACATTTTAGTCGAGTCGGAGGGACTTTCTTTTCCAAACATGAGGAATTCAGTCTGAGTCTGGATGATGTTTTATCGTCCCACAATCGTTGAGGGAAATGTCCAAAAAATCTCCAGTGAGTTAAATGCCAAATGCAAACGATGAGTTGCAGAACATCTCGCAGAGCCTTCAGCTTACAAAACCAGCCGTGTCACTGGATTGAGTAATGACTCCAGCAGTGCGACAGATGAGGGGGGAGGCGCAGTTGTTGTAGAAAATGACTTGGTCATGATTTTTTGTTTCTCCCACAAAAAGAGGAAGACCATGGAAACCCCTGGGCATTGTAGGAGCTGCTGTTGGTTTTGGGAAGAGGCCCCGTATAGGCGTCGTCCTATCATGCCTGCTTTGATCCACATGCATTTGCATGGCAGGGCAAAGAACACAGTTAACAGTTGAACGGGTTAGAAAAAAAGGGCCAGCACCAGCGTGGATTGTTGGTTTTTGCTCGCTGCCTAAATTTGCTCCACCAAGCGAGTTGCTGTTGCAGATGGGCCTGAGTGAGTGGAAGAGGGCAGAGAGAGGGGGAAGGGAGGCAGATGAGGGGTGTATGGTGTGTGCCGCAAAAATGTCCACATGGGAAATAATCACGGGTTTAGCCTTAAAACACACTTTCCTGAAGCATTTGGTAAAAATCTGCCACTTGATTGACCTTATTTCACTTTTTCTTTGAGTTTAATCTCCTCATGTTTCAAGATGTACCTTCAAATTGCAATTGCAATAAAACGTCCCACCTCGTGTTATACTGTCTACTTCTTTAATATGTAAACGCTGATTACTGGATTAAACCGGAGTCCCAGCAGTGTGGTGTCAGCCTAGAGGCTAATAAGCGAACAGCAAACGGATGAGCTAAGAGGGCTGGCGTGTCACACGGCTAATTTAAAAGAGGAGGTAGTGAAAGGGATTATCCAGGGATCAGAGTTCAATCCGAAGCTTGCAAAACATGCTCAGTGTGCTGCCCTCCTTTGTTTCAAATCGCAGTCCTTTATTTCACATCGCAATTTGGGCAAAAGAGCCAGAACGGTGTTGTCAACATGAGCGACATGCCGGAATCTTCCGCAGGTCGTCACTCTTTCTGATCTGTGGTTCATATGTATGACACTTGAGAAGGTTGTCACAGATGTGATGTAGAGAGGTCAGAGGGTGATGTGGAGGTGGATCTCAAGGAATCATAAACTCCATCAACCAGTGGTAATAATCTAACAACTCACCAGGGTCAATTTGTCTTTATGCTGTTTCTAATTCTTAACTACTCCAGTTTACACTTTCTGTGCCAAATCATGGACACCTGGAGGTTTTTGAAGCTTTCAGACACTTGGTCTTAGTCTTTAATGAAGTCCTTCACATGCTCCTCGTAAAACAGCTAGTCATCTTTAAACTTTGTTTTTTTTTTTTGTACAGATTAAACAGACAAGATTTAATGTGTTACTTAATGCGCTTCAGAGGTGGTGGTAGGTGGATTCTGTTACATTTTGACAAGGCCAGGCCAGCTGTTTCCTCTTGTTTTTATGCTAAGATGAGAAAAGCTAATCCGGATGCTAGTCGATTTACATTTACTGCACAGACATGAGCATGGTATCGATCCTCTATCATGAAGGGGGGATGCCAGAAATGTCAAATAGATTTTTTGAATTACCGTATGCTTTTATTAGTGTATAACAACCTGAAACCAAGAACTGCTGTGTTTTCATTCAACTTAGAATGAGCCCTTTGTATCTACAGAGAGAGCAGGCCCTCTTTCATGAAATCCGCCATGTTGCACGGCCATGCTTCTACAGTAGCTCAGAGCGGCCAAACCAAACACTGGCGCCGGAGAGGGCCAGTCGTGTTTTCATTGAAACAAGGGGTTTTCAGTTGGTCGCAGTCCGCAAACACGCGGCTGATGCCCTTAAATCCTACACACTATACCTTTAAATAAGTATTTCAAGTGTTTCATGTTATTTTCGAGTGCTTCACTTTACACTGAATATATCCATGTTTCCCGCTAATGTTTTGACAGCTCAGACCAGGACTGTGCAGATGAGACTTCTAAACAGTATCAGAAAGAACCACACTGTCAAATCTGACAGAGTGACTTTACTTAAAAAATACTGAGGAATCCGATCATGACTCTATGAAGTAAAGTAGACGAATAACTTTAAGTTGTCAATACTTTTTAGCTTGTACAAGTTAAATTTGATAGTCTACTTTAACTGGTTATTCTGAGGTAATCAGTGTCCTGGATTTTTAAAAAAGATTTTACAGTGTAATGATGTTTCTCAGTAGCACTTTGTGTTTCCATATAGTTTTAAGGCATAAAAACAAACTCATAAAATCAGATTGTGTTTTTTTCCCTGACGGAAGCCTCCAGTCAGTAGATTGATGTGGTAATGGAGGCAGTAAAGTCTTACAGGGCTGTTGGCAGCTTTGTGCGGTGCCTTCAGCCACGCTGCTGCCAAGCGTCACTCAGCATGAGCGGTATAATCTCAGCATGTTTACAACCTCTCTAACCTTCAAATCACACCTTATTTCCAGATGATTCTGACCGGATAGAATGATGGAAATGCACGACGGATCCCTGAGAAGAAGTTTGGTTTCATAGGGCAGGTTGTCTAATGATTAAGCCCTCGGCTCAACCTGTTGTGGCTCTTGTGTGAAAACAAAGCTTCCAAAGTGATCCACTGATGGGAACCCGGTGGAGATGTTTGTCCTCGCAAAATGAAACCAGTGTGTCCCGAGCCCTGCTGGTGGAAAGCTCGGCGCAGTTATTGATCCTAGTTTGCGGTCTTTAATTTGACTTGCCTGACTCGTCTTTTCCATAGCCTACTTCCCTACTTTGCCCCCCACCCCACCCTCCGCAGTACTCCAGTGAAGACATGGAAAGTCATTAACAAGTGCCCCCTTTGTTGCCGAACAAACACAGATGGTATTTGGCTCACGCATGGGGGATTAGCTGAACCCTGGGCCGGCCCGGGGAGGCAGGCAACCACTTTACAAAGAGCTGCAGGCCTGTGTGGGTGTCAGAATATTTCTTAAACTGCAAGTCAGGGACCAAGTTGTGGACATATTTCTGACGAATGTCGCACGAGAGCAGCGCTGTTTCCACAGTGAGGCACGGAGGTTTGCCCGTTAAGGGGGGGGTGGGGTTGTGTTAGAGCTGAAGAAACCACAGTGTAAAGCTTTACCGTGCCACCGGACAAGGCAGCGACACACACACATCTCCTCTGGCCCCCCCTAGTGCTGTGGGGGCGTGCAGGACAGCAGGGAGGGGGCCAGACGGAGAACAAACCCCCATTTGTTCTCCGGGGCGAGGCGTTGACTGCGGCGCTGACAAGAGGAGTGACCTTCCGCTTTGTTTGAACAACAGGTCAAAGGTAGAGCCGTGCCCCAGTGCATTGTGTGCCTTGTAGTGTTTGGTGGCACATTCGAAACACTGAACGTCTGAATTGATTCGCAAAAAGAAGCATTTACATCAGAATGCTTTAAGCTGCAATTATCTGTGGCTTCGGCTGAATGTTCGGAAATTTCAGGGGTTTGTTTTTCTTTATCTTCGAGCCGCTATTGATCGAAACTGTGACGGAATGTAACTATGTTTATCTACTCAAGTACTGTACTTAAGTGCAATGTTGAGGTACTTCACTTGACTTCATCTGAGGCAAATATTGTACTCCACTTAAATTACTAGTTATTTGCAGATTGCATATCACAGATTATGTTTTCAGACGATGTATTTTATGTGAAACTGGATTAAAAAACACTGATTTAGATCATCAGAATAATGATGAATATTTGATCGGATAATCTCTCAGATAAGGCTAATAATCAGTGTCTTTATAGCATACAGTAAATACATACAAGTGAATATGATATACTTTAGTCTTACTTGTACTCTCAATACTTAAATAGAGTACATGTACACAATTTCTGCTGCTAGAGGTCTCTGAATCAAAACAAAACAAAAGATGGCGGAAAAGTAGCGTGGGATCATGGGAGTTCTTGTCTTCATTGTTAACCAAACACCATCGCCGATGAAAATCTTTGTATTTATGTTACTCATAGTCACGTTTACTGACTTCCTTCTTCCCTCTCTGACTCGTTCCCAAACTTATAGCGACAGAAGACCAAATGAAACACACCATTACCGTGAATGAAAAGAGACGTCTGTAAAACTGTCAACAGGACACCTCGAACTGCAAACAAGGTTTCATATTTGTAAGCCTTTCCTCAATTTATAAAGCCGTGACATCATCACAGTGAAGAGCCTATTGGCAGAGCAGGAGCAACAGGTGAAACTCTACTGCTCATTATATTCGGCAGCCCGCATAACCAGGAAGTAAACCCAGAAGCTAGAAAACGTTTTTTGGCGCATGTGCCACCCCTGCAGTTCTGATTGGACTGAATAGACGCCATCTTTGCGTTCGGTATGTTGTTCTATTATTGAATCTATGGGTAGGCGAGGCCAAGAACAACAGTGACATGTTGGACTGGTGGATCTGCCGCACGGTTTGCTGTAGTTGTAATATCGACTGTTACTGAAGAATTGGGCGACTTTCAGTTTTGCCAAAGTATTTCAACAGAATATCTTTTATCTTTCTTTCAGTATGACTTTTGAGTACTTTTTTAGGAGACTGAAAAACACAGGAGTCATTCTGGTCCTGGGCCTTAAGCAGCCATACATGTGGGTGTAGATGACTGTGCAGTATGCGTAGCTGGTGTCTGTGCTGGTGTAAAGCCAAACCCCGACAGTTTAAATGTGAGAGAACAGACACTCGGCGTGCGCTTGTTTTCAGCTTGGCTGTGAAAGAAAGTGAAGCACCTGCAGGGGAGGCACACCTGTTCACCCCTGAGCCCATGACCTTGTGTGTGTGTGTGTGTATGCGCGTGTTCACATTTCACCGAGCACGTGTGTGTTTGTGTGTGTGGATCAGGCACCAACAGGGGCTAAGACGCAAAAGTAAACACGAGCACTGACTCATAGCGGGCTAATGATTTACCTGAATGGCTGTATTCTCCTCACTACAGACAAACACGAGCACATGTGCACACGCACGTACACACCGTTTGACGGAGTGGTGTATTTTTTTAAAATCGACTGAAATAGAAAGAGCCCAAACGCGTGTGTTAAGTCGTCATGTTTGCATTTGAGGCAAAAAAAAGCGGATGTTTTGTTTCACGAAGTGGTGCCAGTGTGAAACAAGTCCTGCTGTCGCTGTGTGATGATCTGCCTCACAGCACAGGCAAGGTCAGAGGGTCCACCGCGCTTGAGTTTCCATTTTGAGGGGAAAAAAAAAAAAGATCCAGTGTTACACTACCTCTCTGCGTTCTATTTGCAGACTCTGGACAACAAAAGCAGGGCTTTTCCAAGATTAAGATAAAAACACATGGCTCATTTCTGCTTCCAGGCAGCTACGATGAAACAAGCAGATTATTATTATCAGTCTCGGCCGAGATTGACACCAGGAAGCGGGAGGATGTTCACAAAGCATTTCTCTCTTTATCTGTTTTGGAAATCAGCGCGTCCCGAGGAGCGTTACGCAGAGTGACTGTGTCTTGCGCTCATACCAGATTTCACGAAGATAAATGATTACAGAAGAATGTGAATCAGAGCTGAAAAACAAAATGCAAACGTGCCGCCGCAGATCGGCCGCGCCGGCTCACGGGGAGCAGGGGGACGCTGTTTGATTGCACAGACGTTTTATGGTGTTTTAAGTGCGTGTTTGCCCGAAGCCGTGTTAAAAGTGCGACCCGGCTGACTCGGAGCTGTCACCGCGCTCGTCCACCTGAGATGGAGGGCTGACATTACGCCTCGTGTGCCTGTTTTGGTATGAGTTGTTTTTCTTCAGAGCCACCACGGACTGCCTCAGGAATGCACAATCTCTCTCTCTCTCAGTGTGTGTGTGTGTGTGTGTGTGTGTGTGAGGACATGTTGAATCTCGAGGAGCGCACAGAGCTGTGGAGGGGCTCTCAGAAAGCAAGATAACAAAGTTGCTGTTTTCTTCTGCTCGGATGGCAGCTGCCACAAACACTGCGTTATTTATTCCTCGCCTTTTTTCAAGTAGGGACAGATTCACAGCACAGAATGATCATCAGCAAGTCAAATCCCACATATCATAGCATTTACAGTCCGAGCTCATCTGCAATGAATACATCAAACACATACAGTACATGTGCAAATGAAAGATAAAAATACCACGAAATGAGTTTAAGCTCAGTGCTTTTCAATGCTAACATGCTGATGTGCAGAAGGTATCATTATTATGTTCACCAGCTTCATTTATTCACAAAGTACAGATGTGGTTGGTGGGGATATAAATAACTTTGAAGGTGTTTAGTCATTAGTTTATTAGCAGATTAGCAAAATTAGCAAAATGGCAATTTTCAAAACAAAACATAAGGCATACAAAAATAATTTAAAAACAGTTGAAAGGGTTTATAATGTAGCAGATTGAGCTGTATATAAAAGAGAGTCAAATAAGCAGAGGTGGCAAAAATACACACATTCTTTACTCAAGTAGAAGTACAGATACTTGTGTAAAAAAGACTCTGGTATGTACTGATTGAAGTTTTTTACTCAAGTAAAAGTAATAAAGGCTCTGAAATGTACTCGAAGTATAAAGTAAAAAGTTTCCCTCTGAAGGACTTTTCTACAGGACATTTTCTGTGTAAAGCTAAAGACCTCACGTCAGGATTTGTCCGATCTGTCCGTAAATGCACCACAAAGAGAGTTGATAGTAACAATGTCTTTGTACTTCATTACTTCCCACCTCTAAAAAAGTGTTAAAAAAAAACTAAAATATAAAAATATAAAAAGGTTGACATATTTCAAATAAAATATTTGTTTCATATTATTTGTTAGTTAAGACTTAATAGGTTTTTAGAAGTAAATCAAGCGATGAAAGGAAATTCAGACTACAAACCTTGTACATACACACTCATGAAAAAGTATTTTTAAGAGAGTTGGGAGGTTAGGTTAGAGGTTAGGGAGCACACGAGTCTAATCTCCTAAAGGCCCGGTCACCTCTGGTCCTCGGCCTAGATTGTGGAATGGCCAGCAAAGCCTTGGCTGACGACTTCAGGTTGCAACCTGCCACATGGCGCTGATGAAAAGTCAAGGGATCACCAAAGCTATTCTGATTTGTCTTGTAGAAATCATGATTATCTCTACCAAGGTCATCAATCCATCCAGTAGTTGTGGAGAAGTTTTCATCAAAAATCAAGACTCCTGATTGACTGTGACTGATGGTGGTATTGTGTTTGATGAGGGGTTTGGTCAGTAAATGCAACACTTAGAGTTTGACAGTAGATCATTCTCCAGTGCAGATACTGAACCCAGTGCTAATCTGAGACTTTGTAGTGTAACACTGAACTGAATTTAGATCCGTCTTTCACTCTTTTATCCCATATTCAAAAGCTCTAACTCTCATGTAGTTGAAATGTAGGTATCATCACCTGAAAACACATCATTCTAAGGTTCATTATCAACCACTCGACTGTCCACTTTACTCTCCAGAGATTAATGAGCGATGGACCCACATTGCCGGACAGGAACAGACTGAAAGGCTTTAAGCCTCGGGCTCCCTTAAAGGGCAGAGCCGGGACTTACTGGGATTAAAAAGCGAGCGTGTTAAATTGTGCCCTCTGTTCTCCTCACTGGGCCCGAAGGGATGTCAGTGGATTTACGGCAAATCTTATTGTAGTTTGCTGTAAATAGAAGGCAAGAAAAACTCCTCGGGTGTATGGGAGATAATCCAGAGATTCAGAAGTGATAAAGTCGGAGCTCCTATTTACAGCATCCTAATCAGAGTCAGTTACAAAGGCTCAGGGGATTCGTGTCACAACTTGGGATTCCTGCAGGGTTTGGGTTAGTGGTGCAAAGAGATCCCCTCAGAAGGCCCCTCTAAACACATCAGTATTACCTTACGTATGCTAAAATTAAAGAAAGATTATTAACAACAACCTTTCTAGTATATTGGTGTGAGATCATCTCACAATGAGCTCTGTAAAGCATAAAAACAAACTTAGCGGTCAGACAAATAAAGTGAGCATAAACAAACTCCTACTGAGTGGAATATCTCTCCAGTGTTAGCTAAATTCAGAGAGCATGCAGAAAATGTTAATCATATTTACCACGGAGCCAACAGTACAGAGAAAAAGGCACACGAGTGTGTCACGTTTGCATCCCCCGAGCTGATGAATAATCACAGCCTCTTCCAGAGATCTAAGTATGTTCAGAGCCAAAAGAGAAAAACCCCTGAAACAATACGACAACCTACAGCCCTCAGCTGAAAGAAAAACCTGCATATTCATATTTCACCACTGCTTAAATCAGCAGCGCGAATACATCGCCGTGTTTGTGCCAAAAAACAAATGCATGAAGAATAAGATGAGACAGGAGAGGAACCTAATCCTCCAATGAGAAATGCAAATGCCGCGCACAAAACGAGAGATGAAGCGTATCGTCTGCGGAGTCGAAGCACGCTCTGATGGTGTCGGATACACAAAACAACAGAGCGAAGGCGTAAACATGTAGGCACAGGCGCTCGGTGTGTGGAGCGGTGATCGCGGGTGGAAAATAAACTGTCGCCATGGTCCAAAGCTGCAAACAGCCAGGGCAGGAAATCTCTCACTCCGGCCTGGAGTGCATGTTCAAACCTAACAGCTGATAAGATAAGTGACCAAAACACCTGCGGCCGTAGCGGTGCGACTTTTCCTCAACAAAGCCGTCTTGAAGCGGCGTAATTGGCCTGTTGGCAGGTGGGCTTTCATTCGCTTTTTTAAAAATATGCAGCAGCAGCAGCGCCGCGGAACAAAACCGCTTCACCGCGAGACGTACGTGGGATTTACGGCCAGATTTATCTGATTGAACTGGCTCACAGGCGTCACTTGATTTGAGGGTTGTTCTCTGATGAAACTTTTCTTTTAAAGGGTAAAACCCACTGATTTTACACATCTAACTCTGTAACAAGGTCGACGACCGGGGGAGAACAAAGAAGTCATTTTATAGTCACATCTTTCACTCGCTCTCCAATCACACATGTCCGTTACATATACAGAAACATTTGGCTCTGATTCAGTCCTCGTACGTCGACACTGAGCTCTGCATCACTGCCTCCACACTGCTGCCTGCCGTCAGAAATGTAATGTGAATTTTGAATGTTCAGCATCGTGTCCATCAAATGTAAGCTCACAAGCTTGATCAGATTTGTTCTGCAGTGTAACACCAAACTAAATGCAAATTGGCGCCATTAATGAGTTAAACCTTGAACTGCATATGTGAAGAAGAAAGTCGTATAGAGCCTTCCTTTAACCCGCTCCTCATCTCTGCTTGAGGATGCATTAGCCGCTAGCGTAACACACTCTGAGCTCTTTTCATTTTCTTTCATCTGTCCGTCGTGACTTCACCTACTGACCTACCGATGGAAGGTAAAGTGAAGTTTCACAAAAAGTCCACAAAACATTTCTGGAGCTTCGCAGCAAAACAGCATTGCAGCACTCTCCTAAACAACTGAATTAGACCTTACAAAACAGCCACAAAGACGAGGCGCAACACTTTTAGCTCAGCGGCTCCAGTGAAAGGTTTTGGCTTAAAAAAGGGTCTAAATAACATCTTTTCAAATCATTTTGGGATCTTAGACCTAGATTACACTGAACGAGCTGAATGGAGCCATTTCATGATGATGTTGTTCTTTCACACTGTTGTGTAAGAAGAATGCTGCGGTGCTGTTTTGCCATGAAGCTCCAGAAATGTTTTGTGGACTGCGAAACTACTCCCGCCTCATCAGCATGAGTGTAGCATAAGTCACATAGAATATATTCTTGTTTCTCCCTGTAAACACTCGGTGTGTTTTAGTCTGGAGCATCAACAATATCGCTGATGACACTCCCCCAGCTGTCTCTGAAAACCGATCCAGCGTCACGCAGAGGGAACAGAGAGCAGACACTCACCACAAAGAGCTGTCACGCTGCCAGCAGCCTTTCTTATTCCCGTATTTCTCCCTCTTTTTCCCGCCCCTTCGCCTTTGATGAAAAGACATGCCAGCGATATTTCAGGGGCTTAGCGGAGACAGACAGCGTGGGTTTCATGTTTTCCCCGTAGCTTTTGTCTGTGCCGCGGGAGGCTGAAGTCACAGGTGTGAACGGGCCGTCACAGACACCGGGCCCCCCGACACTTTTGGCTGCCGAGTCACGCCCCGGCTCCAATCAGGCATCTCCGCAGACGCCACGGGATCGACCGCAGAAACAATGGGGCCTCAATTTGCAGCCAAGAGCGTTCGCCAGCTTCAGTCGCTTAAAAGAGAGGGAAAATAAAAAGCTTATTATATCTGAATGACACCTCTGCACAGAGATATATTGTTGGTGATTTGTCAGGTATTAAAGCTGCTTGTGTGGGAGGAGAAGAAGTCTTTATCAAGTTCAAGTGTGGGAAAACAGACTGAGCCTCAGAGATGCTGCAAAGAACTCCTTAATAATGGACAAATTCAACAGCCACTGATCTCACGCTCTGTATTCTCTCTTTCAGGAGTACTGAAGGACTACCTGCGAGAGCTGCCCTACCCGCTGATCACCAAGCAGCTGTATGAGGCAGTGCTGGAGTCCATGGCCACGAGGCCCCTGCGGATAGGAGCGTCGGGCTGCGAGAACGACCAGGCCGACTCCGAGCACACCGTCAGCCTGCTGGACAACCTCCCGGAGGTGGAGAGGGTGAGGAAGATCTCCTGCTGCCATCTCGCAGACATCATTGTGCCAGAGTATTGTCACTGAGGTGGAGGTGAAAGGGATAGTTGTGAAGTACATAATGATGGTTCTGTTACTACAGATCACTACTGTCTAACTTGTGTTACGTCGGCGCGTACGCCAGGTGATATTAGTGGTGGCATTCAGTCCACAAGCCTGGAGCAGTCTCATCTTCTCTACACCATTTCACCCCTTTAGGATAGTTTAAAATTTGATTGCAATTGAATTTTAAAGGAGATACTAATATCATTTTTTTGTTTATTTTGTACGGTACATCACACATGACACTTTTGTAAAAGTTATGGTTACAGACTCTCTCCACCTCCTTACAGTCGTATTTTGAGGGTCATATATTTGCCCAAAAAATAGACAAAACACACAGTAAACAAAGATCGATGTGATTGCTAGCATTTTTTGCAAATTTCTATAGATATGGTAATAAGATTGTTATCATGAATCTGTTAAAACTTGATATTATTGACATATACAATAAGCTGTCACTGATATATGAGACCCACTTTAAGACACCGACACGATTAAATGCACTACTCCGGCACCCTGCCCCACTTTGTGGATTACATCCACAAAGGATCCCCAAATCTTTGAACACTAAGAGTGACAGTTAGACAGAGTACCTTATGTCTCAAAGGCATATACAGCAAATCATATCATTGAGCCATTTTCTGTAGCAAGGAGTCAATGAGGATTTCCATTCCCTTAAAATAACCCTCTTGGCTACAGCCCTGCCAAACATGAGAGCCAGCTGACACTCATGGCAGATGAAAGCAGCGTTCAGAACAGCCCAGTGTACAAGAAATATAGACTCTACTGCTGAAAACAGCCTGATGAGACAGATTTCTGAGTGTAGCTCTGCTGCTGCCAGCGGTACTACTACAACTACTAATCATCATAATAACATGTCTGATTTGTGTGTGTGTGTGTGTGTGTGTGTGTGTGTGTGCGTGTGTGTGTGTGTGTGTGCGTGTGTGGTTACAACAGGTGACACTGCGGAGGCTTCTCGACCACCTGAAGTTGGTAGCGTCCTACCAGGAAGTGAACAAGATGACGTGTCAGAACCTGGCGGTGTGTTTCGGCCCGGTGCTGCTCAGCCAGCGCCAGGAGGCGTCCTGCCACACCAACCGGGTCTTCATCGACTCCGAGGAGCTGGCCAGCGCGCTGCACTTCAAAAAACACATCGAAGTCCTGCACTACCTGCTCCAGCTCTGGCCAGGTGAGGGGTTGTTCCATGTTTTTCTGTTGAATGAGTGAATAAATGTCATTTCTAGATAAAGATTTGCATTTTATTTTTGAAAGTAAGTTTGCATATAGGAGCCTCTCGCTCTGCCTACTTCAGGGTTTAAATCCATGCCAGCTCTGCGGTGCAGCTCTACAAAGGGCTGTTAAAGGCCTGCGCTGCTTTGATCCTTGAGGTTTACCCACCACTGGCACAACCACGGCTCTGATAGCCATCGGCCACCATCTGTTGGCCGCCGAGATGAAACTCTCCGCAGAGCGCTTCATCGTGGCAGACTGAGCCAATCACGGCCGAGCCAGTAAGCCCCAATGTAAACCAAACCTCCGAGGCGTGGCCCGCCGTCTTTAGATAAATCAGCAGCCAAGGACAGAAACCAGACAGATACCCAGCACCAGCTTCTCTCCGAGCGGGTCATCTGTCTGTCTGCACAGCTGTTCTCTGCAGCTGCAGCTGTCTGCTCGGTGTGAGATATGAAGGGACTCGGAGATCATTAAGGAGGGAGCGTGGTGAAGAAGAGCTGCAGGCGGATGGGGGAAATTTGTATTAGTCAAGGCAACTACTTGGATATTTTTCAGCCTGAGGTGTTTAATTTTTTTCAATTTTGTCTTCACCTGATCTCTGATCAGTGTGTGAGCCGTTCAGTTGCTGCTGGAGTGCGGTTAGTCCCAGACGCTGTAGAAGATTAACACAGAACATTACAGAGACTGTATGAAAATCCATCACTGCTACATAACCTTATTAATGCTGTAGTAGTTGGCAGTTTGCCTGTTCAAACCTCAGCTGAAAAAAAAGCATTTCCTTCTGTGGGTCATTAGCGTTTTTACATTAACATCAGAGGGACAGTTTATCAAAATTCTGAAGCACATTTTTGTGATCTACAGACCTTGTTGTGAGCAGTTTCTACACCTCAAACTACACCCACCAGCTGCATCGCCTGGTAAATAAAGGCTTCCTCCTCAGATGAGCTGTAATATTAGGTAGCTTAGTTAGCATAGTTAGCTTGGCTGAATCCAAATGTCTTCTCTCTGGACATGCTGAGCTCTCTCGGTCTTGAGTCGTACGTCGTACTGTGACATGTTTACTGTCATCATGTCGAGTCTGAGGGCTTAAGACTGCGAGGCTAATACAAGCCGCTGACAGACAGGCCTAAAGACGACACAAATAAAGCGCATTCGATTACATTTATACCTGTACTCCTACATATTATGATGTGGAAGAATATTACGTCTGGCCTACATGATTCAAGTAACTTTTTTACTAAAGTAATCGTTTTAAACATTCATAGCTTTTACTTCACTTTGTAGCAATGAATCCGGGGTAATTGAATCAGTCTGTCAAGTCCGTTTCAGGGCCCTTGTTCGCTGAATTAAATGTTTGGGAAGCCCTCGCAGTCCAGACCTTTGGATGCAGCCCTAGCCTCGAATAGATGCTGCTTCCTTCTGCACTGTGATACTGAAAGACAAAAAGCTCTTACATAACTGCTCACAACAAGGTCTGTGGATTATCTCCAGGAACTGTGCTGTGATTTCTGGAAAGAGACATGTTTAGCTGTTAAAATTAATTGTTTTTGTTTTTATTTGAGCATTACAAGCCATGTACCTCCTTTTATATCAGAGAGAACATAGACATCTTTGATATCTTCAAAACAATCTAGACAGATAAAAAAGCACCACAGGTAAAAGGAAAAGTATGTATTTTAGATTTTGGGCTGAACTGTCTCTTTAAGGCTTGTATGAAAATCCATAATACAATTTAAAATATTCACGGTCACTCAAAAACAAAGCTCTCTTACTGGGTCTTAATCGTAAGAAAGTAGTTTTCAGAGTGCAGTGACTTTCTCTGACGTTGGTCTTGTTCTATCAGTTTGCCTCCGGGCACGTTGTATTTAAAAAAAATTCCCAACATTCCTAACATCACACTGGACAGACAGATCCCTTGGAGCTTCTTCCCTGTAACCTGCAGCTTTAACCAGATCTGCTGATTGACGTCTGAAGAAGCCCTGACTCTGTGTCTGGTCTGACCTCTAAGTTTAACTGCATCCTCAGACTCCCACATTGAACCAACTCTGTGTAAACCGCTGACATCGAGCACCCTCCACCCTCCTTTACATCCACTATAGGAGGAGACATGCGGAGAGGGAAACTGAGTGTAGCAACCGAGTAAGTCAGCACATGTGAATCCCATAATTGCAGGTAGCCTGGGTGAAGTACAAGTGGAATTTCAAAAGATAAACAACAAGAAGTGCAAAGATATTCAAGAGGATAAGAGTGTACATGCAGACAATGACGGAGGGCGATGGGGGTCAAGTAGTCTGAAGAAAATCGTTTTAATCTGCTCTCCTGTGTCTGGCTGATGTCACCCATCTAGCGCCTGTAATGACCTTTAATAACCCTGACATACCTGCCAGTCCAGGCTCAAGCCTTTGTTTACACCCTCAGCGGCATCTCCATTCTGCCCGCATCCCCACAGCACAGAGGACGCCCGGACTGTAATTAAAAGACATTCCAGGCTTAACCTTAGCCCTCAGCCCCCGAGGCTTCACCCTAACATTTCACAGCCATTATGGGACATTTTCAGACGCCTCTTCACACCTCTCACGCACATACCTCCCAGGCATTGTTACGCAGGCCGCCCACAAGTGTGCATGTCTCCGGGCAAGTGCAAGGACTCCAGGCGTCTACCGACACTATCGACAGGAAGTGTGAGAGAGCGTGGGCATCATGTGTTTTGAAGAGGCGTCCAGTGCGGATAATGTCGTAACTGAAGGGCTGCACAATATGGAATGAAAAAACAGGACATATTGGGATTATTTTGGGACATTTTGCAATAGACCAATATTCACACGGCGGCCATTTTCCTTGTTGTCACGTGCAGGGATGACACTTTGCATTTTACAAACACATTTTGGCCCATTGTTACACACGGTGCAGTATTTTCGTCTGCTTCCTGCCGTCATTTTTTCTGCTGACGGCTAATAACTTGAGTGAATCATGTCTGAGATTAAATGACACGTTGCCTCTTATAGGAGGATAATTTCTGTTTGTTTTAAGGTGATAATTGCTCGAGTCTCTCGCCTCGAGGAGAGTTGCGAGGCGTGCAGCCGCCGCGCATAAATACTACATCTGCAATTGCCACTCCTCATGAATGAAATGGAGTCGACACGGTTCATAATTCATCCTTATTTTTGGTTTAAGGCAGAACATTTGAAGCTTTCAAAACAAATTAAAGCTGAGTGTTGATTTGCTCTTGAACTGTGCGTGACCTGCAGCCTCAAACCTTTAACTTTTGATTTGTTTTTTTTGTTCCTTTCTGATCCAGTAAGCGAGAGCTAGCGGTGTCAACAAGTGTAGGTACACACAGATAAAGACAGACAGGTAACCGGACTGTGCTGGTTGTGGTGAAGTGCTCACTGTTCCTGTTTTTGGTGGCACAGTCAGATGATTCTTGTCCATACAAGGTTTCAGTTTAGTTAATTTTTAAGTTTGGTTTAGTCAACAGTTGATAGCAGATAGAGCAGAAGGATGGCATCAGAGTCACAGAGTGTGGTGGTGTGGCTTCAGCATGTGTGTGTGTCTGACTTTGAGCACAGCATGGCATGTTCATGTTTGGATTCCTTTGAATTATTTATCAGGCTCCCACAGTTTGATTCACTTATTGTTCACTTATCTACATATTTTAGTTGCCCTGGAAGAGTTTCATTCGGATAAACATGTTGTCTTTTTTACAGTGGTTGTGTTTTAAAGGCATGTTTTTAAAATGTTTGACCATGAAGTTACAAAAGGGGGATAAAGGATCAGTTCACACAAACTATGTTTTTCAGATTCTCCTTGAAGCATCACAATGTATACATAAAAAGAAAGAAATATCAATACTCTCATCCTACACAATTCTGTTTTTGGATCAATCTCATATTAAAAGATTGATATCTAGACTCAGTCATTTGGGCTGAATGAGTATTATATCTTCAAAAGGACACATTAGCTCCTTACCTCTAAAAATTGGGGTGGTGGCAGAAATCTACGAGATTGATTTATAAAAGCTTGGGCAAAAAAATAAATAAGAAAATAAATGATTACAAATATCTGCATGGCTAGATACCACTAGGGACATATAGGAAATCTTTTTTTTCCTTCGTATTTTAGGTGAACTAACACGTAACCGAAACATTTCGTCATTTTGGGAAATATTCTTTCCAAAAATAAAGATCCCCTCCACATGTTTTTACCTCCAATATGTGTCTGACAAGGTTCTGCAGGGGGGAACATTATAATTACCACATTAAAATCCTTTAAATGGCACCTACTGTATTTCTCCCTGATTAAAAATTCCTGAATACATGTATATTAGTTTAATTAAAAAATAAATCACACTGCTGAATACTGGACCACGATTTGCTTCCAGACTATTTGGGATGTCACAAATCATGCTCATGAGCCCGCCTGTAAGAACAACCTTTAACAATACATCATTCTACACAGAGAAGCTCAAACATTCGACTGTAGGAGCAGGAAGAAAAACACATTTTTGACTGGAGGCGACTATAAAAAATTAACCCAATAGCGCCTCTAGCTGTTTCCCCCTTTTTACCAGTCTCTATGCTAAGCTAAGCTAAGCATATTTAATGTGCTGTATGTATATTGTTTGCAAGAAAGCAAATAAACATATTTCCCAAAATGTCGAACCATTACCTTAAGACTCTTCAACTGACCTGTACACATCGGACTAACTCTCCCCATCTGTTGTCTCTCTTGCTGTTTTCTCCTCCAGTGGTGGACCCACATGGCCAGTCCTCTCAGCCCACTGCGGCCTCTTTCGCTCCGGCCTCGTCTGACCTGATATCAGCTCCTCCAATACGGCGGAGAAAAGAGCGCCCCCAGGTCCTGAACCTCACTGACGCGGAAATGGCGGGAGTTCTGCGGCCTAGACCGGGACGCCTGGACAGCCCCAGCAACCGCTACGCCGGCGACTGGAGCGGCTGCGGCGAGAGCTACTTCCCCTGCGACATCCTGCTCCCTCCCAGCAAAGAGGAGGCGGACTACGACGACGTGCCCTCCGAGGATACCGAGGCAGCTGAGGAGGGGAAGGAGAAGCCCGAGGACGCAGAGGAGGACGAAGGGCAGAGGGTAGAGATCCCTGCGTCTGAACCTGCCGAGCTGGAGCAACCCCAGAGAGAGGAGGTGGTGGTGAAGGAGGAGGAAAAGGAGGAAGAGGAGGAGGAGAAACAAGTAGAGAGTGATAGTTCTGGCAACGGGCAGCCATTAGAGGACAAGGATGAGGAGGAGGAGGAGGAGGAGGAGGAGGAGGAGGAGGAGGAGAGGGTGTGCGACCACATCCTTCCCCCTCGTCTGCCCAAAGAGCACACCTACCAGGCGTACATGAAGATCCAGGATATCAGCCCCGTGCTGAGCAACAGGGTCAACCTGAGAGACCTGCAGGAGAGCATCGACACTCTGATAGGAAACCTGGAGAGAGAGCTCAACAAGAACAAGCTCAACGTCGGGTACTGACTCCCGCGCACACACCTATCCGCTCACACACTCTGATGAGGTTCGGGGGAAGGCCTTCTTCCCCGATGAAGGTGCTTCAGGATACAGCCACAGTGTTTCCATCCTGGGATCCTGCGACGTTGACGCGACAGCATTTTTGCGGTGCTGCCGTACGAACCGGAACGACGAGATGAGAAGAAATGTAACGGGGCACTTCTGGCATTTGTACCTTACCCATAGACATTCCGTAATGTGTTTATTTTCCTTTTATTTTGTCGACTGTCTTACTTTATGTTGCTGTTGTCAGTTTGTTTCAGTCCGGTTCTGTGTTCCATGTTGTTATTGTTGCTTCTCTTCTTATTAGAAGAACCCATTGACCCCTCAGGGGTTTAAAAGGTGCCTTAATTGTGTGAAGGTGGTACGTCAAGAGGAAAATCCACCCTGAAATAAAATGTCTCCCCTCGTGTGATCTTGATGCAACGTTTGCTACTTACAGCGTAACCTCATGCAAGCTTTTAACCAGTGATACTGATCCAACATTTGTAGATGCAAAGTTACCTGTTGACAGTATTTATTCACTTTTTAAAACCGACCAAAGCATCCCAGCGCTTCCAGAGTTCCGTTCCAAAAAGTACTTTTTTTGTATTTCCTTTGGCAGTCTTCTAAAGCAGCATTTTAAATTGGGACTCTTCCACATCTTTGCGGTAGTAGGAACAAATCTGGGATGCACAAGGCCTTTCAATTAGGAATTGGTTTCCAACAAAAATATAGAATTGGGTAATTCAATTAATCAAAAATGTACAAAGGAAACAAATCCAACCTTTTGGTTTTGCAGTCAAGGCCAGCCATCTATTACTTTTGGCAGTGGAAGAAATATGTTCCAATATTTAAATGGACCCCTCTATTATTGGCCGGAACATTAGTCTCTAAAGCTGAATGGGAAACATTGTTCCTGACTTTTTTCTGTCTGTTTTCAAGCGTTTAAACCAAGATCACAGGAGGAACATGCGTACATTCTGTTTGAGAGTGGATTTCCTTTTTAAGGCAGCAGAGAGCTTTTCTATTGAGGTATGAAACACTAAATGTTGTACAACAATAATGCACTTATGAGGCAGGCAGTAGTTTAGTAGATTGTCATTATATTTCATGCAGTAAAAAAAAAAAAAATATTGACCGGACTGAATTGAGGGAGGAAGAGCCGCCACTGAAACCTCCTCTTCTGGGTTAAATATGAAAAAATATGGCTTGAAATGTATTTTCCTTCAGCATTGTTCGATACTGCACATCTATTAGAACTAAATATAAGGTGAGGGTAATGAAACTCAACAGAAAGCTGATTTATATTATCTGAAAAAGGCAACTAAAAACAGAGAAACTGTGTTTCATGTGGCTTCAGAATTGTCCAACATTTTGAGAAGTTCACTTATTCACTTTGTCGCTGAGAGTTACAGGAGGTGAGAATATTAAGACCAGTCTCATGTCTGTGTGCTAAATATTAAGCTAGAGTTAGATGTAGGGTTGAGAGATTATTTGGCTGAAAGCGGATTATACGATACAGATAATTTACTTCTACGGATGAAAGTACCATCTGAATAAAATGCTTCAGCATCCGTATTCATTGGGTACGCTAACTGACTGAAGTTTATTATTATCTGTAAATAGTTCCCTTTGACTTATGATCCAAAACACTGATCTGAAGCTCAAGTCCGAGCATGTTCTGTAAATAGCTTTGGAATAAATCATAACAGCTTCTGATCAACACATAAAAATGTCACGTTTAAATGAACCTCCGGTTAGCCACACCCACTGCTGATGTCAGCAAACGCTCACTTCCGGTTTAAGTCACGACCATTTCGAGTATGGATAGTAATACGGATCGTTTGGTTGGTTGAATTGATACAGATACGGATGACTGTCTACTTGCTCATCCCTAGCATAGTTAGCTTAGCAACTTCTGATACATCCGTATCTAATTTAGGCTTAAATTACCAGCTTCTGGTTAGCCACACCCACCTCCGATGGGAGCAACGCCCACTTCCTGTTCAAACCCATTTCGAATAAGAACACAGGTACGGATCATTTAGTTGGTCGAATTGATACAGACGCGCATAATGTAGCCTACGCTCTCACCCCTAGCTAGAAGATAGTTAGCTTAGCAACTTCTGATTCACTCTGATTTGTTTCACCTGTTTGGCTGTACAAGGTCATCACGCTAGAGATAAGCTAACGTGAGAGTGGTGTCAATCTCCTCATCTACCTCTCGGCAAAAAAGCTAATTAAAGAGAATTTCCTCAAGATGTCGAACTAGTATGTTAAAAAAAAACACCGACCAGTCACCTTTCTGCTTGTCATAGCTTTTTGGCAAAAACCGTGAAACAGCCCAAATGTGAAGCACAATGTTCAGCGCAGCAGTGGAAGGTGTTAGCGGAGGGCCTCAGTTAGTACGACTTAGCTAGCTGCCTAAATCGACAAAGGACGTTTTCAGCAATCCAGGGATTCAGAATGATCAGTATTTAACCTATATGTATATGTATATAATTATATAAATGTATTCGGAGTATATTATTTTTACAGCTTCTATTTCAATGGCGTATTTAAATACTTCTGATGACCTCGTGTAGTGTTGACTTGTAGCAATAGTTCGCTTCCCCCCCCTCCCTCGAGCTACCTGTACACATCTTAATGTGCTGGACTAATGGTACAACTTTAGCTGTAAAATATATGATAAAATCGTGCTCTTGCAGAAAAAAGTGATATTGTTATTTTTATTGTATTGTGTACATATTTGACATTGTTTTGTGTCTCTGGTGGACTAAGCTGTGTTTTTTGGTGTTTTTTATTTTTAAGGTACTGAACGTTGCATGGTCAAAAGCTTTACTGACATAAACAAGGCTCCCTCTCATCCGCCTTTGTATCTGATATTTATGTGTAAAAAAAAAGACTTATTTTGCAATGTATGCTCGTTTGTTCGTCACCCTGTTCCTTCGATAGAAAGATGGCTGCATTGGTCAAGGGTTTTTTCTCCAGAGGACTCAAAGGCGGACAGGGACTCAGTTCGCCGCTGTGCCGTATCTCGCAAATTGTATGTTTTTTGATATTCACTCATCAATCTCCAGCTCAGATTGTCTTGTTTTAAACATTGTAATTTGACAATTGGAGAAGGTATTTGAGCATGTTTTCACAATCTTTAATCAAATGTTTGACTCTGGAAGATGAACTGTCAGGTGAAACCCAGTTGCAGAATTGAACATGTTTTTAAAGAATGAGAAATAGGACTTGGCTTGAAAAAGGAGTTACCTGGTAAGATGGACATTTGGTGAAGAATTTGTTTTTTTTTTTTGTATTTATATACTTTTCATTTCATCCCCTCACCCTTCTGCACGTCACCCACAGTCCAGTGGGTTTCAGCTTTTAAACCACCGTGTCTGCCCGGCCAACACAAGGAGAACCAGGGCCTCACCAACGAACATGTAGTTTGATCTCATGTAGAATATATTATAGAATTTCAATTTCTTGCTAAATGCTATTGTGAATTCCTGCCTGCAAACTCTTCAAAGATCCAATATGACAGATGTCTTTATGAGACGATATAACAGCAGTGATAAAAACAGAAATAATTTCCTCAGCTGAGGCTGGTTTGACATGTTTGGTACTCTTCAAGCATTCCTGTCCATTCTAGCATCCTCTCACCTTCTTACCGCTCTGTCGCAGGTTATAGCAGCAAACCGCGTGCATCATTTTTTATGTGTACATCTAACGTGGTTGATCTTCCTGTCTTGGCCTCTTTGTCCTCTGGAGAGAAAATGTCACATGGAAAGCATCACTAAACAAAACAGAAAAGTGCTTTGTATTGATCCTGAGAAATGTATGGTCATAATAAAGTATATTATTTTACATTCACATGTGGACTGCGTGTCTTTTTTGCCAGACATTGAAATGTATTGGCTCCTGGATTCATGTAATCTGACAGAGGTATAATTAAGCTTTCATCTCAGAGACACTTCCTTATTTTTAATACGTTATTATTAGATTTCCCCAACAAAATCATGGTTTTAGATGGAATATCACCCTTCTCTAACACTGACTGTATGTTTTTTTTAAAGTATGTTTATTGACTTTTGTACATTATAGCACAACTTATGGGTGTTTTCTTTTTTTAAAAGAGTTAAAAAAAAAAAAAAAGAGAGAGAGAAGAAAGAAAATGGGGGTGTCCACCGTGGAATTTAAGAAATTGACGTATGGAATCTTATCTTATGCCAGTTTGCCTTTGACGGGTGGTTTGTCACTTATCCATGATAAAAAAAGATATTCTTCCTTGCAGTATGTATATAAGGATATCATACAGTCTACACTGACTATGTTTAATTTCTCATAAATTGAATGACCAAACCTACCCAGAACCAAAACTCGCAAAGCTTCACTAACACTGAAACAGGATTTCACAGATTTGACTGTGCAGCTGTCTAAACAGAAAAAAAAAGAAAAAGAAATAACATTTCTGTGCCTAAAATACCCAAATATCTGGGTTTACACACAGTTTTAGTGCACAGTCAACATCCCTTCACTCCCACGCACATGAACAAGCCTGGAATTCATTCACAGGAACGTATAAAAACATGAAATATGCTGCATGTGGCCCAGTCGTCATCACACTCGACACCGCGGCCGCACTCTCCCGACCTGTTCTCAACGCCGTCTTTGTTTTATCGGAAGCAGCCGGCAAAAGATGACCTTAACTCCAGCAAACCGGACTCCTGTGTTTCTTTTGCAGACTCTTTGCTGCGGGAGCACTGTGACACGGCTTCAGAGAGAACACAGATAAAATAAGCCAGGGAATTGCCCTTGTCGGCTTGTGGGAATCTCCCAGAACGACTTTCAGCTTCAGGGACATTCCCAGGACGCAGCTGCATTTAGCCACCCAGTAAAATCCACTGCTTCACTGTGGCTCCGGAAAAAAAACAAACAATATGACCGGCAGGACTCCTGACATGTGGAAGAGTGTGTCCCACAGGTAGACCCCAGAGCAGTTTGCTGAAACAGTTAAGTATTTTTTTTTCTTCCAAAATGAGATCTGAAATCAGGACCGGGAAAATTGCGCCCAGGCGGCTCCAGCTGAGGCGATAGGCATCTCTGGCAGTTAGCATGAGAAGTCGGAGCAGCCGCGGGCCTTTCAGCACTAAATGGTTCTGTGCCGTGTTTGATGTCACTACTGTAGGCTCATATCGTGTTTTAAGGCTGCCTTGGACGGGTACGACGGAGCTCTAGGGTACAGAATGTACACATACCTGTCTGCAGCCCGCAGCCATGTTTTATACCCCCGCTGAGGTCAGGAAAAGAATATCTACCTGCGCTAAACTCTCACAAACAGCCAGAGTGGAATTTTTTTTCACATCGTAAAAAAACGTTTAGAACTTGTTTCTTTCGAGTTGCTGTCTTTGGTTATTTTTCGATCGCTCAAGATGTAAAATGATCTCGACGTTTCAGATTCTGTCGTCAAACATCTGGAAAAAAAGGGTTTTGTGTTTGGACTCAGGTGCCGACTGTGATCGCTCCAAGAGCCCGTTTTAAAAGCACTTTGTCCGTGTTTGACTTGCAGAGCGGCTCTCTCGGCCCCAATAAAAGCAAGAGTGAAATCCCATATGAAGACAGAGGTAGACATAATAACACGGAGCCTGTTTGGATAGTCAGGGTCGCCACTTGATATCAGGCCGTCTGCCCGAGTGAACTGAGCTCAACTTTTGTTCATTTCTAATTTGGGAGAGAGAGGAGATATGGGTCCCTTTAGGTAAACATCCTTGACAGCCACCTGCGTGTGAAACCAGACCTTTTCTCCCCTTCGTCTTCTCTCCTCTGTTCCCTTAATCTCGCGGCTGACCTTTGAGTCGGTATCATGGCTGCAAGTCAACCAGCCGACCACAAACACACAGTCTTTGTCTCAGTCTTTCATCCATTAGAGCGTTGTTTTACCCGTGACAGTAAACGCTGAGTCAGGAGACGTCACAGCAGACATTTAAAATCATCCGTGTGACATTAAAGTCAAGCTGTCGGTGATACTAAACTAAACTATCCGGATTTGTTTTGTCACAGCCACATGAAGTCTGCTGTAAAATTCACATCCTAAGTAAATACGGGCAGAGAGAAGCCTGTTGGTTTTATGTTGTGCATCTTCAGTGAGGGACGTGGAAAAGTTTGCTCTCTCGGCTGCACGTTAAACGCGTTTAACAAGCAGTTGTATCGGGTGTGTGTAGCCGAGGTGGGCGAGGTGAACGCCTCCCGCCTCTGAACACCTTCCTCCTGTGAGGGAAACTCTCAAATGTACCTTATTATTTTCATATGTTGTTCTAACATATGAAACATACCAATATAGATACAACATTATTATTTATGTAAAGTGAAATTTTATGTTTGTTTCCAACATGAGTTCTGTCTTGTGATAGCTATGTTCTTGCAGCGTATGAATGGATGTGTTCATGTGTTGTATAATGGTATAATGTGCTGTGAGCATTAACATAAAGGAACTGAGGTACGGAGTCATCCTGAAGGGGGTCGGTGAAGTCTCTTCTGGGTACAAGTGTTCTGACTTGAGGTTGACGTAAGACACACAACAATGGTTGAAGTGTAGATAAAGTTTTAAGTGTATCATGAGACGGGTGTGGAGATGACTGGAATAGTGTTTTGAGTGAGATCATATGTAATATTGTGACTGTTGCAACTGAGCGTATTGTTTTCTATTATCACAGAAGAGACTGCCTCTCTTCAGTCATTGTCTGTGTGCTGCTGATGTGTGACCCTTGCTTGCAATCAGTAAAAAACTTAAAGACTAAAAAATAAATGTTGTGTCAAACTTGACCAGCTCTGATCTGCACTAGACAAGCGACTGATTTTCAGTTGCCAGGACACTCCTGATTGGCCCTCGTAGTTTCTTTTTGTAGCTCACTTAAAGCTAGGGTCTACAATGTTGTTCAGAAACACATTTTGTTATACTGGGTGAAATGGTCCTTTAATAATAATCAGACCTCTGTGGCAGCTGCATGACTGAGAAAAAGCTGACCAATCCGTGCTATTCGGCCCGAATAGCACGGATTGGTCAGCTTTTTCTCAGTGCCTTCATTGGTCAGATGCCTTCATGTCCCGCCCTCCTCCGCGCGTGCACACGTCCGGTTTCACTGATGCCGGAAATATTCAGCACACTCCTCTGCAGGAATACGGAGTTCATTTGGTTACAATGGCAGAGAAAATGCAGCCACCGTTACTTCTACCAGCTCACCCCGCTAAAAAGGCAAGGAAAAGAAAGCCTGAGGCAGAAAAGGGTGCAACGAAAAAGGCTCTGGATAAAGTAAGAAGTCGGACCGAGTCAACATCGGTGCTGCGTTCGAGTGGTGGAGACAACTGTGGCATGTGAAGGGCCTGAAAAGTGATGCAGAGGTTGCTCTATTTCTGCTGGACAGGTAATGATTTTTTTTGTTTTGTTTCGGGAGGATTTGTTATTTTCATGAAATATGTAAGGTTTGCCAGACTTCTCCCGGCTGAGTACCACTGCCAGACGCGTTTGTTTGGAGGCATGGCTTTGGACGGAGCACTGACGGGGGGCTCTCTTGCTAGCTCTCCAGGATTGTAGACCCTAGCTTTAAGTCCTTAGAGTGAGAGGGTCTGTAAGTTGTGCTGATAACAACAGTGGACTACTGGCACACTTAAGCTTCCTGGCTCATTTCTTTCAAAAAGGGACGTTTGTGACTAATATTTCTGCCCACAACATGACTCATAGGTCCAATATAATATATTCAACATTTGGCCATAAGCAAACATCCTCTAACCATTACTTTAAACTGCATGGAGCTGCACAGCGAGGCCTACGCTACGTGTATGCAGTGAGCTAAACACACTTCATCTAAAGGTCGAAGTCATCAGTTTGCCTTATGTCTCGTGGACAAATTCAAATCCAGTGATTACAAATCAGAAAAAAAATTAGAGAACTTTGTAAGAGGAAAACTGTATTCACCAAAAAGGTGTAGCGGTCTGGTTAATCTCAGCCGCACTACAAAGTATTTATTTTTGCTGGTCTTACTGCAGTCAGGAGTGGCGGCTATGAGGAGAGAGCCGAAGTCACGCCTCTTCTGGTTTGTCTCATGGGACCTTATTTTGGAAAAACTGCGAATGGAGAGAGGCCAATAACCTTTTGTTCTTGCATGTGATGTGCCATGAACTACACGTATAATGTTAGTCAACTTAAAAGATAATTTTACAACTTGAGAAAGTCTGTTTGTCATAAAACTAATGAAACATAAGACTGAAAATTCTTAATTTTAAAGACTACACAACCAATAGTCGCGTTAGTGACGTCGTCTCGTTGGACGCTCATCAAAACCCGTGACTTACACATTGTAGAGCTGCTCCTGTACGTTAGCAGCTCACTGAACTGATCAACTCTCCTTTCACGTAACTGCATGTGTCAGTATGACGCGTGTTGAGCCAGACGATGCAGTCAGTGTTCCCAGCACTAAGCAGCTATGACCAAGATGCCAGCAACTTTAAAGGTGCTGAAAACATTCCAACCCTAAACTTTTCCTACCAAGTTTTGCTTATTCCTTCTCTTCTCACTGGTTTGAAGGGGCCGAGTCAGTCGGAAAAGGCTGACGTCACATATTTCTCAGGACTTGATGTTTAAATCAATATCTGACGACAGTCGGTAGGTTGTTTGCTTATGTTGCTAATTCACTGTCAGTCAAATTGAATGAAAGCAACCCCCACATGGGCCCGACGAAGCAAATTAGCTCAGCTTTTGACAGTTCAACTCAATAAATAATAAGCAAAGATGTTTTTGTTGAAACCAACTTGACCTTTATTTAGTTAGTCACGACTATTTAATGTTGCGGAGAAGTCGTTTTTTCAGAGGCTTTGATATTTATCTTTGCTGTCCCCGGAGGAAGAAATGTAATCTGTGTACTCACTCAGACTCAACACATGACAAAAAAAACACTGCGGTCTTCTGATCCAAACATGGCTCCATGCTCATGACACGGATTACTATAGTGTACAAATCACAAAGTCATATTCAGCATGTGCAGTCCTTTTGTACGTCTTTCACTGGACGTGTTCACAGGCTGGGGCTCAGGCCGGTCAATGTTCTCCAGCACATACTGCCGTTTACTCCTCATAAACATGGCGAGCTAAGCCTGGGTAATTGCTGGGAACCTCTACGCAGTGACCCTGGGCACACATTCCATACATGCAGTGCCCTTCAATAGGACGGCTATTAAACACATTTTACCCAGGTCCCAGCCTTTCTGATGTGTTTTTTGGGGGTCTTTTGTTCCCTTACGATTCCAGCCCCTGCACTTGGCAGCCCATCTGAGGGCCTCGGGGCCAGAGCTCTTGACGCGCCGCTGACAGATCTGCCTGTTCTGGGCCGCGGCGATGATGAGAGAGCTGACCAGAGGTAAGGGGGGGGAGAAGACGAGGAGAGAGCGAGAGGTGAAAGTGAAGAATGGAGGGAAGGAGAACACAGAGGAGCGGCGCTTCAGATCCTCGGGGGCCGGGCCTCACACAACGTAGGCCCCTCTCCTCTGTCCTCCCCGCCTCTTCCCTCCTCCACCTCCATTGCTCTGTCACTCAGGACTAGACTATTTCATTTTAATAAGGCTAATCCCTCCTAGAGGTAAGCTGCTCATCACATCTCCCCCTCCCACTCCTCCAGACGGGAGCAATCTCCTTTCAGCGTGAGGACAGGATGAGGGCGAGGGCTTGCTCCGCTTGATAGGAGACAAAAATGTGAAAGGTGAGACTGAAAGGAGGCCCTGACAGCAGCTGTGGTCGGCCTCAATGAGAAGATTTGGGCCTCCGTGGTTTGATAAACTTGCAGGTGGCGCACCTTTTGTAGCGACTGATCCTCCAACCAGCCCGTAACATCATGCTGATATGAGGCGCGGTGATAACTTTGTTCTTCGCCGAGGAAGTGGAGTGACACAGTCGGTATTTTAGTGGATGCTATCGCCTGCCTCCTGTCAGCGGAGCACTCCCCAGCTGTCAGCAGTGAAAGCTAGTTCACCTGCTGCTTCAGAAGCCTCCACGATGCTGATTTCCAGCTACGATAGTCCATTTTCTTAAAGGAATAGTTTCTTATTTTGGGAAACGCATTTATTTGCTTTCTTCCTGAGAGTTAGGGAGCATTCACACTTGGCCCAGTTACAACCGGGCCTGAGCACGGTTACCTACGTCATCGTGTCGTAGCACGGTTGCGACAACACAGAGAACATGACTTTACTGACTTTTGTGGATTATTTTGTGTCATTTGGGTCACAGACAGCCCTCTCACATTCCTCGATTTCTTGATTATGCTTCATGTCCACGTTGCGCACCAGCGCCGGAGCACACATCTTCCAACCGTGCCGTGCTCGAGCGCAGCACGGAGCGCTCACGCTAGTCAAACAAACTGGACTTTGGGGGTCAAACGTGCCTGGGGACAGTACGGATTAGTGTTAGTGGGCCTTTAGATGAGAAGACGGATACCACTCATGCTTGTAGGATAAATACGAAGCAACATGTAGCTTCTGGTTAGCATAGCACTGCACAAAGACTAGAAAGAGGGGGAAGACGAGAGCTAACAGTTAAAACCCGTTGGCATATTAGAAATGACTGAATATGACTATGAATGAAACATTTCTAACCATTAACCAAACATTTAGGCCACAGATTTAGGCCAACACACGTTTCTGTGGATATTTTGTATGCCAAAATTAGCTGTAAGAGTTTTCAAGTTCCAACTTGAGGCGACATTAATATGTATTTTTCCCACAGGTACACATTTTTGCCACTAACCTGACACGCCATGAATGCACCATATAGGCTAACTGGCTGCTGGCTAGCTTCCCTTTCAAATAATAACTGTCAGCCGCTCTTCTCATCAAACTCTATGCCAGAAACCAAAAGTGTATTTCCCAATATCGTCGCAAGATGAGAAGTAGGACTAGAAGACAATAGGTTTAATAACTCTAGCAGATAAATATGCAAGTGTACAATTAAAAAGAGATGTTAGCCCAACAGTAGACTAGCAGTTACTGTATTAGCAGCACGTTAGCCTCAGACTGATAATAGCTAGTAAGGTGGCTAGCTTGGTTATCAATTAGAAAAGACGTGTAATGACTATAAATTATTCAACAAGGCATTTTGACGGTATAAACAAAGACGTTAATCACAGACCTTACAAAATGGAGAACGCTAAACTGTTAAAACTTGGTCAGCAGTTGTTGCTATGTTGAAATGAAACCAACTGCTGGAGGCAGAGGTAGTTTCTCTGATCAGTTTTAGAGGTTTCATTGTGTTAAAACAATCAATGATGGCGTTCTCATTTCCCCCAAAATGCTATTACTTATTATGCAAAAGTTAACAAAAAAATAAGTAAAAAAACATGTGCATGAGCAATGAATACAATGGATTTATGTGTGACCTTCTAAAAAAACAAACTTTTGCTTGGTTTTCCCTATCTTTCATTCACTGACTGTTGTTGTTGTCATCACTGAAGAAGTGTAAAAAAAAAAAGTTCAGAGTTTCCATGGTCATGAGAAAAGCCTGAAGGGTTTTCCATATGTTTGCTTTGATAGACTGATGGTTCAGATGACAGATCCCGCTCTGAAGAGACTGCTTCCTGGTCTGGGTTTATGCCAAGACAGTGTATGAAAAAAATCTCGATGTTTAATGTGAATCATCCCCCAGACATGGCTGCTGATGGACTGAAATTATAGCACTTGAACCTGAATTCCTCCGGTAGAAATATTGTGAGCATTTCCTCACTGAAGTACCGTCTTTTGATGCAGATCTGCCGGTAGAGCATCAGTCGACCACGCCGGCATGGATGAGTGAGGATCTCCTGTCTGAGAGTCCTTAGAATAATAACAGCATAGCCTATTTTTGTGAAAGCGCTTAAGAAGTACTTAACAAAAGAACATATAAACAAGGATCGTATTATAAAATAACAGTGGACATTCAACGGAATGGTATAAAAGCCCTCACTGCCAAACAAATCTAAACAGAAGCTACTGAAGGTCAGCAGGAAAGATCATTTTTGAGGTTGGAAACTTTTGCCAAAATAATCTTGGCTCAAGGTTAACTCACTAGCTTTTTCCTGAACTGCACATCTCATTCATCATTAGTAGGTGGCAAAAGTAGAAGCGACAATCCCTTGGAAAAACACAAACTGTACAGTTTTACAGAATAGCCCGAGCTTTTTCCTGGGTTTTGAACCACATCTCATGGTTTCCATCAGTGGATGGAACCGCTCAGAAAGCGAACTTGCTGATGAACACTGTGAAATACCGCTTTGGAAGCTCTCAGCAAAAAGCTAGTAGGTAGACCTTAAATCAAGTTTATTTTGTCAGCCTACACTGTGCAGTTTTTAGCCATGCTAGCGGCAACATCGGTCACTCTCTCGTGTAACGTGTAAATATCTTAAGCCTGTAGTATCCACAGACCTTATTTCAGGCATCTAACTGAAAACCAATAGAAAAAACTCCTTTGACTTTGAGACGAGGGAAGCGGATGTTTTCTTGGGTTTCAGGACTACACACTACACCGCTCTATGGACTCTGCCTGTTTTCTAATTTTGACGACAGAATTGAAAAAATGACAAGAATCCAAACATTTAAGAGCTTTGAAATTAGAAAATGAAAAGGAGTCAGGAGGGAACATTCCAGAGCAGTGCCCTGGTCACCTGATCTCTTATGAGGTCAAGGGTCAGCTAATGAAACCTACCACCAGCCTCTCAGTCGTTTTAAAGGGAGAAAGCTTCACGGTTTACAGTGATGAAACGCCTGACGACTGAACTGCCGATCATTTTAGCAACTCAGCAGCTTCTCATTGCAGTTTCTAAATTCTTAAGCGCTTTTAATCTCCCACTTTTAACGTTAGTGCATTTGCTGTGCAGCGAGTTTCTTCTCCTGCATGTCTGTGTGACTTGCACCTCTCTGTCTGCAGCCTTGGGATGACCATGTGTGAAATGTGCAGGGCGCCAACATGTTGGGAGATTTAGGCAGCGGAGCCTCGCTCCGCCTCACCCCACCCGACACCCTCCCCAGCGGGAGCAGCTAAGAGGCCAGCCAGAACAATGCCGAGGGAATGGCTTAATTCGCCAGGCCAGATTTACAGCCCCTCCTTGCTCAGCACCTGCCTCGCATTGTTTCCCGGGATTTGGCTTGAAAAGTTTTTTCGCGAAAATTGGTGATAAAACGTGGACCGCAGGCAGACACCCCCCTCGGTGAAAGACTTCTGTTGATGTTGGGGAAATCTCTTGGACTTTGATGAAGAAATCAACTGAGGAAAATCTGACACCATGGGGGGGGGGCGGTCACTGGGTTTACGGCTGTGCTGTTCGCCATTGTCCAACACGCTGAAGAGTGCCGAGCAGCCGAGCCTAGCCTGCAAACGTCTCCACATTTGTCTGTTGTGTTTACGTTGCATGCGAGCATTCTCAATTGCACAACATTATTTGCATCATCCCTTACAATAATAACTAACCACAGAGGGTGAAGACACTCCCCGTGTGTGTGTGTGTGTGTGTGTTGGTTTGCAGAAGGCACATTCCTTAGCAGGCCCGGGAGAAAGTGAGAGGCTCCGCGGAGGAGAGAGGGACTGCAGAACAGATTCCCAGAGAGGTTTGAGGAGGGGACGACTGGAGAGCGGAGGCCCCTTTTGTCACCCGGGCCTTGATGGTGCCTCGGGGGCCATATGGACGCCTGCCTCTGTGCACCCTCCCATCAGCCCATTCTTCACCCTCCTCCACCCCCCCCTCCATCTCCGTGACAGGACCGTCCACGTGAATGAGTCATGGCCGGAGTGACGTCGAGCTCACTTCTGTTGATGGGAATCGGCTCAATCTCTTCTTTCTCTTCCCCCTCTCACCCAACATTCAAAACATTTGTGTTGCCGTTCATCTGCTCTCCCAGTCCTCTCTCTTCCCTTTTAAGGAATCTTAGACACAGTGTGAAAACCTGGCAATAGACAGCTGCCCCTATATTATGCAGCGACCCCCCCTCCCTCTGTCCCTGCGGCCTCTTTTCTGGCAGGATACCGGCTGTCAGTTGTGACTATAGGTTTGCTGGGCTGCTCTTGACCTGAGGTGGACCCGGGCGCCCTGAGGCGTCCTAGTTCTATCCCCACGAAGGAGCGAAACTAATGGAGTCCAGAGAGACGGAGAGGGGCTCCCTGCGAGGAAAACAGCCCTCTCATAAATGTTGTGAACAAGGTGCAGAAGTAAAAGTTTCACTTGTGGCAAAAAAAAAATTCAAATGAATGAGGAAGCCAAACTTTTTTTTTTTTAGCTGCAGAGCTCCTTGTCAGCTCAAACACTACTCCTCCACCTCTTTGTTCCTGCTGCTTAAGTTCCAAGGGCACTCGTTCAGATACGGTCCTCTGCAATGTCAAAACAGCAGAGTCTCACAAGTGATTGGACAGCAGCTAGCCAGCACGTCACGGCGATTGGCAGGCGATGCTAGTGACTCAAAAACAAACTGAAATCTGATAAGATAAGAATTGCGATGGTATCGTTATCGTGCATTCTTTAGGCCACGATAATCGTTTAGTGAAAGTCTGATATGATGATAACCCTACACTGAACCAAAACAATAAAGCGTCAATTCTGCGTCGTCCGTTAACCGACGCACAGTCACTTGATCGATTGTTTATATTAGAATATTGATTAGAGCAGCTTTAGCGATTTACAGAAAGTTATTCATATCATTTTAGGTTCACCTTACTAAAATGCAGTTGGGCCTTGATTGACTGACTCTAACTGGTTCAGACTGCTGCTGTTTGAACTGTTACATTGGTCAAGTCACATGCAGTTTACATAATTTAACCATTTCTCGGTTATGATTGGAGACAGTTATTTCTGTCATCTGTGACTTTTAAATTCCTTCTTCACAAAACATTTCTGTAGCAACAGCGTACAATATGAGCCATACGAAACTGATTAATGTATCAGTGGAGCTTTTGATAACAACAGATCAATCTCATAACATCAAAGGGCCATAAAATGACTTCCTGCCAAGGTCAGGTTCTTGAGCTATCCCAGACTGTTTCCTTGGAGAGCGATTGGAGAAGACGGCGCTAATGGATGGCTAACTAGATCATAGATGGGTGACCCTGAAGCCCCGCCCCCACAAACAGTCTGAAGGTTGACGGCAAAAATGTTTTCTGTGTTATGTGTTTTCTTTACACCTCGGTATTTTGTAGATTATATTTCAATAAATATAAATATTGTGAAAACAGCAACGAACACACAAACCTGAGAGTACCAGATTTATTTTTAAAAATCTATAAAAACAAAACCCGTTTATGTTTTACATAAAATATCATTTGTGTACGTGTAATATCAGGTATCTGGTGTCTCTGGTGTGTCTGGTGCGTCGACCCACAGGCCGATGCTCTTCAGGTTTTGTTCATTCAGCGATGAGAAATCACCGTATTCCGTCACTTTCACCTCTTTGTTCACATTCCAGGGACTGGGTGGCTGTTGGCTTGTCAGACTCCTGAAGAGGGAAAACAGAAAAAAAATAGCCATTGACAAACTATAGCCAGTGATAGGGCACTTTAAAACTCGTCTCTACTGGAAGCCTGATATTTTCCCCTTTAAAGCAGAAACATTAAGATCATTTCGAGGTAACATGAAACGTAAACCAATCTTTTAGCTAAATTGTTTTGCATAAGTACCTCGATTTTACATCACAAACACAAATATTAAACTCTAATTTCAAGCAACACTACTTCCTTCCTACTTCCCAAAATATTTGAGATCCCCTTATGAATCTTTCAGTTATGCAGAATACTTTTGTGCCCTCTGGATACGCTTGGCAGAACACTCCAGCAAATTGTGTTTCTCTTTCAGAAGTTGCAAATGTGCTGAGGTATAAAATGTACAAACCATAATATTATTCTTTTTATTATTTAATATTACAAATTCACTAGAGGGGAGAGGTTTTCTTAAAGGGTCGTTTGTAAAATGATGGTTTTCTGTCATCACTTTTAATGTCATGCGAATAGAGACCAGATGAGACAAACACATGCCCAGTTACACACTCATTTACACACACTTTCACACTGACAGCACAGACGATCAGTAATCATATAGTATTGTTTGCATTAAATTCCTGAGGTCCACTGACTGTCCTTGTCAAGTGACGGCCAAGGCAGGAAGTAAACCTCCCTGCATATGTGAGATGTTTATGGCTGATTGTTGGAGCGAGATAATGATACATGAATGAAAATGATAAAGAGAATATTCAAAACGTTAATAAACAAACATTAGATTACTGCAATAAAACAAAGCTTCATCTACATTCACATCATCCATCCAGTCTAAGATTTAAACATTTAAAAGACACTAAAAGATTTAGCCTCTATAGCAGACAGACTGCCAAGCTTTGGTTATCAATAACACACTGTCCCTGGTGTGGATCAAATAATGATCTGAATGAATTAAACATGAGGGGAGAGGGAAGGAAAGAGAATAAGAGAGACTGAAAAAAGAGGAAGAGAGATGGACTTCTGCAGCTTTTCCAGTCTCATATTTGAACTGGCGTGCACACTTTGAGAAACCATCTGTTGGCCTCACTGTACGTCCAGAGGACTGTTCGCCAACACCATCGAGTCTGAGTGAAGCTGAGGACACAAAGTCTCATTCAATCATCATTAGGATCCTAACAAACAACCCTACGAGAGTGGAGGAATGTAACGAAGTACGTTTCCTGCTGTACTCGAGTACAGATTCGAGGTAGTTGTCTCGTTATTATTACATTAATCGCTCTTTCTACAGTCATTATCGACAGCTCACCTTCCTCTTCTTCAGGTCCTCAGCTTCCTTCTTCTGTTTTTCACACAGTTCTTCCTCCTTCAAAACAACCTTCATATTGTCTTCCTCCAGCTCAAAGTATTTCTTCACACTCAAACTCTGCATACAGACAAAAGAGATGGTCAGCAGTTCTAACGGATATTGTGTAGTATAAGGCAGGCAATACATACACTCATGATTAGTGACACAATAACTCATATTTCAATTTCAAAGCAGCAAAAAGAAATGTAACTAGTGTTTACATGCTGCAGTGCCTCTATTTGTATGTCATGATTTCTTTTTGCAAGTTAGTAAGTGAACAGACATCTCATAATCTTCTTCAAAGCGAGTACACTGGAGGTGTTTGGCCTTTCTTACCTCATTCTTGGAAGGAACGTAGAGTGTCTTTGGGATTTCTAATACACGGACCAGTCCTTGGTCGTCACTCACAGCCAAGAAATGCTTCTTAGCTGTATGTTAAAATAGAGTAAATGACTTTCATAAAAAAGAGACACATTCAATTTTTTTCTATCAGCAAGAAAATACAGTGAAATGTTTAAGGCCATTAATTCATCATTTGTTTTATGGAAGTCATGTTTTAAACTATTTTACTCCCTATTTTTTTTTATCTTTTGTACAGAAGTATTAGCCTTTTGTCAGCCATCTGTAAAGCCCTTTTAATGGCTTTTACCGGTACAAAAGCTGCAATACAAATATAGTAGCAGAGTACTCAAGACAAGCTTACCTCTATCTTTTGTCATTCAGTTAAGCATATTACTGTTGAACTCACGGGAGGAGCTGCAGGCTTTGATGCAGGTAATCACGGAACTGGTGACGTGTTCTTGGACCTGCGTAGGTTCAGTGGTCTTTTCCAGCAGGTTCCACACCTCAATGCTGCCATCCTTTTTCCCAATGAAGAAAACAGCTGGCCGGGTCAGGGACCAACACGCCGCAGTGCAATCCTGCTCAGACCTTGCTGACAGGAGCATGGGGCCATCCTGGATGTCATAGTTTACAAGAAGTCAAATAAGAGTCAGTGGATTTAAATGGGATGAATTGAGCCTCATGTTGTTTATCGTGGTGGACTGAAGGATTGACTATACTGAAAGTGTAGAGCAGGGGCTCTTTTAGCTTTGATGACTGAATGCTGATTTAGGGAGCCAGCATCTGATTTAGTGTTGCGCAGGAAAATCCCTGGTGTCTAACATTAAATTCCTTAAGAATTGAATTCATCTGTTTGCAGATAAGGCAGATCATATTGCAATGGACTGCAGATGATTCTATTATAATGCATGCATTCCATGTGTTTGGGGGGCCAAACAACATGTCTCTGAGGGCCACCATTGGCCCACGGACCACACTTTGAGAATCCCTGGGTTGAGATAACTTCATGTGATTTCTGTAATTTTAACAGGCTGCAGTGTTTTTGGTTGCTGTAGCTGAGGCGAGGGGTGTTGTTACCATGACTCCCTCCTTCCAGATGGCGAAGTTAGAGCCTCCTGTTGTCAAAATAATGTCTTTGAAGAAGGGCGACCGCTGGACTGAATTCACCAACCTCTGATGGATACTGTAGCAGTGGAGAGGCTTGGAACCTGTGAGAGAGGAGAGACAGGAGGCGAATGAACACTGTTATATTTGACCGTAAAACAGAAACAAACAAACAAAAAAAACTTTAACAGGCAAATGCAACAGGTCAGGTTTAAAGATACTTGAATTTTCTTTAAAAGGGTTTTTGTTCCTTTCAACTAGCTTTAATAACAACCAGCCAGAATACTCACAGTTTAGCCGTCCAAAGTCATCCTTCTCAAATTTCCAGTCAATGTAAACTATCTCTCCGCTCTTGAAGTAAAAACATACATACACATTATGGATCATCGTGGAATAAACCTGCTCAAGCTTTTGTTAACAAAGTCCCAATTCTGAATGATAGACAAATTAAAAACAGATTTTTATGGGTTCTTCCAATAGTTTAAGATCAGATTTTGACTCTGCTTGATGTTGATTTTACTGGTAGGAATATGTACCGCTGTTCCAATGTAGAGCTTGGTATTGACATCCTCCAGACTCCTGAGCGTTTTAGCTGACGACACTCTGAGCTGGCTGTAGTCTGGGGTGACCTCTGAGCCATTTTCATTTTCAGCAGCTTCATCTGTCAGGGAAAACAACAAGGGAGTAAGGAGTGGGGCAGAAGATGAGGTAAAAGATGAGTTAAACTCCCACATTTTTTAGTAACATTCATTGGCCTTTTTTAAGTAGCAAGATCCTCAATAGGGACAAAAGATATTGACAAAACGCTGTAGAAAAACGCAGCATTCACACAAGCAATCACTAAGCACGTATCTTTTTGCATTAGTTAGTGGGCTCATTTCTTTTGCAAATAAAACAAATTCTGAAGGGAAATAGGTGCGATAGATCAGCATTGGCGCTGCCAGCTCTGTAATCTGACCATGAACAGGACAACAGAAGGACAAAAGGGAGGGGTACAGCTGAGGTGAATGGGTTGTAAGAGGGGATACGAGGGGAGTGGGAAAGAGAGAAGGTGGAGGTGGAAGTGAGGATTGTGGTGGTGGGGGGGCAGTAAGCGAGAAGGGTGGGACGGCTGAGATAGGCAGGACTGGCTGTGATGGAGAAGGCCTTTTCCATCACAAAAGCCTGACTGTCTGTCAGGGACACTGCAGGACTATCCGTTCACACCCCCTTATCAGCAAGCTGCTCCCAATCAAGTCTCAGCCTCACTCTGCTAGATTAGCTCTTGAAGGTCAGATCCGATTACCCAATCACACATCTTCTAAATCCACTTTCCCCCAGTTAAGATGTGTGTAAAGATATCAGACAGACGATACAGCACAGCTACAGATGTCGACATTGTTTCACTTTTACTACACTGCTCTGCTGTTGTTTAATCCCCACGAGGGGTTGCTCGAAAAAACTTCGAGTTTTGTGTCCGCCCAAAGTACCCAGGCACTACTTTTTCAATAGGCTAAAAGGTTCCTTCAGCCTGTGTTGTTTGTGTTTCCACCGTGGTCAAAAGACACATGAAGATTAGGTAAATAAGTCCTCTGATGTATGAAAAGAGGCAAACAGCTGCTTTCAAACGACTGTTCAAGTCTTTAAGTCTTTAACTCCATATTGATGCGTCAAAGCACATTGAACAAAAAACAAACCAGTTTGCAGCAGCAGATTTAAAAAAAATGTGGCTGAAATAAAATGCTGCAAGCACACAACCAATCAGAAATGTTCATCACTGCAAGCCCCTGTACTTTTGGAAAGCACTACCCCCAAACAGGGACTTTCAGGGGGGGAAATAATGTCCCTGGAACTTAATTGAGACCTTGGTCCCTGTGGTGGAAAGGCACCTCAAAAGTGGAAAGTTCCTGCGGTGGAAACGCAGCTTTGGTGTGGAAAACATGTCCTACTGCTGCAGCTGTTTACAATGGCTAATACTGTAAGTGAGTCCAGCATCAGAAATGGCAAAAGGCCCAGCACATAGTGCTGACTACAGAGCTCAGAGACAGACAGCATAGACTCAATCAATATCAGTCTAACATCTTAAGTAGCACTAAAATATTAATCACAGCAGGATTCATTAAAAGCTTAATAACAGACTGCCTGAGGTCTGCTGAAAAATCCGATTTATTGCCTCAGTTAGTGAACATATTAATTCTATAACCGCCCACCACCAAAACTGTGTTTATGGAGGCAGACCTTCAGCCAGACAAAGGCAGGGTTCTTCTTGACCAGCCAGGACACACACGATCATCTTGTGGCCCTCGAGGAGCCCGAGCAGCATATTGCAAAGAGCTGACAGTCAGCAGGGCTAATGCTCTGCAACTATGAGGGCCTTGTTTTGGAAGTTTCACTTAATAAAGTGCTATGAAACCGGAGGAGAGAGGAGGGAGACAGACGGAGAACGAGAGTACCTGAGTGAACCCTGCCCCCGCTGATCACTGTGCTCAGCCATCCAAAGCAGAATTAAAGAATCCAAGATCTCCACAAAAAAAGACTGCACACACATCTGAGAACTATCAGAACCAGGAAGTGTGCAATGTTCATTAGTTGCTCTCCTCTCTTCTTTTTCACACAAAGATTCAGAATCCAGAAATGTTATCAACTGTTTCCCTCTAAGCGTTCCTCTCACTTGTTTTCAAGAGTGACCAGTCGAAATTTTACGTTTAAATTCTCGCAGACTGTATTTTTTGTGTTCTCACAGTCTTTATCCAGGTTTTTGTGTGTGAAACTGACCCCAAGCAGCCGTCTCTTTCATGCAATCTGTTGCTTTCTAAAACTGATTGAGTAATCACGACAGTGAGTTATGACCTACTTTCATGCGTTGCTAAAATCAGACAGCACTATTGTACAAATCATTGCAATGGAGAAATACCCATTTGTGTGACAGACTGTAGGAAAGGGGAGAGACAGCTAAACAAAAAGAATGAAATAAACTGAGGCAGCCTGAAGGGTAAAATCCCTCAGTTGTGGTTTTACCTGTATTATTATCATTACAGATGTAGTGCTCCAGGTTGAACTTCAAAGGAATGTATTCTCCACTGGTATCGATCTTTGGCAGGGAAACCTGACACGTGGCAGAGAAGATGGAAACTTTAGACATTTGAAGAACTGACAGACTATTATCAGTATTATGTAAAACAGATTCACAGGCTGCTAAAGCAACCGCACACTAAAAAACAGGAAATGAGCTCCATTTCAGCATCGTGGGAAATTGGGTTCATTTTCAGTATTTAATTTAATTTCACAATTGGTTGTATTAAAATGTATGTAATCGTCCAAATTGACTTGTGGAGTTGAAAAATGTATGTAACTTGGGACTTAGAAAATATTTTTTGGCATAAGACTGATGGTTCCACACAGATCATGAGTTCTCTATTGCACCCTTGAACCCTGCAGTACCCTGAACATAGGTTTCCATGTCCGGTCCAGGTGTTTGAAAGTGTCAGGGACACTGTTGGGTGACGGCTGGGTTTTGGGATCCATCTTCTGCTTCCTGCCTGACGCTGAAGGGTTCAACAGTCTTTGCGCTCGTACATCCCAGAACATTAGAGTGCTTTAAAAGGAGACGGAGACAAATAAAAAAACAGTGGATTGAAAAAGCTAACATCAACCTGAAAGTTAACAGTAACTTTAATTGTTTGGTTCATATTTAAAAGATGAATACTGACTGATAGACAGTCTGTTGGGGTCATTAAAATGTTCTCTGCGAGACCTACCAGTCAAGGGAGCATGTGACAACTTGAACAGAAATGTTATTCTTGTTCTCCACTGGTAATCCTGCCTTGGTCACCTAATCAGAGAGAGAGACAGTCACAAATATCTGTAAGGCTTCAGTATCATAAAGAGCTGATGTTAGGGAAGAGGGCTCCTGAAGATATATGGGAGCTTAATGTACCCCCGGGGGCACTTTGATGATTGCCTTATTTTACTTATCCAGATGAGTGTCATGATTTATTACAGCTGGCTTTACAGACACAAGAGATTGGCACTTATGATAAACCACAGTTATAATTTATTCATTGTATTCAGACTGTAAGAATTAATTAATCTTCGTGAGAACAAAGTTTGTTGTTAATGTATGAATATTATTATGGCTGCTAGCATTTGCTTTCACAGTTATTATTGTTTGTTGCTGGGTCACGGAGCAGAACACTGCAGTGTCGCCGCGGCAAATTTCACTTCAGGTCATTACATTTTTATGTGTGCTGCACAGAAGACTTTGTTTAATGCTGGGCTACGATTACCAGACGAAAGCTGGACAACAGAACAGGAAAGTCTGCAAGTAAAAAAAAAACATCTCGAGGCTGTGATAAATATGCAGTCTATTATGGCCGTGGTGCTGTGGATGTTCTGCAGTTAGGAGCAACACTGTCATCCTCCTGTGACTTCCTTTTGAATCTTTTAATACCTTTCATTAAATCCTCAGTGTTACATTCTGACCCTCATGGTGTTTTCTCTGCTCTGACTGCTCTGTGCCCATTACTGCCTTTATCTCCTGCTAGTCTTGTTTACATTCAAGCAGCTTTTAACCTCAGTCAGATAAAAACTCTGTCAATATTCCAATATTCATTAGAGAACTGACCCTATTGTGTTTAACATTGTATAATCACTTTTTTGGAACCCATGTGTTTACATTAGATATGCTAAAAGAAAACTGAGATCAGGAAAGCACTGCTGTGTGGTCACACAATACACCTTTTAATAATCAAGACAGGCCAAATGAAACACTGGTTAACCATGTGAAATGTTGCAGCACCTATCAAATGCACCCCTGAGGGAAAATGTCAAGAAGTATCTGTCCACAGTGTTCAGTGTTCTGCATATTTCATGTCAGATTTGCAGTTGTCGCCCCTTCCCACCTCCTGTGTACCTCAAACGTTGGTGGCAGCCACTGGACATCAGTAATTGGTCCTTTGTGGGAGCCCTCTGAGGAAGACGTCGCACAGTGTTGCACGACAGGGGTCGTAGTCTCTTTGTGGTCAACAACCTGGTGGGACGTCAGACACAGAAAGTACAGTGAGGTCTGACAATTCAATCTAAATACAAAGACTTTACACAGCAGTGAACATCTGTCCTAAAATGGCCCAGCTGGATATTCAAATGTAGTGTGCACAACAAATAACGTATATTGCAGCACATATTTTTAAAGACCTTCATATGAGGACATATATCCTTATGCAGGATAAGGGGGTAAAATTGTGGGTAGACTTGTCCTGATTTTTGTCATTGAGTTCGACGCTGAACCTCAGGTTTTGCTTCTCGGTTTGCCCAGTACTCACATCAAATAATCTCACCAAAGAAGACTGTTTAATGTTCTTACATTTGCTGCCTGGAAAAATGGAGCAGTACCACTGCAAATCATAGGGGGCACTGTAGCCAACAGTTCAAATATAAGATCATGGCACACGACAAAGATGTTTGAGCTATGGCAGACATCTGAAAGGATTGGAAACGAGGTTTGTCATTATTTTCTTTCATTGGTAAAGTAAAAAGCATTCTACGTCTACAGGTTATGAAGTATCTGTTGGCCTCACAGACCACCACTGTTGACAACGCTGCCTCTGCGTTTCCCTCTTTCTGAACAGGTACATTATCACAACCTCCTCCACCATTGCCATGTACAGTATGTTGTTGTCAGTAACTCTTTACTCTTACTTTATATTGCTTCTAGCAACAAGTATAACATCAACTCTGCTGCTCAGTCCTAGCATTTATGCAGTATGCTTTTGAGGAGATTTCAAAATATTAAGATAAACATCACGTATTGCAATATAGTCTAAAACTATCACAGTATTATTTTAAGGCCATATCACCCAGCCCTAATACATCACCTAGAATTGTGGGTGCGCACAAACTGATATTTGAGATCACTATCTAACATACAAATTTAAATGGATGAGGTTTTTTTTTTTTTTTAATACTTGAACATCCTTCTTTATATATGATTGTTTTAAAAGACTTCTAAATATTGTATTAAAAGTAATGATAGATGACAATTGGGTAATTGATCATTAGTTCTCATCTACAGAGCATCAGTGAGATTGGTGAAGTGAGATGATTTCGTTTTTTCAGTATCACCATATCCTCTGGTATAAAAATGTAAATAGCACGCTGGTGTTAAAAGCAGTATGGATAATGGCACACTTGTTGCAACAAGGTATAATAACAGCTCTTCATCTACCAAACTCAAAACTTTACTTGCACGTCAAATACATTTTATCTCCACTTTTTTATTCAAGTTAGATTAGTTTTAAACATCCAATCATACTGCTGCACCCTGGGAGTCTGATTGTGCACCTGCAGATGGATTTAAACGGTGTGAACCGAACACAAATCTATACAGGAGGATGTTAATTCTTTCTTTATCGGTTAAGCTAGCAACAGGTGCTGGTGTAGTGCAGCTTTCACAGCCCTCAACATGGAAATAAAGACTTTTAGCAGATACAAACGCCAATGTTTACATTGCAAACACAAGGGAGGGCAGTGATCTGATTTGCTCGTGTCTTATCTTCTATGCGGACAAACTTTGGAGGAGGATGGACGGAAGGTTTGGGTGTAACAGCTGTGAGAGTGTGTGAGCTGATGCTGTTGACTCTGGAGAATGAAAAGCAAACAAGGCCAGAGAGAATAGAGGGATGTATTGGGGGGAGTAAAAAAAAAAAAAGAAGTAGTGAGGACAGGGATGGAGACAGCTGTTCCACTGTAGAGGTAATAAAAACACACAAAGCAAATGAGGGCTGGACGATGGGGCATATGTGTCTATTTGAATACAGCAGCCGAGTGGAAGATGTCAGTGGAGGTCAGGCTTTAAGGGACAGAACAGGTTTAATATTTGGAGTCCGGATGTCTCAACAGGTTACGGTAGACTTAATGTACCTGCTATGTTGTGGGATGAAACCTGAGTCCTGTTTTTGGTCACGCAGCATCACCTCTCTCTCCCCTGACCTTTTCGTTATTACGCTACAGTGCAATACACCAATAAACAACAGGCAGATATGCCTTAAAAATATAAGTATACTTTAAGATAGTTTGAGTTTGAGTCTTCAGTCAAGAATTTAGTATTCAGTTACATCACTTCGGTATGTCTGAGTTCAGGCTGCTTACGTTTAGTATTGGGGTCATGTAACGATATAAACTTGCTTTCAGATTTACTCCTGGCATAAGTACGTTTGTGGAGCTAGTTTTGACAGCTGTGGCTGGCTTGAAAAGGACCATTAGCCCACAGCATTCCCATCTAATGAAAGGGTGAGGATGAGGAGAGAACTGGGGAGTCAACATATCATCATCTCACTCTGTCATACAGCACCACTGGAGTCAGCAGCCTGTCTTTTACAGCAAACACGCTGCATGCTTTTGATAAACTAAATAAACCGAGCTGACATCATCACAATGTCAAAAGAATTACGGTTACTGGCACCACGTGTAGCACACCAACACAGATACAGAACACCATGTATTATTGTATCAACATTGTGCACATTAGACACAGGATATGGGTACTTACGAATGTGTCGGTGTTGACAGGGACCTTTGTACCACTAGGCTGTGCTCCGTGTAAGTGTGTGACGTGAGCAGAAATGTCCCACAACACAACCTGAGACAACAGGAACACACACAAAAGCAGTTACTGGAGACCAAATATGAATACGTACGATCTTTTAAAAACAGAATAAGAAGAGAAACAACACACAGGAACCTAAGAGGATATGACCGAAGGTCTATTTGAGAATCATATTTATCTCTAGCTGTTTTTTCTTATGAAAGTGCCAAGCTATAAAATGTGCTAAGATGCAGAAAAGGCCTGAGATATAACAAAGCAGAGAGTCAGAGTCAGCACCTGGCCATTCGCACAGCCGCCAACAATAATATTTGGATCAGAGGGGCAGAACTCAAAGGCAGAAATGTCAATCGGGCACTCCAGCAGCAACTGCAAACAACACAGAAAACCCACATACAGAGGGCAGAAATATTACATTTCAAAGTACACATTTCCATGTATTGGGCGCTTGCCATCATGAGTATTTATTTATTCTGGGCTCTCCATAAAAAGTTCAGCTTTCAATCCAACTCCATTTCATCAGCCATAAGGGGAAAAAAGACCCAGGAGGGGTAGGATGGGTTTACAGTACAGAGAAGTCAGTCTTCAGGACCATGTCCCAATCTGCTGGAGTTTAAAATTACCAGCAGGGCCCGACTATAACACTTCACTCCCCACACTAAATAAATATATTTATTTCCTTTCTATAGTGTTTCTGAGTGACTCATTGCTCCTGCAGACACTGAAACCAAAGCATGACATGTGCACCAGTGAAAGCGTACGTCATCCAGAACTCATATTACTATGTGAGTGATATAGTAGCTCAGTTTTATTGATTGAGTGTCTGGGTCAAATCAATAGAGCCTCTCAAATTTTGCTAAAGCAAATAATGGTGTTGAATGACAGCACAAAGCCGCTTATCAAAGTGTGTCTCAAACAGATATGAGGTGGTATAGAAATGAATTTGCTTGTAAGCTCTCAATAAGAGAGAGACATACAGTCTTACCACCTGCTTTTCGAACAACTTGTACGCTTTCCACATTTACTCAGAGGTTCCTTCTGATATACTTTCCATACCTGAGGATTAGAGTGGTCAGAGAAGCTATAGAAGAGAATGACAGAAGGTCTGGTGATAGCTGTCATGGAATCGATCAATGGCTCCTCCTTTTTTCCTGTCAAAGCCACAGCTATCACACCTAAGACATCAAAAAACACATCATACAATGTGTCAGCTACACAGCAGCAGGAAAACAGATGTCAATAAGATGTTCATTAGAGTCGATTTAACTTTCCTGATTCAGAAATTGCTGACTCAGCTCTGATCCCTTCTTTAAATAACATACAGTATATTTGCACTGATCACATGTTTCTATGACTGATGGATGCTGGTCAGTATAACGAAGCAGCAGTGAAGAACTACAATGCTTTTACATTAGATACAGATTTCAAAATCTAATACTTGTCAGTGCCCGTGAGATTGTTATATTTACTGATAGCATCTTCATAGAAGCCCTGAGCGGCAACTGAAGACATTTTTGTTACTGGTAAAACCGTTTTCTAAGTCTGATCCAAGTTGTATTCTCTCGTGTGTTTATTACTTGAGAACTGGTGGGAAAAAAGGTTTTGCCAGAATAATCTCAATAATGATTTTATTGGAATCGTTTTTTTATTCATGAACCTGAGTGAAAAAAAAAATGCAGCAGAAAAAAAACATCACTCCATTTCCATCTTCTATCTGAAAACGAGAAAATTGAAGATGGAAAAAATATTAAGACTTTAAGAAGATTATCTTGGCGAAACTTTTTCCCCCACCAAGTCATAAAGACAGCAGAGAAAACAATTTAGATCAGACTTAGAAAATGGATCACCAGAAAAAATATTCTTCATTTGCCCCTTAGGGCTTCCGTAGTCTTTCATAATCACCATCCCTGTCAATATTATCAACCAAATGCTATCACAGAAATTTAAAACCATAATCGTTGAACACTGCGCCCTCCCCATGCCATAAAAGGTATTAATACTGACCTGATTTGCTCTACTAGAAGTGTACCGCATGTCAATTTTTTACATGCAAATGTTTTATTTAGGGTTTTTGATAAGGCTTTGAAATACCTGTTTTCATATTTTATGACTAATCAAACTAAAAAAATAGCAAGTGAGCAAATCCTCAACTGAATTAAGCAATTCATTGAATGAAATAGAGGGCCAAGCACCAAGTGAATGCAAATACATGATGTGATCTATTTTCTTTTGCAACGACAATGTGTTAGAGTCAAAATAGATTCTATTTATGGTGGTGTTAGATTGGTGATAGACCACCCCGGGAAGGAAGAAAGACGGTTCATTATCGTGTCTTATTCCCAGGGCATTAAATACTGACGGCTTAGGTTGGTGGCCTGGTCTGGGCCAGTAGTGTTATTTGTAATAGAGAAAGAGCAAGAGCAAGAAAAACATGGATACTCAATACCATTTTCGATACCACGGAGAAAAGTTTTACATGTTATTGAGGGCATAACATTTAAAATTTTCATTAAAAGTATTATTATTAAATATAAAAAGGCTTGTGTACTGTGTGTTAAGAACAACATCATGTACTGTAAGTCATATTACTTCTGTAGGAGACGGGCCAATGTGGGCACTACAGCATTGCATGTGTGCAAAAAAACACAGCTAGTACCTGTGTATCCATATCGTGAAAAATGATATGTATCGATATTTCCGTACTTTTGATGATGACGGCCGGCAACGCTATTGATCACTGTCTTTGTCAAGATTTGCTGAATTGACATACAAAAAACCCAAACAAAACAAGAAAAACAACGCAAAACATACACTTTACACTAACTAAAGCAATCTTATCCAAATAATTCTTTTTTTTTTTTTTTTACTAAAAACTGACAGAATAATATGGATATGGATGACAACTCTAAAGTCTTCTGGATTCTGTTGGACAATTCTCTTCCCTGAGGGTGATTTTGCACTTTACCGCTGATGGTAGGATGCCAGTGAATGCTGCTGATTTTCCTGTCCTTAGTGTACTTGTGGTCCGTGAAGGCCTGAAAAAGCATCAAATGTTGGGAAACCTTCCCAGGCCAGTCACTGCCTTCAGCACCTGTCCCCAGAGCTTTCCAGTCGTCAAAGAACACATTCATGATCTCTTCCTGCTGAAGGGCTTGCAAAACCCTGTAGAAAATAACACTTTTTAGGTAAAACTTCTAGTAGCAGAACTTTTCTCACAGTGTGCATAATTCTTATCATGCGTCATCTTTCCGTAGCTACAAAACAAAGTCTTCTAATATTCCAGATGTTGTCTTCTCTCTTACCTGGCACAAAGGGAGGTTGCAGGTGTGGGAAAGTGTATTATTACAAAGTACAATTGAAAACTTTGTTTAAAACCCAAAATCTGGGCTGTGAAGCAACTATAAAAACACAAAATATAGTGGAAGGTGAAGGTGGCTTAACCAGTGGTAATAATGCATGGGTACCCTGGATACCCTGAGGCTGAAACAATAATGTATGAGCTTGGGTTGACTATCAGTCTTCCTATACAATATATACTCCCATTAGGAAGCAGACAGAAGGCACCATGAATTACTGGCATATATCATTTTACCTGAGGGTTACTGAGTTGCAAAAATTCTTCAGACTCTCACACTGGAGGATGTTCTCTTTTTCTTCGTCGCTTAACTCCATTGGCACGTACTGGGTACAGATATTCCTCTGAAACTTCCTGAACAGTGGGTAGAAAATAATTATACAGCACATTTAAGGGATGATTTTACTATTAAAACAAACAAAGACAGAAAATGAATGTGTTTATAATATACAGCTATATAATCTGCACTGGTCACACCACAGCTATAAGGCATAAGGAATCGATTACAGGAAAATACTTGTCTCACAAATAGATTAAATTTGAATTCAATGTTTAAATATTATTTTCTTTCTACATTAACAGGTCAAAGTATTTCACCAGACTGGCAAGTGCTGGCAAAACCTGAAAGTGCTTTCCCCCTGCAGAACAAATTCATTTTATGTGTTCTGATTTGCTGGCATACCATTGTGTCTGAGCACTGCTGCTCTGCAGTCTGGGAACAGCCTGCACCCCGCAGTCCCTCTGCATCTGCTTGATGCTGAATCTGCTGTCTTGATAGGAAACACACTCTAGGAAGCCATCCTTAGCATCTGCAGTGTCGCGGTCGGAAAAACAGACTGGTGCCCCAAACTTCCTTCGCACTCTGGAGAACTTGTAACACCGCTGATGACGAAAAGGAGACAGAATAGAGAATTAAAATAATCGGATTTAATATACATGTCATATGTATTTAATGTGTTTTTTCATTTACTGCAGTACCCTTTTTCTGGTGTCTTTGACAGATTCTTCTTCTATTTCCTGCTCACTGCCAAGAGATATCCATTGCTTTGGTCTTGGGGTTTTACTGACTTCATTCTCAAACACTTCTGGCGTCTCAGGCTCCGGGGGCTGCAGAACACAGAGAGAATTACAAGAATCTATAAAAATCGGAGAACACACTAAAGTGAAATATCATTTAGTACATTTTTGTTGACAGTCAAACCTGAAATCTTCCCACACAGTCACAGGCATTAAATGTTTCATCTAGAGCAAGATAGTGAAGTAGTTTTAAAAATGTATCATATTTTAATAGGACATTGAAAATAGGCCAGCTGGCAGAGCAATGAGCCTTGCAAATATTCAGTATGACCTCTGATACCAGTCATTACTGTTAGTGATAAGTGATACTGTAAATAAAGTACATACCTTCCTAATAAAAAGAACATAAATTATAGAAAACATTTCTGCCCACAGAGCTGAAGTAAAATATTGGCCCCACACTGTTGCTCATAGGTTTAGGCTTAATGACAAAAGCATTTATCCACATTAATTCAGAACATTTTATATCAACATATTTAGACCAATCAATGCAAAAGCCTACTGCAACATTCTACCACATCAAGCAGTGGACAAGGCTATTAGTAACAACAAAAGCAATTTCAAAGAAAGTAAACCACGTTACAGTCACAGAAACTACTGTCTGCTTACACTGAGGATTCTGTCCTTGGCTTCTGGTGTCAGAACCAGATAGAAAGCCTTATCGTAGGTGAAGTCCCTGTCATAAACCAGCAGGATCTCATCCTCTGGGTAGTCCTGTCAGACAAAGGAATTTGGAATTAATAACATTCAGACAAAACTTATTTGAAAATAATGAATGTGGTGTATTTGAATTGATTCTGGCAACCGCAAGTAAACTTTGTACAGCTGTTATTTGGACGAGACAGTGGACACCAGAGTGAAGCAGGGATTTCAGACATGAAGACTGAAGTTGTTGGATTTAGAAACACAGAGGAAGATCAACCACAGTCACACACCCAGGCCTTGGCTGTTTCCCAAATGAGAAAGCTGACATTACTTAAAACGTAAAACAGCTTAGTGGCTATGGGGCCCTGAGGGAGCTCTCTGGTCTCATTAAACTAATGTGTTGTGGTAGAAGGGGCATGAATGCATAATGTAAGAGTGGTGAATGTGCAATGTATATATGTTTATTGTATGTGTGGAAACATTTATCATTGTGTGCATGTCTATATGTTAGTGCTGGCCACAATTCTGACATTGCAATATTTTTTCTGCAATATATATATTGCGATATGACAAAATGCAAACATTTTGACCATGTGACTTGAATTGGTATATTTTGCCTTTGAGTGTGTATTTCTGAAATCAGCAGCTAATCGTGTTGGTGTTTGTTAAAATGTAAAAAGTTATGTACTTCTTAAGGTAATGTAAATATTGAAGGTTTACTGATCGACCAAAATCTTTGCGACTTACTTGAATGTCACAGACAAAAATGAAATTTTTCATTTCATAAATTCATCTAGGCTTCAATCGTGACAGCGCCCAAAATATGGCCTAGAACATACCTGTGTGTGTGTATGTATGTACCACCTTGACCTTGTGTAACAGAAATAAATGAATAAATAAAAGAGTGGTTAGCATCTAGACCACAGACAGAGGGGAAATGAGGATAAACTGGTTACTAGTCTGTTCCCACAGCCTTAAACTTGGGGTCTGTCTATCATCACAGTGTCTTGGGGGTATTGTCTCAGTGATCTCTACAACAATGCATCAGCCTCACCAGCACAATCTTCTTCACAGGGCAGAAATCGGACACTGTGGCTCTTCTCTTAATGTCCTGTATGATGTCATCTTTTTGTAGTAGCTTGTAAGGGCTCTCCCTTGTGACGTCCTCATCGGCAATACAGCCGAAGAGCTCCTGGGTGGTTGATGTCAGGACCAGGGGGAAGATATCTTCTGGGTGACCTTGGTGAAAGAGTTCACAATCAATATAGATGAGAAAGATGATAGACAGAGGAGATTATGGACTCAAATTAGCTGGAGCACACAATAAGAATAGTGGGTATTTTGGATTTTTATCAGTGTTTGGGCTAAACATTTTTTTGACAGATGGGGGACTTTTCAAGCTAACAGTACTCGCATCTCAAAATACCATTTGTTATCATTGGAGCTAGAGATGTTTTGTTCTTACAAAATCAGCACAAAAGAGAAGCTGTGTGTAATCTGATAAACTGCAGTGAAGTCACTAAGTGAAACTAATTATTATTATTCAGGTTTCTCTGGAGCTACATGTCCTGTAAACACAATTGATTGTGTGAAATTGGCGGAGTTACCCTTTAAAGAAAGTCATAAGTCAAGGTGTTTTTGTCAGACATCAGTAGATCTGATTCTGTAAGGTGCTGACAATGAACTAATGAGCTATGTGCTTAGTTGTCCTGTCCATGTGTTCCGTCTCTCCTGCAGACTGTACAAAACAAATTGCTGTCATCATCTGTGCATCTAAAAACCATCTTCCTGAAATGAAATATGCAAATATCATATGTGTCATTCACGTAAATAACTTTTCACAGCTGGTGGTGGCAAAATGGAGCTGTGAAAAACAAAAGTATAGATTGTTTATTCATGATCATGTCCGGCATGTAAAATCTGTGTTTTTTCTATCTAACAGTTGGAGTTGAATTGACGAAAACCAAGAGGTTTAAAAACAAAACACACCAGACAGTGTTAATAATTGGTTTGCAGGTACTGAACACTATAAAGAACAAAAGGAGTCAACTGTCTGTACTACAGGGATCAAAGAGTGAGACATGACAGACAGGACTGCACTGCAGGAAGCAGAAATTGTTGCAGAAATAGATGAGACAGTGTTGAAAAGAGCACGATGGGCAGGAATGTAGATGTAGATGCAATAGCTACGAGCCTAAACCTCTCTTGTCAAGTGATATTCACACAATGGAGAGGCTTTAAAGTCGCCGTTGCCTATGGACTCTGACACAGATTCTTGCCCCTTTTTTTTACGATCAAAGGCACAACAACCCCCCTGATCCTCTACCTGCCCCTCCCTGCAGGGTGGACCACCCTACAATATCACAGGATGAAATGCAATCCTGGTGAAAAGCCTGTATGTAATGTCCTTGTTGAGGGAATGCTGCTGTAGTTTCTCCTATACTGCCATGTGAGAGGCGGATCAATAATGCATGAATTCAAGACTGCTCAGTTACAGACATCTTACAATGACTGTTACTATATAAAACCGCAGTGCTGCACCATCACCACTTCAAAGTTTTTTTCTTAATAAACAATCCCAGCAGACTCCGCCATATCTAAGGCCAGGCTAAGACCAGGGCACACTACAGTAAACAGGGCTCTGCATAATGACAGTTTTCATCCTGCTCTCGGCCTCTCTCTTCAAAGTCTTTCCACAAGGTTGCTGCGGGGACGCCAGGAATGCTAAAGTACAGCTTAAGTAACCACTTCCCAGCTGGGTGTGTCAACCTTTCCCACTCACACCACTTAGGCCTCACGCCAAATCATTGTAGTGGAAACTCACACCCTTCATTTCACAGAGTTATGTGTCAACTATGGCATTTGTATCCATGGGAAATATTTGCTTGAGAGACAAAGAAAGTGTGATGTGCAATGTTCCACAACCCTAAAGAATGCAATTAAAGTGCATTTGTCGGGCTATGCTGAAGAGTTATTTTTAATTTGTTTCCTCGTGCATAATCCACTCAAAGGAAGCGTTTTCGCCTGCATACTGCAAGATATTTATACTATACCACAGTGCAATGTAATTATTGCTGTCTGCTTTCTTTTCTTCTGATGCTAGTGAGGGATTTAAGCCTAAAAAATGGCATTTATTGACTGATAAGATTATCCATCACTTATACCATCTTTGTCCTCAAAAAAAAAAAAAAAACATTCAGTAGCAGCATTTATATTTATGTCATTGGGCCAAAAAGTTGGTCCCCACAGGTTACCCACTACATTTAAGACACTGTTGTTGGTGAAGTTTAGGGTCGCAGTGCAGGCTAGATTAGGGTAAATCTTGCCTGCATGTCTAAGCTGAAAATTTCTGAATAAATGTACAAAACAGAGCCAATCTGAATCTGATTTACTTTTAACTCAGAAACAGAAAATGTTTCTGTTAACCCACAACAGAAAATGACCTAATCTAAGGTAAAAAGATCAACTGTTGGTGACCTGCATTCGACCGAAAGCATGTTCCCAGGGCTGGTATGTTGACAGTAAACCAGACCATGACAATGGGGAACCACAGCTGACTAGACAGCATGTCCAAAGGCTATGCAACAGTACACTCAAGATCACATCAGAAGAGTGCATATCGTCTCTTCAAGTCCTCAAAGACATGTCTGATTATTAGTTTCAGATATGTTTGTTACATCCTCACTTCAAAGAATGACAGTAGCTATCCTACATTATCTAAGACAAATCTGAATTTCATGACATTAAAAGAACCCTGTCCTATCACATAAACAAAGGTAATCAAAGACAAATGGACTCATTGGCAAGTTAAATTCAAAATGTATAAAACTACAGTTAAGGTTTAAATTGCTTTAGTTCACTTGATTTAAAGATGAACAAATGAGGATTTGGTATAAAAAAGTGCTTCAGGACCTGCATCATACTAATACAAACCTGTTGTTAACTTTTAAAATGTTGCATCTATGGTGAGTATGGACAAATCTAAGTCACTTTCACCATCAGTTTTACTGCAGTTGGTTAGCTGCATTTTCAAGTTGACATGAATGTGAATGTGCTAAGATCAGAATAAAAGTAATAACATGTTTTGTTTATTGTCTCTTCTGCATCATAGTTTACAATGGCTTCATAAATAAGCAAAAAAACAATTATCTTACCAGGCTTCTCCACATGTGCAGGTGAAGTAACAGTCAATATTATTCACTTGTCTCTCCACACACATTAACACTTTTGTATCAGACACTCACTTTTACTTCTCCCCTCACTACTTGCGCTGCTTCTTTTACTTTTTCGCCTTTTTGGTGGCATCCTTGCTCTTGGGGTAGCTTCACTGTTGAGAGGGAGAAAGTTTATGTACAAATTCATCAACATACAATGCAGCATTTCTCCCAGCAAAAGACCAAACTATATACTACATGCAGTGTCTGTCCAGAGACACATGACACATCATTATCAATGTAGGTGGCACCATCTTGTGGAGGATAATAGAATACAATTGCAGGAGATACATAAATATTAGCATCACTGTCTTTTTTTGTGTTCATCTGTTCATTCTAGTTTATTCAGTTTGAGCTTAGCTCTTCAATTTTTTCTGTTGATCTGTCTTTTTTTCACATTGCCTTATTCTGTTGGCAAGATTTTTTTTCTGCCTAAACAAACTAAAGAAACAAACTCTCTTTGTTTCCATGACTGATTAGACTGAATAAACAGACTGACCTTAAAGGACAACACAATTTCATACTGTTTTACTTTGTTTATATGTGGCGGACCCTGCCACCTTCCTAGCTTTAAACAGTGTTCTGGGGACCTTATTTTTCTCTGAGAGCATCTTGTTTATTCAGTTATGGATAGAAAAAAGAAATTCTGAGTTTGTATTATTACCTCATTAATATTGTAAATATAAAAATTCTGAGTTTGAATTTCTTCTCAGATACTACATGGTGCCCCTTAAATATATTTAAATGATTTATGTAAGGCACAATGAATTACCTTGTTGTAAATTTTCTTCACTCAAGTATCACAAGTAAACGTGACAATAATTAAATTAGCTAAATGAATATATAAACATATAGAAATTAATCATGTGGTGAAAATTGTAATCTCTAAACAGAAGCTACAACTGTATAGAAAGTTAACATGTCCTTCTAAAATGCAGGAAAGTAGTAGAATAAATATTGTAGTAAAAATATTGTAGTAAATATTGCAGTGCAGTAAGTTAACTAGCTAGTCCCTGTCCACTACTGATTAACGTTATGGATGGAGCGTAAATTGCTGGTCATAACGCCAGAGTAGTAACGGCATTTAACGTTACAGTATCATAACAGAATGGTTAAAATATATTACTATACAATATATCTAACTACCATTTAATTCAGCCGTTTGCTTGCTATCAGTGAGCTTCAGTAAGGAGTTAGCTTCATAGAGTAAAGTTAGCTAAGGTTAACTTAGCAGAAATTAGCACACTTGCTAACCAGCAGGGATGACCGTAACAACAAAGTTAGGGATACAGTTTATTTATTAAATGTCACTAAATCTGTATAAAGTAACGTGTAGCATCCGCATATCTAACGGGATTTACAAAGGTGGTTTATAGATGAATAAATAAAGTTTACCGGTGGTTAAACTACAGTAGTTAGCTTGAAATCCTCTCCATAACTCCACTGGCTCATCGATGGGACTGTTTGGTTGCCAGGGGTAACAGTGGTGAAGCAAACATTAACTGACAGATCCCTCAGCCAATCAGAGCCTCGCAGTGACATGACGTTGCATAATAGTTGAAGTTACCTGAAACATGAGAGATTGAGGAGCCCGGTCGGTCACAAGACAGCGCACACGTACGGAAGTCCAATCGATACTTCAGCAGAGATTCTCACAGTAAACCAACGACTGGTGGAAGTTATGAATTTTAATTAGACCAAGAAATCTGGAGACAACGCGTGTGCCACAGACGACAGGTGGATTCAATTAGACGTTGATTAACCTTGTGCGGGACATTGGTAAGCAGCCACTGGCTAATGTTATATATATATCATGTCATTCCTGTTCACTCTCAGTATGGACAGGTTATATTGTTAACTTTGACACGACAAATGATTAATATTTGATGGTTGTCCGCAATGGAGGCTGCTCAGGTTTCAGACTGTGAGCTGCTGTCTATTATTCAACAAAGCTCAGGTACACCTGACTTCATTTCTTCCTCCTCAGACAGTCACAGGATAGTCAGTGAAGACAATGAAAGTAGAACTGCAGCCTACAGGAGCTTCATGTTGACCCTGTGCAAGGTGTTTTTTAAAAGGAAATATGTCGAGGAAGGATAACCTGTAACATTTCCTGGCAGTAACGTCAGGTAAAGGTTGATCAGGTACACCTGAACAGTCTGCAGTGAATCTTTTAATGCTCTGATTTTGTTGATTCAGTTCAGTATTTATTCAGCCTTTCTGAGGTCATCCCTTTCAACGCAAGTGTATTGTATTTCATAATAGTGAGAACTTCCTGTTCAACCATAGGTTTCATCTACCCTTGAGACTACATGTCTACGCCACTTTTTAAAAGCAAGATGAGTTCAAATGTGGTGAAAATGGCTTGCACCAAGAAATCACAGATTTACTAATTCTGATGTGCCATTATGCAAATGTCTATATCAACTCTGACCTGATTTGATTCCCATTACATTGCCCATAATCACATGTCCGATACTCTAGTCACCATACTCACATTTTTTACTTCAAACTATTACCTTGAAAAACATCAATAGTCAGTGCCAGCTAGTAGCAGAGAACAGCTGAAAGGTAAACCGTTAATATTCAATTTTAGAATTTGGATCAGGCCTTTAAAAAGTAATGTCTGTGTGTCAACTCTCCGTCAGAGAGAAGAGAGAGTGAGAAAGTTCAGCTGGCGGATGGTGTATGGATTCTGCAGGAAATGAGTATTGACACAGTTTTAAATATTCAGTGTAGATGTGAACGTGATATTGAACAAAGAATACTGATATCATGTTAATGATACACATATGAAAATATTATCTGAATAATCCAGCAAAGGTGTTTGGCCCTCTGCATATTTTGTTGAAAAGTTCATCAGGTTGCATTTTCACTAGTTATTAAGTACTTGTTGGTAGAAATTGTTCTTCTTGTTCTTCTTTTTTTACAGTTATGGTTACGGACTCTCTCTCCACCTCCTAACACTGGTAGTTTGTGGTTGATTTATTTGCCAAAAAAGAGACAAATCACACAGTTAAAATGGATTAGATTGGTAAAATTTTATTTTCAGATTTCTACAGATATTGCGATAATACTGTTAGCGAAAGTTTGTTTGGCCATGATAATCGTCAAGTGAAAATATGATGTTGTGACAGCCCTACTTGATAGATTGATGCTTTTGTCAACACCAGTCCAATACTGTAACACCCAAGATCTAGAAAAATAAAAACATTATAAGGTTCTCAAAGAGATAATTTACTGATTGGTGATTGTATTTTGTTTCATTACACTTTACAGCTGTTCATATAACCTAAAGCCCTCCATCTGGTCAGTTGGTTGTGAAGTCGACTGAAGGCTACACGTTATTTTTTTTAAAGTACAGACAAGAACGTTGAAATAAAGTGATCAATAATGTTGCATTTTTCTTACCGTCATTGATTTCAGTAATGTTGTGATGCCAATTTTTATTGCATTGTAGACATGGAGGAGTCCAGTGACCTGTATGATGTGTATGAGGCAAACAGCCCCGCTCCATGGGCAGACGACCACCAACACACGGAGGATCTGGACGAAGTGGAGTGTCTCAGGAGGAAGATCAAATATCACTTCATGAACCCCTGTGAGAAGTACCACGCTCGCGGCCGAAAACCATGGAAACTCTTCCTGCAGATCATCAAAATTGCCATTATAACTATCCAGGTAGTCATTTCAGATGTGACCGCAACAGGTGTTTATTGTGTTGTTCCGCCATTCTGGTAACTAATATCTCCCTCCCCCTCATCTCAGTTGGTGTCTTTTGGGCTGAGCAACCAGATGGTTGTCACGTTTAAGGAGGAAAATCTGATGACGTTCAAGCACCTCTTCCTGAAAGGTTATGTTGATGGAGGCATGGATACGTACGCTGTTTACAGACAGGCCGATGTATATAGTCACATCGATTACATCATTCGACAGGTAACTGAATGCCATCATTGTCTTTATTAATTCCTCCTCAGCCGTGAAAGGCTTGGTGTACTTACTGGAATTTGTGTCAATCACATGACACAGTGGATCTTTAGATTAGATGTAGGGCTGCACAAGTAATCGAAATATAATCACAAAATGGCCAAGTGGCCAATTTTTGGATAAAGTGGGCCTACAAACTTTGTTCTCCAGATGTATAACAACATGTTCATTCACCCTTAAAAGTCACATCATCATCATTTCTTGAAGCTTTATTTATTGCTTTTTCATGTCACTACATACAATAATGTGCAGACACACTGCTGTTTCAGCTAACAGACAGAAAAGAACAATGTACTTTTTCTTAAGAGTATTGCAAATCTCAGCAACAGCCCTAATAAAAGTAAATGAAATAAAGTTAATAGGAGACATCGTACAAAGAAAATAAAATGATAGACAAATGAGTACATAATAATAAATCAACCTTACAGATGAGTCGAGGCTTAATGGAGTTTGTCCAGTCCAACAGGAGAATGAAGAGCCTTGTCTGTCTACAGAAAATAAAAATGCTGAATACACTTAATTAGCCTGTTTAGTAAGAGGATAGTCGAGGACAAGTCCAGAAGGTGTGAAATAAAACAGCCTATGTGGGAAGATCACCATGATTTTGATAGTTCCTTCAGTGAAAATGAAGACTGTGATGCAAAAATCATCATTCCTGCTAAACGTGAATCGTATCCTATTCCAATATTTGTCAAAATAATTGCTTTATGATATGTTTACCATAATGTGCAGCCCTAATTAGATTTGCACAGGTGCAGGACCGTACAGGTACATGTGTATTCCTGTGTGTATATTTCAAATCAAACTTTTAAAAGTAAAAATGAAAATACAAAGATATATAAAACATAAGGTAAAGAAAAGGCAATTTCACTTTTGTTTTGCTGCAAATCAGTGTTGGACTTTTATAGCTCGTCATGCTTGTATTGCAGTAAAGTTTAACAGGCTCCCATGATAAGATGTCACTCGTCAGGAGATTGGACTTTGTTCAAGTCGTCTGTATCTGTCATTTTGTTTGGTCTTTACTGATATCTGCTGCAGCTGCTCTCCTCAGAAAGTCCCTGTCAGTAAACAACGAACCTGACTTTATTTGACCTGAGATTTTAATGATTCATTTCCAGTACGGACACCTGCACAACATCACAGTGGGCAATCACGCATATGAGAAGAACGGGACTTTCTACACCCCGCTGTCAGTGTGTCAGGAGTTTTACAGGAACGGCACCATCTTCCCAGGAAGTGACACCTTTGATATAGATGCCCAGGTGGACACTGGTAGGTCTGCATGGTTGTGTTCGAGTTGGAAAACAGAATAATAAACAAAGTTTTTATTTTGCAAACATTTGACATGTCTTACACCGTCTTCTCCTTCCTGTTGTGGCTTGTTTCCAACAGAGTGCCGTGAAATATATCCGATGTATCAGCCAACACTGCGGGACTCACTGTCAGATTTTGAAATTCATTTCAAAAGGTTTGTACATAAATCTCTTTCCTCTCTTGGTTTTTTTTTGTAAATGAAAGCAATAACTCATCACTTAATGTACCTGAATGCTCTGTCTTCCAGGATGCTTTCAGTCAAAATCACATTTGTCCTGAAGGCCATAAATTTACAGACAGTGAGACATCGAGAGCTGCCAGACTGCTACGACTTCAATGTAACTGTACGTCACTTAACTCGTCTTCAAGGCTGAGTAAACACGAGCGGATCACACCAGACTTGGTCTTTTAAAAGCAGCATTATGTCACATCTGAACACTTCTTTGCTGCCTTAACGTTGACAATGATGTCTTGTGACACTGCAGCTGTTCACGCAGCACAGACGGGAGTTAAAAATGAAAAATAAGAGACTCTTGAGTCAGCCCTGAGTTTATTTGATGAAGCTATTTGAGGACACAAATCGGAGCAGTCTAAAAGTAAACGTGTTGTCTTTAGTGTCTGGCAGGTAAATATTTAGCTATGGGGTTTGGCTGTAGGGATGTAGAGCTTTCCTCCTTTAAACACTGCTGTCTGCTTTCAGTTGTGGAGGAAGTATCAGATCCTTTATCCTTTAAGTAAACGTACTAATACTACAAAACAATACCACAAATACTGTGTTACAAATAAAAGTCCTGCAAATGTAGTAAGTATTTCAGTATAATCTGAAAAATGTACTTGAAGTAAGGAAAGTAAAAAGTAAAAAAGCAAATAAAAGTGGCCTCAATGACTGTGATACTATAATATCATATTCTGTAAGTTACTGTTGCAGTTGGTCGTGGTGGAGACTATTTTCTGTTGGATTGCAATTGGATTATTTTCCTCATGGATTAGTCTGATGATTATTGTATTAATTAAACTATTGCTTTGTTTGTAGAAATACTAAAAATAGTGAGAAATATAGTCCAAACCTCAGAATGATAAAAAGGAGAAAAATACAAATTTGGAAAAGCAGAAAAAGTTCAGAATTGAGAAGCTGGAACCATGAAAAATGACTAAAAAATGACATGACTTAAACAATTATCAAATCGGTGGTAAATCTTTCTTTCAATCAAGTAAATCAGTGAATTTATTATCAAACCCATCAGCTGTTCAGCTGTACTTGTCTCTAATGTTGAATAGTTTAATTTACAGCTTAACATTTTAAAGTCATTTGTTATTTTTGTTCAAAAAAGGGTAATGAGTAACTGCAGGTGTCATGTAAAAGTAGTTGAGTAAACTGTTTCCCTCTAAAAGATATAAATTGTAACATTTCCATATTAAATTGTCTAAAATCTTCTAGGCCTTTATTATAGATTTCCTCGAGATATGTACTTCTATCATCCTCAGTGTTTCCTACAATGTTCAAACCCAAAGACATCCATAACTTTGTTCAAGGTAACAGTGCGTTTCATTTGGTCGCCTTTCACTCTAACTTCCTGGGAAACATCAGATGATAACCAAGAGAATGAGGAAGGAAGTTTGCAAATTACACTAAACTGAACTACACGTCTTTTGTTCTGATTGAGAGATCCATAGTGATAGAAAGTATAAACTGTGCAGTAAAGTATAGTGGAGCAGAAGTAGAAAGTGGCATGAAAAGAAAGGACTCAAGTAAAGTAGAAGTACCTCAAATGTGTACTCAAGTACAGAACCTAAGTTAACGTGCTTAGTTACATTCCTCTTCTGTGTGGCTCACAGATCACTTTCAACAACGAGGCTCACAGCGGCCGGATAAAGATCGACCTGGAAAACGACGTAGACATCAACGAATGCAAAGACTGGAAAGTAAATGGAGCCTGTGAGTGTTCAGTGTCGTACAAAGGAATCGTCTGTGTTGCTTTAAGCTCACGACCAGGATTCCACGATTCATTAAAGCTCGTCCCGCTCGTTGTGAGTACTTTTGATTTCTGTGTTCTCTCAGCTGCCAGAAACATAAACCTGACCGTGCTGTTTGACTGCCTCATCATCATCACGTGCCTCACCTCCCTCAGCCTCTGCACGCGCTCAGTGATCAAAGGGATCCAGCTCCTGTTTGTAAGGAAACTCAACTCATATTTAAACACTTCATTTCTGTTGTATTCTAGATGTAGTAAAAATATGATTGCCTGATAAATATCTAATCATTATGGTGCTGTATTCACAAAACTGAGGTAGGTTGATGTCAAAAACGTTATAGTCCATACGGAAAACTTGTGGCTTGTGACTTGAGTCATAATTTTTTAACCGTTTTGAGCAAAATATTAACTTGCTGACAGTCATTTTACTTCTTCATGAGACTTTTTACGGAAGCCCTGAGGGGCAAGGTGAGGGTCTATTGTCTCTTGTGTTGAGGACTTGAGAAATGGTTGGAAAAAAAATCATCCCAAGATAATCTTTCTAAGTTCCTAATTTATTTCCATCATGTTTCACACATGAAAAAACATTCAGGAGACTTTCTTTCACACAGTTTAACACATGAAAGTAAAAAAAAAAAAAAAAATAAAAAAAATATTCTGGAGAATTTATTTCACACATGAAAACTAATTTTCTCAGATGAAAAGAATGTCACTCAAAATGTCAATCAGGAAAAATAAGGAGCTTAGAAAGATTATCCTGGAAAAAATAGAAATAAGATCACAAAAGAAAAACCTCTTCACTTGCTCCTCAGGGCTTCCATAGATATTTTTGCTTCATCTGTCCTTCAATGAAAATGTTAGTTATTAATTTTATTCAGTGTGAAGTACCCAAAAGTCATACTTGCTACTCTCCTGTGTGTATGACTTGAGAACTAGTGGTTTTGCCAAGATAATCTTTCTAAGTTCTTTGATTTATTTTTTTTTTTTCCATCTGTGGAAATGTGAATTTTTTTTTTCATTCTATTTCACACATAAAAAAAACACATTCTCAAGGTATCATGCAGGTATAGTCTTATAAGTGAAAGTCATCCATATGAATAATACTTGACTAAAAGTCTTAAACTACAACTTACTTTAGATTACATGCTGTAATTAATATCTGATAGTTAAAGTTGTTGTGGATTAAAACAGCACTTGCCTCTGAATTGTTGTGGAGTTGACGTATGAAGTGACAGGAAATGGAAATGGTACTTGTTCTGTTCTTGTTCCTTTCCGTTTCCTTTGCTTGTTGTGTGGACTGCTTACTCTTGTGTATTCAGTACAACCCTGTATATATCTGTTCATCATATCAAGTCCTTTTCAAGAGATTTACAGAGCAATTTCCATCTATTTCCCTCTGTTGGAAACAGGAGTACAAGCACTACTGCAAGAACTACCTCAATAAAGACATCCCCTGGTCGGATAAGTCAGAGTTTGTGAATGGTTGGTATATCTTGATCATCGTCAGTGACATGCTGACCATCATTGGCTCCATTCTCAAGATTGAGATTCAGACCAAGGTAATTAACTTTTACAGTATGACTGAGGTTGAGCCATGTTAATTTATTTAAATAAAAAGCTAAATTGCAATGATTTACTTAGTATTCCTTCAGTCCCATTTATTTAAACCTCCACTGTTTTGTTTCAGGTCCTCACAAGTTATGACGTGTGCAGCATCTTCCTTGGGACAGGCACCATGTTTGTCTGGATTGGGGTCATCCGCTACATGGGCTATTTTAAAAAGTATAATGTAAGACCATTCATCAAACACAGTGCATGCTCCTTAGTTTCCATTAGAGATGCATGGATCAGCTGTTTCTAGTTCGGACCCAATTACAATACCTAAATTCAGATATCTACCAATACTCATACTGATTCAGAGCTCTGTTTTCCTGATCATAACCTCCACCAGGGAGGTTAAGTTTTCTCTTCGTCCATGTGGTGGTTGTTTGGTTGGTTGGTTTGTCAGCAGGATTACACAAAAACTACTAAATGGATTTCCACAAAACTTGGATGGAGGATGGGTCTCAGCCCAGAGTAGACGCCATTAGCTTTTGGTTCAGATCTAAATAAATGGACAGGTCCAAGAATTTGTCCTCACTTTCTTTAAGATTGCGAGACATTTCCATTTAATTCTCAGGGAATAATGCATGTATATACGTTAAAAGAAGTCAGGTGCATTTAGGTGGCTGGTAAAGTTTGATGCAGATGCAAATAAAAATCCAGATCTAGTGGATTGAAATGTTCCATGATATTGGATTAGGCTTGATTTAATTAAAGGGGACTGATTAGCCTTGGCGGAGGTATGCGCTCTACTGAGTGCCGTTGTAGTTGGGATCATGTGTAATTTTACATAATAAACCACATTACACTTGTTATAAAAAAAGAGAAAAATGCATTAGATTTAAATTTAAATGCATTCCAAAGCAATTTAGTTGAACCGTGGGTTAAGTAGGTTTCACACACAGCAGGTGTAGGAGAGCAAATTGCTATGGCAACTCCTTAATGCTTTGAAAAACATTAAGAAATCAAGTGCACAGCAATGCATCATCGAGTATTAGTAAGTAGACTTCTCTCTCTCCTCTAGAGGGAGGATTTTGTCACTGAAACAACACATCGTTCGGTGTATAAAACTCCCACCGGACCACAAACTATAATGACGCAGTGCCACATTAAACCTTGGCAGTACATGATAACGTCTTTGTCTGAAAATTGTTAGGTTTTTAGGCCCATTTGAAATGATTGCACCAAATTACAGGAAATTTGGTTAGGTGGAGCTCCGTTCTCCAGTGATCATTTTTCAGCTCTGTTCTGTGGCTGTTTTTCAGATTCTCATCCTGACACTCCGGGCAGCTTTCCCGAATGTAATCCGCTTCATCTGCTGCGCTGGAATCATCTACCTGAGTTACTGTTTCTGTGGCTGGATCGTCCTCGGCCCGTATCATGAGAAGGTGAGGAGTGTTTACACAATACAAAAGAGAAGTCTGCTGGATTTTTTCAAAAGCCAAACCAGACTAAAAAAAAAATTCTGCTAGTTTCAGTCGTTAATTATAACGGAGAGAAGAAACTCACCCCTCTCCTCTCTCTAGTTTCGGACCTTGAACACGGTGTCAGAGTGTCTGTTCTCTCTGATCAATGGAGACGACATGTTCCCCACCTTTAAGAACATGAAGCAGAAGAGCAGCCTGGTGTGGACTTTCAGCAGGGTCTACCTCTACACCTTTGTGTCGCTCTTCATCTACATGATCCTCAGCCTCTTCATCACCATCATCACCGACACCTACGACACCATCAAGGTGATGTTGGCTCGTTTCAGATATTTGTCACCATCATCCTTTGTTTTTGGTTTTTTCCTTCGCCAGTTTTAAGGGTTGATCCATCTTCGGGTGAGATGAGAGCAGTCATGCAGGAAGTTCTCAGATCTGTACTCAAGTAAAAGCAGTTAACTGTATGCGAGTACAAATTTGAGGTACTTGTATTTCCATTTTAAGCAACTTCATACTTGTACTCCTTTACATCTCAGAGGAGAATATTGTACTTTTTACTCCACTACATTTATCTGACAGCTCTTAGTTAATAGTTACTTTTAAGATTACAATTCTTCTGAACTCATGAATAGTTGACTTTTTAGATGTCGTTCTGACAGGACAGTACACTACAAACATGATTATCTACAGGAGCTAAAATTAGTCAAATCTTAAAACATTTACAGCAGGAAGTTTGCGACATACAACATCAGATATAATAGGAAAACACTGACGGGGAGCGGTGGTACTGCAGGATGAGTACTTTCACTCGATATTTTAAATAAATGTAGCGGATAATACTGACAAACTTTGACATAAGTGAGGTTTTGAATGTAAAACATTTACATGTAGTGGAGTATGTGTATCACAGTGTGTTATTACAACTTTATTTTACAGAGGAACTCAATACAACAGTGTAGAAATATCGTTTCAAATTTAATATCAAACTTAACTTTAAGTACCAAAAGTAAAAGTACTCTTTCCGCAGAATGGCCCATTTCTGAATATTCTATATTGCAATATTTGATTAGTTATTGGTACATTAATGTGTTCACACTGATGAATAGCATGTGGTTTTCCTTATAAGTCTTATCTTAACCTATAATAATACATTTCAATCTGCAAAGTAACTAGTAACTAAAGTTATCAAATAAATGTAGTGCAGTACAATATTTTGCATCTGACTTGCACTAGTGGAAAGTAACTGTTTACTCAAGTGCTGTACCAAATACAATTTCTGCTACTCTCTACTTCTATATTGTACATTTATCTGACTAGATTACTAGAGTAATTATTATTATTTTGCAGTTTCAGATAAATATAAATCACAAATATAAAATTATGGATACGATACGATGATCTCTGGAGGCTATAAAAATGTCTCCGCCTTTACCAGCTGCAACATTAAACTAATGTACATGTTGATACATCAATGATGAGGAGTTAGTAATATAACATACATTATTCTGGCCATTCTGCATTATGAGTACTGTGAGTTTTTGGACGCAAATACTTTTGTACTTTTTCTTAATGTTTTAATGCAGGACTGTTACTTGTAACTTGAGTGTAGTACTGTGTTGTTTCTAGTTAGGTAAAAGTACTTCCTTCAGAACTGATGATTTGATCATTTGCAGTAGAAGTATACAGTTGCACAAAGTGTAAGTACAAGTACCTCAAAATTGTACTGGAATAAACCCTGCTTTCCACCACTGGTTAAAGTTTCACTGTAAGAGCACATCTATGCGACACTTGGTGTAACCTGTTTTCTGACTTTCATCATATAGCAGCAGCAGCAGAGCGGAACCCCGACGTCAGAGCTGCAAAAGTTCTTGTCCGTGTGTAAAGATCTGCCAAACTCTGGGGTGTACAGACTCGACGAGGACAACAGCTGCTTCTTTGACCAGTGCATCAATAGGTAGGTTCAATGCATCACACTGCTTGTCGTAGAAAAGTCCTGGCAGTCACTTTCTATGTGACAACATCAACCATTTTGCCCCTTATTAGCACTAATTAAACTGGAACTTCAAGTGTCAAAGCCCTTTTTAATATTCTATGTAGTAACTAGACATAACCTCTCTGACAGAATCTAAGCCGAGACATTTTTCTTTCAGGTTCAGGAAGCATCAAGAGAGGCTGACTTCAGAGGCATAGCAGGTGTCTGATGTGAAAATACCCGAAGGCTATACTTTAGAAACTATAACCTAACAATTAATGTGCACTTTATACTGTTAGACTCAGTTGATGGTCTTTATCATAAGGGCCCCAGGTTTGCTCAGGTGATTTTAAGTTTTTAAGTGCTGAAAGGACCGAACCTCAGCGGACATGAAGGGCTCAAATGGAGTAACTTAGACACTTAAATGGATAGTTCACCTTAAAATCCAAAGTAATAATTTTCCTCTTACCTGTGGTGCACTCAACCATCTGGATTGTTTTTGTGTGAGTTGGGAGATATCTCTTATAGAGACGTCTGCCTGTTCTCAGATATCATGAGGCAAGATTGCAAGCTTGTCTTGCTCAAAGACAAAACAATCTACATGAGAAATGGCACTACAGGTAAGGGGATAATATTGTGATTTTGGGTTGAACTCTCCCTTTTAAGCTCAGTTCTTGATATGACGCACTGATACAGCAAAAGCTTTGTAAATACTCTTATTTATATTGATATTAATATGTAAATGGGAAAAAAAGGTTGTGATATGAAATTTAAAATTATTATTGTTTTCCAAAGCATGTCACCTGGAAGGACCTCATGTTGTACACAGAAGATAATGAATCAAGGTGAAATAAAGACGTGATTTAAATTCATGAGCTTTTATTTCTCCAATGTCAGGAGAAGGTATCAATATAAAAAGCTATAATAACATTTCTTTTCTTTTCTCTCACTAGTTAATTCCCTGTAAAATCTTGTTAAAACAAAAAAATAATCCCATTTCAGTTGATGGCAATAACGCCATCTATACAACCTTTCAAAGTGTAAAACAGACCGTCTTTGAGTCCTCAAAAGCAATATCAGGAAGCAGATTCTATAATGACTCCACTAGTCACCAGTGCAAGAGTTAAGGTGGATGTGGGCCTTTATTTCCCCAGAGGTTTGTCCGTTGACTCTCCGAGTTATTGTTGGAGAGGTCTGAGATTAATTCAAACCAACACGTACAGCCCTGAAAGATTGCAAGTGGGCAGAACAGGCCGTGCAATGCTCCAATTGGCTTAATTGCTTCAGAGTTGGGTTCATATAATGTCTTTTATGTCCATCATCATAATGCAGAAATCCCTTCGGTTTGGCTGTCGTCCTTGGAATACTTTAGTCTGAACACAAACCACCACAACCCACAGTTTGAGTGGCTTGATGCAAGCCTCCAGAGTAGCCAGACGACACCAGGTCTAAAACAGACAGCAGAGGGCACCACTAAAAAAAGAAAGACATGACTACCCAGAGATGCTGTCACATATCTTAGAAACAAGTCCATAGGTCTTAAAAACCTGACCTTCCAATGATTGTTACCGTCACAATGACCAGTTCTGTACTTTGATTACTTGTAGTGTCCCTCGTATTCTTGGCAGTCTTGCAGGAACGTTGTCAAGACAATCCAGAAAGGCAAGAATCAAGAGTAATGTGGGTTACAAAAAAAAAAAAACCTTCATAAAAAAGGAAGCTTGGTTACTTCATCTGTTATCCTGAGACGATAAGAGAAAAAAATCCCTCATGGAGTCAGTCTGGTTTGGATTGTGTGACACCAGGCGGCAGGACTCGCTGCTCCTCCATCCTGTTGGACTGAGAACGCAGGATGAGACTGAAAAAATCCTCATCTGGAACGGTTGTTCCTTTTTTTGCAGAAGATGGAGCAGCACACCTCTGGTCGTTGAGTCGGGAACCCTAAAACATTGACAAGAGCCGGTACAGTTGTATTAACTGATGCTTATCAAGAGCAGTTCACAGTTCTGCACGAGAAGCCACGTGTGCATCTATCAAATTATGGCAAGAAAAGTTATTAAATTAAAATGCATTTAAACAGGAAACAGAATCTTGATCAAACCTCAGGCCCTGTCCATCTGTACACAGGTATTTGTTAAAACGTAGCCTTTTCTCTGCGGTTTGGTCTTTGGTCGATACATTAATAGCTTCTGGAATATTCAGAAACGCTTTCAGTGTTTACATGTGGATGGGCAGAAATGGACATCTTTGGAAATGACGCAGATTTAGCATCATTGGCAGATGTTAACTCGAAGTATGTGTTATGATATTGAGGTATTTGCGATTGTACACTGACGGACTGGATGTAGTATTTAGAAAGACACAAATAGACATTGATAATACAGCGATGGAAAAGAGAGACAGAAATGGCTGCTTACAATGTTTTTCTTTACAGAATCTTCTTGGATAACTTGTCAGCAACAGTCATGTTTCTCTGCCCCGTTCATTGTATTTTCTGTAACTAAGCAACCGATCTGAGTATACAATCTGCATCCTGATTACAACGGCACGCACATGCCCAGTGTACATGAGTGGCCATGGGATATGTGTTTTCAGGTGTGTTGTATGGACGGAGATTAATTCTGAAACGGTGCTAAAACACTTTCCTAAAACCCTGCTTACAAAAATACCTGTGTACATATGGACTTGGCTTCAGAGCAAATTAACACTTGGCTTAGGGTAAAGCCAATTGTTTCCCATCATGCATTGAGCTTCTGCAGTCAGGGAGGAGCAGTTGCGTCACCTGGCTATGTAGACTTCAGCCGCTTGATCTCGTGAGATTATCACAGCATGGGTCAATGTGACACTACAGCGAGTCACGAATTACACTCAGCCGGATTAACACTCTGCGTCGCTTATCCTGAACCGCCCAACTGCTTTGTCATCATATAGCAGTGACACATTCAGCTACCACTAATGACTGAATCAAAACACAAAACTGATTGGGGATCAGGTCAGACATAAAACGGTGCACCAAGAAATTTACAGGCTGCTTTGAATTGAACCCTGCAAGAACAGTCTCTACACCTTCCCACGGTGTGAACAGAAAAAAACAAAAAAATAATTACAGTAGGTGGATTGAACACTTTCAAAAAAGTGGCACAAAAGAATGTGGGTCAATCTTTCATTTAACAAGTCCAAAATTTCATAGTTTCCTAGATGTTTCCTGGAAAAGCACCATGTGACATGTTAGTAATTTTATGACCACCAATGTAAAATATGTCCACAAAGAAGCCTACAGTTCAACACAAAAGGAAAATTATATTTCTATAAATAAATTAAAACTGAATTTAGATTTATTTGGCTTTTAATGGATCAGCTCTTCGAAGGGAAGTTGTTTTCTCATCATGATTAATAACAGACTTTGTAGTTTTTGAGAAATTTTAGGGAAATTATTCGAATTACAGACCGTTAAAACAAAGTTACTAGAATCTATACCTGCATTGTGGAAAACAAAAAACAACCAGCAATATACTGGATTTGACTTTCCTCACCTGGCACTTCACCAACATGTCGAAGAAGACATCATCCCCCTCTGGCTGATCACCACTTTCCTCGAGGCGACTGTACAGGGAGGGTGTGTGACGGGCCTCTGTACTGGAGACTGGGGCTGGAAGGAGAAAATATCATCAGTCGTATTCTGAATATAGTTTCTGAAGGATTTGATAGGATAAATGGACAGTGTTTCATTACGTGTTGGGTGGACTTGATCTGTGCTGGAGGTGGTGGGTGTACGAGGCGGGTTGGAGGTGTTGAGACGTAAGCCAGGAAAATGGCTCACGCTGGCTCGCTGGTCGTCCAGACGACGGGCCTGGGAGCTGGCCAGCAGCTCCAGGAAATGACCAGGATCCTGCAACGGTGTTTCGCGCTCCAAAATAGCTAGAAACAGACGTAGTGATTATCTATGGGTGATTTGTAACAAATGGAGGATGACAGTGAGTTGTGCCTTTTACTCTTCTACGCAGCACTTCACTCTCAATTTGTAGAGGGTGGGAAGAGGAAAGAAAAGACCACAAAAGAGGCTGACAAGGATGAGATGTTCTCAGGGTACAGTTTTTCTATGTGATTTAAGGCAACACTCCATCAAAAATGTATCTATTTGGCCATCAAACACTCCCCATAGAATTGTAAGTTGGTTGTGAAAAAGAAAGAAAAAAGGTAGTTTCATCCTTCGTGGAGCATGAACACTGTGAAGCTTCGATTCATAACCATTACAGAGAAGCTCAACAGTTGCCAGTTTTCAGAATGGGCAAAAAGATCAATAGAAGCTGCTTTGCTCTGTAAATGAAGGCTGAAACCACAAATCTTTTACTTTCAAGGCTACACGTGAGTGTTTGATACGTCTCCACCGTAGGAAATTTCTCCAGGGACTCATGCTGAATTCCAGACAACTCAGAACTAAAAAAAAAATAAACTTCCTTCTAGAAAATGTAAAAAGGAACAACACTAAAAGTCAAAATTCCTACTTGTGAACTCAGGGCACATCAGTTTACGCCGACTTCATGAGGTAACAGTTTTACGTCACGCAACAATGGAGGCACCCAGGGGAAGGGGCTGGAGTGTAGACTACAGTATTTGTATCAGTTTAAAGGATGATATGTTAAGATACATTCAAAGTCTAAAAGTGCTGTATTATCCAATGCATAATAGGTGTTGCCTTATGTCGTTTTCTCCTCTATTTCACTAATAATGCAGGGAGGCTGCAAGACTGAGGGATGGAAGTTGAAGAAATTAAGTTTAAAAACAGTCATCAGGCAAATTGGTCCGCTATGTAGGAAACACTGCGCTTCACGGGTTGTTAGGTGGAAGCACTGACAAAGGGCTTAAGGAAGCTTTTCGTTTCTTAAAAAGTAGGTCCTTGGACTAAAAGATATGACTGCCTTGGGTGGAAACAGCTTTCTATGACACAGACACAAAGGACGAATATCACAACATTTAATATGGAAAGGACACATTTGTGGACATGCTGAATTCACACCATTGTAGCTAAATATGATTCAACTCCCATGAAGTAGAATTTTTCTTCCATGTTTCCACTTGTATTTCTCCCTAAGAGATAAGATAAAATAGAACTATTACACATGGTGTGAACACAGACGAGAACACAAGGGGCTGACTCACATTTCCTTTCAGCTACAGGTGGGGTGGAGGAGGGAGAGGAGGAGTGAGGAGGGAGATGGCTCGGGCCATCCAGTAGGGAGCACCTTTGGTCGTCCATTCTGTTGCCCTGGAAACGAGAGAGGAGGTCGAAAAAGCCGTCCTCTCCGATAGTGTCCCGTGATCCTGGCTACAGTGTTGAAAAAACAAAACCAATACATTTAATAACTTTGGATTAAGGCTTCAGATAGTTGAGGAAATCCAGACACCTGAAGGCTTTTAATAAAAACGATCAAAATACAGAGAAGAAAGGGTAAAGAGCATCACTTCTATCAACAACGATTTTGTAGAATATGAATATTGTAGGAAATTTTAAGAGGCATTTTTCACTAATTTCTTACATTTTATAGACCAAAGAACTAGTAGATGAATCCAAAGAATACTGAACAGATTAATCAATAATAAAAATAACCTTTATAATCCTATTTTTGTTGGATTAAACAGATGTAGTGAGCAGAAAGTCCAGTACATCTATGCCACTAGCCTTTTTGGATTTTTATTTTTGTGATGAAATCAACTAAAATCAATCTTTCAAAGGGTGAAAGTTGGACTCTGCTGTAGAGTTTGTAAAGGTTTGTCAACGTATTGGTTTGTCCATTTAAGATAGAGTTGAATTTCAGGGTGTGGGCACAGGGAAGGCAAAATGATTTGACATCATTGTATAGTTTGTAATGCAACATCGTTTAAAAAGCATTTTCAATGGATTCAAATTAACTTTTTTTTTTTTTAAATTGACTTTTCTTTCATACCAACTGGAGATGTTATTTTGGAACGTGAGTCAGTTCATTTAAATAGATGTCTGTGAAGTTACTATTGCCGAATGAGGTAACAAAATGGAGACTAAGCCTATGGCCCACTGATGAAAGTATTTAATATTTATGTATTGCAGTATTATGAACTGGGTGTCTGTGATGACATTCCTGGAAAATGCTGTGTTAAGTTACTGCTAATGCAAAGTGAATATACGATGCAGCTGCAGCCTCACAATAAAAAGGATCTAACTAGCGAAACACAAGATGACTTTTAATATGAAGTCCTTACAGGAAATACAATGTGTGTCAGGGAGTTTAACATTTACGGCTATCTTCAATTAAAATGTGGCTATAAAACAAGACAACAGCTATTTTTTGCAGATTTTGACAGTGGAGCTGTTTGAAATATTGCAAATAGTAATAGAACAAGAAGGAGCAGCCACAGTGAGCTGCACACTGACGACTGCATTCACTGTGCCCTGTTTTCAAAGTCTGTGAACAACCGGGCTGTGTGCTGCATAAAACCTGTTAACGGTTGCTTACACAATGTTGGAAAAAGGCCAATTATTGCCCGACTTCTTTATTAGAACAGTAACAGTAGTAAAACAGTAGTTTGTTTTCCTGCCCCCAGGAAAAACGTGTGACCTGTCGTACTAAAATGCTTTTGCTGTAACCACCAGTAACTACATGTGTCACTAAATCAACCAGGACTGAAGTCTTAAGGATTAAAACTAATTAAAACTAATACTGCATGTGGGCGTGAAGCTCGGTCATAGGATACATGTTTCACTTCAGATGTATCTGTCGGTGAATCATCATTGCTCATGAGCCTCGTGACCTCCAGGGATGTTATGAGTGGGCATGAAAATCTACTGCATTTAGAAATACCTTAGGAGACACTGGTGCGTCCGGCTCGGGAGCCGAGTCCTCGGTGAGGGGTTCTGGCTGGGCTTTAAAAGATGATTTGTTGTTTTTCTGCTTCTTGCTTCTCAGGCGGTGAAAAAGGAAGAGCTTAGTAGAGGCCTTGATTGTGTTGTTTTTTGAAGACCCAGGGAATACTTCCTCATCCCAGTCCTGTACAGTCAAGATACACACAGATCATGTTAACTGCCTGATGTTTTACCCCTGGTAACAGTAGAGGTTGGGTGAACAGTATCTTGGGGTAAAGGGGGAATGCATCTATGAAGGTCTATGCTTACTATGGCCTACTTGTTCTGAAGCTTGTTCTGAAGCTTGATTTTTATGTCAAATGCAAAGTGGGACAGTTGAGTATGTTTATGCCAATGAAGTGTTTGTTTAAAGAATCAGAGTGAGGAACCAAAAAAACACTGCATACTTCACATCGCAAGTGTTTTCAACATACCGGACGTGGCGATGAATCTTCAGCTGGATTTTTGTCAGGACTTGGACTCACTTCCAGATTTTCGGCACTGTTTCTCCGGGATGGCGAGATGGCCGCTGAAACAAGATACAACATTTTACCAGTGTGGCCACATGTTTTACCATGCATTAAGCATGTTCACAACTACAGGACCAAAGTGATTTGTAAGGTTCCATGTCGAGTTGTCCTGTGCACAAATAAAGATTTTGTGTACATTATGTGGATCTCTAAGTGCTTAAAATGATGACAAATGCACTTCCTTCCATTTGCAAAGCCAATGTAGTATTTAAAGTATTTTACATGCTTAAGCATGAAATGAACAATTACTTTTATGCCATGTGGTAAGCTTTAACAAGGCATCATAACTAAAGGTGATCTTTTCTGGAGAAAAAAATGGAGTTTCCATAGCATAGAATTTTACATCTCAAAGTATGAGCTTAAAGAGCAATAAGATCAATGATCAAAACAAACTGCTGCTGCTAAACATGCAATTACTCAGATTCACAAGTGTTTTGACATATTGCTGTCCTAAAGGAGACAGGCTTTGCTCAGGAGTGCAGATTTACTTGAGAGGTTGGAGTAACCCTGGAAGCTTGCTGAAAGAACGCAGCTGTTCGTGTTAGTGTTGCGGAAGAAGTTGGGGTTGAATTTGGAGTTGGACTTCAGGCCGACGACCAGCCGTAGGTCGGACAGGTTCATCCTGGCTGTCGCCTCTCCGCTTTTGTCTCCAGTCTGCAATGACATAGCAAAATTAATTTTTAACAAAGCTTGATGTGAGGATTTGACTCAACATTGACAAAACACTCTATTGCTAAGTGGGATTTCTTTTTATGCTTTGTGGTTTTGTCTGTCCTTCATGCATGCCTGCAGAAAACTGCTGCATACCGAGAAGCTATTATTCCCTGTTGTTCCCCACGCGAGCAGTAGAGGGGGGTGTGGCCTAATGACAGATACTGACTGGGCTCTGAGGGAGGAGGTGAACATAAACAGTCACCTCTTTGGCAATTTCCAGATGTTTCTCAGCAAAGTACATGGCTTGCTGATGATTCCCCAGGGCGGTGTGGGCATTTCCTAGACTCCAGTACGCTCTTCCTTCACCGACCCTGCAAGCGAGGCGCAGACAGAAACAGGCTGAGCAACTTCACACGAGATTGTGCAACAGTGGGAAGGGCATTCGTCAACTATCACACAGTACGATCGCAAAAACATGACCAACACATGAGTTTCACCTCATTTCACAAAAACAATTTTATTTTCACAGAATCAAAGCGCTAAATCAACTTCCTGTCTGCACACGTCACAGAAAGTACACCGTAGATTGTCCTTATGGGAAGAATATTTGTATGAGTAAGTATACATTTTGAAAAACCAATAATCAAAGAATTATCCTTTGTCCCTCCCATAACATCCCACTTTATATGTTTTATGTGACTTAAATAACAATGTGGCCGTGAAAGTTTTAAACCACCAGAAATCTTGGGTCCTTTTCTAAGACAATAAAAATAGAGAATGTACTCCCAGGCTAGGAATTACAGCCTTGTTAGCAGAGATTTGTAGAAGAGAAGCCCACATACACTGACTTTATCTGTAAAGGGAAATAAGAAACAGCTTTTGAACAGCTTGTTATAGTTAATCAAGACAGAGGTCATTTTAAATGTAATCTATAAAGGATAATTATACTTGTATTAACTAAATATATGTATTGGATGAATGACTTGGCACATCTTTGCTTATGAATCATTTTAGATTGATTATGGTGGCATCTCATAGCTGGTATTATGGGTACGACCGCAATTAACGATTATTTTCATTATTGATTTATCTGCTGTTTATTGTCACGATTAATCAAGACATTGTTTAGCCTATAAAATGTTAATCATAATTTCCAAAATGCCCAAAGTGATGTCTTGTAATTGCTTATTATGTCCAACAAACACTCCAAAACCCAGAAGAGTTGATGACAGAAAAGCAGCAAATACTCACATTTATTTATTATTATTATTTAATTGTTTTGCCTAAATTAATTTTGTAGTTAATTTAAGTATGTTAATGACATTAAATCCTGCAAGCAAAACTCCAAATGCTGTTTCCTTGAAGCTGTGTTTGCTCTTTTAGTGTTTCTGCACTCTACTGTGGCTTTGTGGGTGTTAGCAGGTAATGAATTCAGGCCCACCCACTTCCAAACTGTACATGCTCATTATACTTCCAAGACAGTTTGGCAGAAAGCTGACACAAAATAGCTTCTTTTGGCCGATACCTGTCGTTGAGGTCCTGAGCAATGACCAGATGTTTGAGGTGATAATCAATGGCTCTCTCATAGTCCTTGAGTAGTGTGTAGGTGTTACCAAGACTGTAACAGGCCTGAGCCTCCACTGCCTTGTCCTTCAACAGCCTGGCCAGCTGCAGAGTCCTCCTGAGGGTGAAACAGAGGAGGAGGAAGAAGACGGTCAAAGAATGTCTTGGGTGGGAGGAGGAGAATGATGGTTATCTGCTCTCTCTTCTTTCTTTGTTGCCAGTTTTTCAAAGGCTTCTGTGTCCAGAAAATGCTAAAGTAAGGAAATTAAACAACTACTGCTCCTGAACAACTACATAGCTGTGTTTGTTTTAAATGACTACATTATAGTCAGAACTTTTACTTTATACTGTATAACCAATACTTAACTTCAATCACACAATTTAGGATTTAGAAATAATAAACAGACATTTAAAAAAAATGGCAGCCTAGAACTTAGTTGTGAGCACATTTAAGGACATTTTACAAATGCTCATTTACATTTAATCAGATTTTCCAATCTAATTTACGTACTGCTGTGTTTTTACAAGTGAAATTACATCTTCACTCTGTTGTCACTTACATTTTTACAGTGCAAAGCAGAAAGTATCAACGTTACAACTGTGCTAATCTGAAAAATAACATTAGCATGCCAGCTTCGGGTTCAAGTATGACGATGACATACAGACTTATCTGCCAGTGACCTTCACAGTGTGAGGAAGGCCTCAAGCCTCACTTATTCACTCACTTGTAATGACCGGCGGCCAAGTCAAACTGGCCGAGGAATATATGAGCATTGCCGAGGTTACAGTGGGCCCTCCTCTCAGCTGACTTATCCCCAAACTCTTTAGCGATGAGCAGCCGCTGTCAAACAGGACAAACAGTATGGTTCACATTACTGCCATTAAGGTCAGGGTCTTAAAAACACAAGGAAACAGCTTATATGCAGCTGACACGGAAGGGATATTCTGGACTGTCACCACATGTTTGCCACCTACCTTTTCATGTGCAGCTACTGCAGTCTCAAAGTCACCCAGCAGATAGTAAGTGTTGCCAAGGTTACCATAGGTACGACCCTGGGCTGCCTTATCGCCCAACTCCTTCACCACGCACAGGTTTGCTCTTAATAAAACAAAGAAATAAATAAAAACAAAAATATAGGGTACATACACACCTTTACTTTACTTTTCACAAAAAAGAGCCTTTTTTATGTTGTTCAGAATGATTTTTGAGGCCACAACACCCAGCGAGCCCCCACAACAGAATCAATCCTGGGCTAAATATTAAATCCACGGAAAAACACAGAAATAAGCCTTAAATAAAAAATACATTTGCCACACTGCTGTCACACACACACACTTACACACACACGCACACACAGACACATGGACACACAGCAAGAAGATGAACCGCAACAGTGACATCTGAAAGCTGTGTAGCTGTCAGGCAGTTACAATGGCATCCTGAAAAGGTGCCGAGATCTTATGCTTTCTGCTGTCACCTGCAGCCACACCGGCAAAACGTGCCACAGAAAGACGGGGACAACATCTCTCTGTCTGTCAGAGTGGGGGATGTCAGAAGTAAGAATAAGTTTAAGGTTGCATAACCTTCTCAATAATGGACCACGCCAGACAGGTGGTTTTTTCACGCAAGCTTGCACATATACATGCACGTACACATGCACGCAGTGTTTAGAAAAGAAAAAAAAAGGGTTGCAATGTCACAATTAATTAATCAATTAATTAATTAATTAAAGATATTTTGAAACCAATGAGGTGAAAGATAAAAATTTACAGACAGAAGAAAAACCAGACGCCATGCCCCAGTGTGCTATGTAACTATTGTTTTTAATAAAATGTGAGCGGATCTGTAAAATAATAATTTCCATAGTCTTTTATTTATACTACACATCACAATCATTTTACTATAGTGACCCCTCATTTGATGATTAGGATGACAACATTTACTTTGGAATGGTTTAAACTGTTTGGGCTGGTTTGAAAAGTGGTGACAAAAACTGTTAGAGCCATGATTCTATACACATTTATAAACAGATTTGACAAAATAATCTTAACTCAAAGTGTGTTTGTAGGTTCAGGTTAAAGAACCAGAACCTGTTAGCACGTGACTAATACTGTACTATGTCTCTTTACATTTTTCAGTTTGTCTGAACTGAATTGGGAAAGAAAGCTTTTAAGTTTTCAGCTCCCACTGCTTGGAACAATCTACAGACTGAACTTAAACTTCAGAATATTGTACCACTGAACTGAAATCAATTGAGTCTAGGTTGTCCTCTGTGCAAATGTTTTATATGATTATCCGAGTGTGCTTTTTTTCTGTTAATCTGCCATTGTAACTCTCTGTTGCTGCAATTCTTGGCCAGGTCTCCCTTGTAAAAGAGATCCGTGATCTAAATGGGACTAACTTGGTTAATCAGCAGTATTTTTCAGAGAGATTTTATTAACAGGCTGGATGAACTGACAAGGAGGAGAACAACTTCTTCAACTTGTCAACACAGCTAAAAAGTAAAAGTTGAGGCAGCCATGTTTTGCTTTAGAGACTTAGCACAGATGTATTTTGTTACACATACAGCATCCAACCAGCTAAGAAGTATGTTACATTTGATATCTGGCTAAGGGCCACTCACATTTGGCCCAGCTGCTCCTCCCCAGTTCCCCAGCTGGCCTGCACTCACATTGCTGGTTGCATGGTACCGAGCGCTCCCACTAGTCAAACAAACTGGACTTACGTCTAACGTGCTTGGGCACAGTACGGATTGACTGCGCCCTCAAAGTAACCATGTTCAGCATCTAAGCCGCAGTTCACAGTCCAAGTATACTCTGATTCATGTTCGAGCAGTGGACTGATGAACTGCAAATATGGTACTGCAAAGGATGTTGTACACAAATTATCTAAAAAGCTAATTTCCAGCTCAGACTGGATGGTATGTCAGCCTGGAAGAATACAGATGTTTCTATTTTATTTATGTTTTTAGATTTATTTTATGTATACAGATGTTTACAGAGAAGATATTTAATGTTTAAACAGATAAAATATATACTTTTTAGAAAAAATACACTCATTCTGAATTTGATGCCTGCAACTTGTTGGGACTGTTCACAAATGAAACACTTAAATCAGCCTGGGAGATGGGGCCCCTCATCAAGATAAACTGTAGGCTTGAAGCAGTTTTTCCAGTTTCCAACTTCTTAGAAACTTTTCCAAAAAATATACATATTACAGTATCTAAAAGAACATAGACATACAATTTATCAATCAAGTCACTTGTATCATTCCTCGGGGCTTTCAGAATAAGTGCAAAACAACAGATCAGTGAGTGTTTTAAAGTAAATAGTGATACCAACTCACTCATAGTACTCTGCAGCTTTCCTCAGGGCTATCCTGGCCTCCTCTGAAAACTCTCCTGGGTCAGCTCCAGTCCAGCAGATGCCCTTGCCCTTGGCGTGGTAAACGTTCCCGAAATTATACAGCGCTCGTGCCTGCCCAACCTACGGCACGCACAGCAGATATTCACAGACGGAAACCAGAGTGACCAGTGCTGTAATTATACACTTAAAATACTCTGACACCAGAGCTACTTGTGTGCATGCGGGCTGGCAAACTATTCTGGATGTTGATACGCCGACGCTCCACAGTCATCGTGCATACATAAACCATTCTGTGGTTGCAGAGCGTGCCATGTGGTATGATCGAAAACAAGTTTGGATCCAGTTTGTTCTAATCAAACAGGCATTTAGTCATTGACAGAACTTTTTAATTAGAGAGCAGCATAAAGTCATGTTTGCTCAAATACACAAAAAGACTGAAGGAACGTTTCAGCTCTACCTAAATAACACTCTTGTTTTATAATATCACTGAAATATGACCCACCTTATCATAAATGGCTCTGGTGATATCCAAATGTCTTTGGCAACAAACCACTGCTTCATCATACCGTCCCAAAAGCTTTAATGTGTTCCCAAGGTTGCCACTGGCTTTTGCCTCGCCAAGCTCATCTCCAATTGTTCTGGGATTTGAAAGGAGAAAAAGGCATTAAGAAATAATTAGACAGGAATATTAGTGGATTACTGAAGTGCATTAGTACGAAAACACAAGAGGCAAGAAAGTAATTTACAGCCGCAAGCAGCAACACAGCAGAGTCAAGTCTAGGAATTTAATCTTCGGGAGGGGGTACGCTGATTAAAAAAAGTTTCAGCATTTGTTCAGAATATATTGTTTTATCTTAGGGTATTCGCAGTGGACCTGCAGAGAACTTGTGTGCCGCTAACCCAGGTCAATATCCTCACCATATAGTTATTGGACCATATAAATATTATGGCTGTGAAACTGTTTACCTGGTCAGTGTGAGGTCATGCCGATGGTACTCCAAGGCTTTGTGATACTCCTGTAGGTGAAAGTAGGCATTGCCTAGCTGGCTGTAGATGGCACTAAGGATTTGAAGGTCCTCTGTTCCAACCTGGATGGCAGACTCAAAGAAGGACACACCGGCACGATAGTCACCAGACTTACAGAGCCGCTCGCCCTCCAGGGCAAGGTCCAGACAAGACGACTCCATCCTGCAGGGAAGTGGGATCATCATGAGAAGTGAAAATCCAGCTATCCAAAAGATGTGATATTGTCATCTATATCGGGAGGATTCCAAAGTTACCCCATTCAGGGTTTGTTTAACAAAGACTTTAAAACACACAAATTCAAATATTTAATTAAAATCAATGACATGGAAAAAGTGAAGGATCTATAAGTGCTAAATTACACCCTAAATTAACATTAGTACACCGAGGGAGAGAGATAATATTTAAACCAAAGCTTGAATATGATTACTGACTGCAAATAGAGCTGTAACAATGAGTGGACAATTAGAGAAGATTACAGGAACTTTTTTCAGGGCTGCAACTAACAATTATATTCAGTATCGATGAATCTACAGATTATTTTTTCGATTACTTGATCACTCATTTGGTCAATAAAATGTCCAAAAAATATTGAATAACTGTCCATCAAGTCCACAGGGACCTCTTCCAATGTCTTCTTTTGTCTGACCAACAGTCCAAACTTTACAGTTCAGTTTGAAATAATTTAAAAGGAAGCAAATCCTCACATTTGAGAGGCTGGAAAAATGTTTGCCGCATAAATTACTTGACCACAATTATCAAAACATTTGTCAATGAATGTTTTGTTGATCAACTAGGTAATCAATGAATTAAAAAATGTCATACATCCAGTAATGTTATGGCTGAAAATTCAGACAGAAACACTTAATGTACCAGCAAAAGTAACACAAGGCTGTCTTCTGTAGCAGTCAACATGGCTGTTAGCTCACTTGAATGACTGAATACACAAGCTCCTCTCAAGTCTCAATGTGGGAATCCTTTCACACACTCGTAGCACTTGCATACAACAGATACAGCAGAAAATCTCTAGCAGAGAAAAGTCCACACCACATGAAGCCAGAGACAAGAGCCATAAATCCAAAATAAGACGGAGCATTTCCTGTCTGTCGTGAGCCGAAAAACTCCAAAATTACCCTGGAATGAAAATGTGGGCCTTACTTTTAACCATGAACACAAAGTAAACTCAGATGTGTCTGTGGTGAGGACTACAATTTTATAACCTCCACACCCTTCCTACTATGTTCGACCATCCCTTTTTGGCAACTTCATACTGCCAGTAGTAAAAAAAATAAGAAAAGAAACCCGAGTGAATCCATTGGATTACATCATAAGATTGTAAAACAAATCCAGTCATGCATGGGTGCGGAGGTTATCCATCTTTAGGACTATGAATACGGACATCAGCCATTTAGCTTATTTGTAGGATACAGTTTAAAGATAAACTTTCAAAAGCTGAGTGTGCTTTATTCTAGTTGTCTGATTCTGAATCTTCTCAGCATTCAGACCTAGAAAGAGGTTTTGTTTATAGATTCAATTGATTTTCTCCTAATCATACACAAAATAAATATGCTAATCTGGCTTTTCAGACACTATTTGATTGTAGTCATGATTTTGTAGAGCTGAACTGATGAAACAAATTACATTTGCCAGCATTTTTTTCTTATTTTCTTAAGATTTTGATGGTTGACATCTGCCAATGTCAACCATCAAAATAAGAAGTGGTTAGGCATGTAACTCTCAAAGGGTTGCACAAGTACTCCTTTCTAAGATGACTGTCTAAGCCCATAGAGACCCAGTATCAGGGCTCTCAGACAGACAGCACTTCCTCCCAGTTTGTCTCCTGACCCCCCAACAAACTCTTCCCATGCTTCAGGAAATTAATGGTTAATGTTAGGGTTAGGGCTGAGGTCAAGCCACTGCCAGCACGTTGTGCTGCCTTAACTTACGGCGTTCTAAACTAAGCCTCATCATCTCCATCCGCCGGTACTACTTAAAAACACCTTGGTGGCAAGGACAGAAGTGTTAAATCTCAGCTGGATAGCAGATTGACCTTAGAAGGTGGGAGCTGAAGTTTAGCAGTTGGTATAGAATTCTTTTTTATTTATTTTTTTATAGCTTTACACTGTTAAAAAGTACTTCTGAGTTTGCTTCTTATGCAGGTTTCAGGATTTCTTATATTCTTATACAGGATTTGTAAATACTTTAATTGGTCACTGAACACTTTACATTGTCGACTTTATTATTTTTTATTGTCTACCTTACAATTTTATTTTGTATTTTATTTTCATATTTTATATTTTATTCTTATTTATATCTTTATCTTTATCTCTTGTTTACATTCTTGCTTGTACCGTGCACGGAGCATCTGGCACAAAAACAATTTCCCCCCGGGGATTAATAAAGTATTCTGAATCTGAATCTGAATCTGAAGGTTTCCTATGATGGTATACCCAGGCATGTTGTGAAGCTGCCATGAGTATTATTCAAGAGCTAAAACACTGAAATAAATAATTTCCATGTCTAGACTAAGAGCATCCTGACATCTAACAGAAGAATTAATTTGCTCGAGTCAAGTCACACGGCTCACATACCTGTCACCTCTCCCCATTCTGATGCACTCAAGACAGTTTGACACGACGGACATTTCAAGCTTCTTGATCACTTTCTGGAGCAAACCCAGCTCTTTAAGCACAACACCTTTTGCTTTCTCTTTGTTCACGTGCATACACATAACGCACACAGCCACGGTGTCCAAGTCTCGTTAAAATACAGAAAAAACGGCTCCCTTGTGTCTGCTGCTCTTTCTCTGTGCTCTGCTAACCTGTGGTAACAGCAAAACAAAGGACTTAATCCGCTCAGCGTTTACATTGACCTGGACGGTCAGGTGCCAGGGAGAGAGACGTCTTGTTTAAGCGAGTAAAGATTAACATCACGCTGTTACCAAGCAGAAATGAATGAAGAGAGAGTGGTATGCTAGGTTAACGCATAGCTGACCGTCGCATTTCTCTGTCACCTCGCCATTGGTAACCCGCATCTCTAAGCCACCTGATGGTGTGTCACTTCCAATTAGGCCAGACCTCAGTGGTAATTATAGACACTTTAAGTGGCTCCAGTGAAGCCTAAGGCTATTTGCTCGCCACTCCATTAAATAATCATTCAGCGGCAGGATGCCTGCATGGGTAGGAATCCTTTTATTGACTCCTCAGAAATAATTTACCTGCATAATATACATTTTAATGAGATGGGTTATTATTTGTTGGATTTCCATAATTCTCAGTGATTTCCTCAGGCAAATCCCACAGAGACAACATAATCATGTTTGAGGGAAAAAAAAGCCGGAAATAAATTTACACCATCTCATCACAATCCCTCTCTTCTTCAAGCCTCTAGTAACTCAGCTGTAGTGGATCCAGGGAAATCCACTTGTCTAAATTAATTAGGATGTCTGGCCCAAGCGTGCCCACTAGAGGAAGAAACAATGTGTTGCCTTCCCATTAGGTTGAGCGCAAGGACTGGGGCAAGCCATGTGACGTTAAAGCTGCCACCTCAGTTGACCAGAACCCAGCTCAATCACTTTTTAATCAGGACTTTCGGGAACAACCCAACCCTGGTGCATATGGGATTGTTTTGGACTAGTAAAATCAGATAATGGTGCTCTCTAAAATGCCTTTTCACTTGCAGCAACTGGGTGGGGGCACACCTTGTGCAGCTTGTCCCTGTTGCATGTGTGTGGCACTAAAATTTGAAAACACCTCCTGCTATCTCCAATCTGGAAAAGAGAAAGCCAGTACTGTTTAAGACTAGACCAGCAGGTATCTGGTTATCAGACTGTGTCCATAAACTGAAAGCCAGTCTGTTACCTGATACTTAACACAGAGAGGAATTCATTCAGAGCAAAATCTGCCGCTGACTTGATGAGGCTTGTGTGTTATACCTAAAATTACGATAACGTGATGCAACACATGATAATTCTACAATGACAACAACGCCTGCAACCAGGTTCTCACAACTGCTTCAGTCATGCCATGAAATATTTACACTGCTGTTAGTAAGGACCTCCTGTAGTCTTCTCAACATCCTTCATCAGTAAGCCAATAAGGTGTCACGTTACGGCCACAGAAAAACTTTGAACAAACTATCATTGTGTCTGTATGGACACACAAATCTATAAATATACCTATATAGTCAAGCACAGGCAGGTTTTATTAAAATTATATATGAATACAATAAATAATTTTTATATCCAAACATTTAACTGATTTTGTATGAAATTTCCTTTAGAATTAATAAAATCACAAGAAACTTTCACAAAAGACCAAAAATAAACAGCGAACAAACACATTTCAGTCGCTACAACCACATAAAAGTTATTCTGACTTTTAACTGATTAACAAAACTAACTCCATTTAATTCTTTTGTTGACCAACTAATCAGTTAATTGCCACATTTTTTCAGCTCTGAGCTATATCAAGTATTGCGACGTGTATCTACAATCAAAGTTAAAGCATTCAGGTTATCTGCTCTTATCATAATATACCAGCACAAAAATCTGTAAACTCTCTTCAGATACTAAGCATTTTGCAGTCATTCTCAATTTCAGAAGGTATAGAAAGATTCTACAGAACAGTTCATGTGACAATGAATATACAGCCTACCTTTGGCGGACATGAAGTAAAAGTTCCCTGTCCTGAACATAGTGCAGAGAGACGCTGCCATACATGACAGTCAGCCTACGAGTCCTAACAAGATCCTTCGTGAACACAGCCACATAATAAACCACATGATAGAGCCCTGTCAACTGCCAAGCTAACGGGGATGTGAGGACAACTAATGGGGAATCTGCACACTACTAGAGAAGAAGGTTCCTGGAAAGTCTAAATGATGTCAAGAATTCAGCCGTCATACTATCTCTGTCCCACCTCTTATCTGGAAATTGGAGCTGGGAAGCAGGAGTAAACACTAACTGACGCACACTGTCATGTGCTCATACCGGCCACATCTTAAATCAGCTATACAAGCTGTCAGATCTGCAGTTGAGATGATTAGTTGATCAACAGAAAATTACAATTCTGATAATTTGTAATCATTCTAGGTTGTTTTTTTAACTTTAAATTCACTGGTTTCTGTTTCTTAAATGTCCATTCCCACTGGTTTTACTAAAACAAAACATGTTTTCGCTCTTCTCACGACTTGCTTTGTAAGAGTTCGATTTATCAACGTGCTCCACTGGAGGGGCTCTGACACTGCTGATCTGTTCGGTTGAAGTTGAAGCCTGTGATAGATGGTGATTTTTATTTTTTTTTCTAAGTGCCTGCCTTCTCCAGTTTCCAGTGGCAACTTCCCAGATGGATTGCCTGGCCCATCAAGTTAATGTAAAACTTACTCTATAAGTTTAATATTTTACAGACAAGCATTTTAGTGACTTTTATCAAATATCTGACATCTCAGTGCCCAAACGATTAAAGCCAGGCAAATTGGTGATGAAAATAATTGTTAGCTGAGGCTGTAGTAGTCAGTTCTCAACTTTGTTGAGGGCTACACAGGCAATTTTCACCTAATGTTCCTTCAAGATGGAATATGCAACATTAACAATAAATAAGTAGAATTTGGGCATATGTATGCATAAATATGGCAAAAATGAATAATATTGGGATTGTTTTAGACTGATCTTGTGATTGTGATGTGATTCATAATTGGTGGAAATTATTTTCATTTTCTCTAAAAATACTGCTAAAATGATGATGATGTGCCATTTGTTGGGTTCTGTTCCACATGTTTACTTACATTTGGAGAGCAAGATTTGTAGGTCAGAGCATCTCTGTAGCACTACAGTAATTAATAATAATGCTGTTTTGACAAACACTCAACCTTAATCAGAAAAATTGCAGCTTCTTGCATTAGGCCATCCTGCGATTTCAACAATATTTTGATTAATTGTGCAGCCCTAAGTAGAAATTACAGAAAACATTTTGTGGCCATACTATATCATATACAGTAAACTTGGCTCATAGTGGCTGGGATAGTCACATGATATGTGGCTATTTTGCTGGAAGTTTCAATTTGAATAAGGGTAAATTGTGACTCATTCGCAACTATGCTTGGCTTCACTGCGACCTGCAGATAATGCTCACTTGCTATATGATGCAGACGGACTGAAAAGGGAACCTCACCAGGCTAGTGTTTTGAACCAATGCAGAATGATTCATCATATTTGTGCCAAATTCCCCCAACCATGTCCAAACAGAAGTCTGACATTCAACAGACCGGGCAACAGTTTATCTTCTCTCCACACCTCCCATTTGGTGACCAAGTGCCTCCTGCCGCTTATGTTTTTGATATCGTCTGCACATACCACTGCACTGAGTTGTACTGGACTTGCTTGCCTCCCTGCTGGCTTGAATGAGTCTATTATCCAATGACCTCATTCACTGGCTGAAGTGTTTTCACCCAAAGAACTCCAGCTGACTGCATGAATTTTTGATGATTGCATCATCCTCTTTAAACTCTAGACAGTGTGGTGTGCTTCAATCCCAAGGGTGAAGCGGTTTGTGATGCAGGGGACCACAAAGTCTGGCAATAATCACAACATGTTCAAAGTCACTTTAGCTCTTTGTGATATTTGTCAAAGCGTTACTCCAATTTTTGACCTGACTGCATGTTTGGCATAATGTTTTTCCAGTGGCGACTGAGACTTGGGTTGTAGCTATCAAAGTAAAAGACAATGAAAAGCAGCAGCACATACTGGCACATAACAAAATGTGGTGCAAAAATGACAAACGGTCAACTTTATAGCTACATCTGCACAGTTTTTCTTCACTGCATCTGCATTCAACAAACACTGAAGGGCAAGTTCAACAGGAACTGAGATGGATGACCATGTCAAAACAAGACTGAAAGTACCAAATACTTGCTCTTTCACTTTTGACTTCTTATAAATCTAAATTCCACGTAAATATAATTAGCTTACTTTGACTGTTGCAAAACCTCTGGATTGCTGAGGGGAATGATGAGTGGGCACTTTAATTTCTAGGGGTCGGCTGATATGTATTTTTCAGGGCCAATACGGATAATTAGAAATCAAGGTGGCTGAAAACTGATCGTTGGGACCGATATTCATTTGCAGAAAAAAATAAAATCTGTGTTAAAATTTCAAACAACCAGTGATAAAATAAACTAAAGCTTAATTTACTCAAGCACTGTTCTTAAGTACAGCTTTGAGGTACTTTACTTGAGTATTTCCTTTTTCTGCTACTTTATACTTCCCTTCCACTTCATTTATTTGATATATTTAGTTACTAGTTACTTTGCAGATTCACATTATTCAGTGTTTACTTGCTATTGATTGTGACATGTTACCATTTAGACATTGTTGTGGATGGAACACTGTTTGAGAGAATGTAACGTCAGAGCCACCAGTAGCACATTTTTAAATTAGTTTATTGTACCAGCAATCTGACAAAATTTTTTTACAGATACCGATAATCAGATAACTGCTGAATGTCAGCCCTGATAATCAGCCAAGGTCAATAATCGGTCAACTTTGGGTAAAGCATTCACTTCGGGTGTATGCCTGTCACAAAGTTTCTAAGCCTGGAGGGCGCTTAGTGTTTTTCCGTCATGACGAGATTATGAACAGCACTAATGTGCCAGGTGTAAAGAAAATGACACAGCACCTGCAACATTGTGAGTGTCATTACTTGACTTTCTTTGGTAAGAGAATAAAGAAGAACGACTTGTGTGGAAAAACTACAAGTAAAAAGTAACGAGTGTAATACAGCTCTGACGAAGTTATTCATTCACATATGCTCATAATAAAAGACCCAAATGTGGCATCCTAAGCCGTAACTATTCCCAACCCATCCCTCTCCAATTAGGAGATGCTCTCTAAAGTGATAACCATCTTTTTTTCTTTTGAAGAAAGATGAGAAACCATCATTAGAGACTCAACTCTAACCCTGCATGTGAGAGAGAGGTCACAGGCACATTTAAATGGAAAGCTGGGCTGCACACCCTCACTGGAGGCTGCTCTGTAATCAGTGCCTTTCTCAGCTAGTCAAGTGTTAAAGGAGCATTACCAAAAAAAAAAAAAAAAACACATACGAATGTCAGTGTGTGGGAAAGCAAGCGAGGGTAGATTTAATACTTGCAATTAATTAGAATTTGCGTGTCCTTAAATTATTGGATTTTTTTTAAAGCAAAAATAGGGAAGCTGCAAAGTTTTGTTATTATTTGAGGTCACGTCTCATGATGACACATGCTTCGTAATGATGTTGATGATGTGGATGTGTTTGGGAAATCTACATGATACGTTAGCTGACAGTGAGTCAGTTTAGGATGAACATGTCATCACATGCTCGCTGTCTGTCGCCCCTGTCTGACTGAGTGGCAGATCATTAAATGACGAGACGTTTTAGTTTATATAAGTGAAGGCGAATCTAAAAACAAGAAGTAAGTTACAGGCTCCACGGTCAACTAAATAAGCTAACGTTAGCACCAAAGGTAAAATAAGCTTGGTTGTAAGTTACGAGCTAAATTCGGAGCACAAGAACAGGACAAACGCCCAAAACTTTTCAGGTAAATTATTTCACCTACCTTACACTCAAGTACGCGAACACACCACGAACATGGCTTCAGCTTCCAAAAAAATATATTTTCACCAAGTCAAAAGCTTTCAAACTGCTATTTTCACCCAGTTGTTTATAAAGCTGGCAGCTCTTCCATCTGCAGCAGGACGACTCACTCGGCTGTCTCGGGAAGCAGAAGTTGAAGAAGCCACTCCTCGCGCTGAAAATCTGCCTCCAATTAGGATTCCACGGTTGATGCCTTCAAGTGTCATCGGAAATGTTGACATCGCTGCGCAAGAGCAAACGATCGACCAATCAAGTCTGTATAAAACAGGCTTTAAACGTGACGTTTGGGAGGCGGAGAGAATTAAATGGTGTCATCGATGTAGCCCTATTAGTCACTGTCTTCTACTTGTACAGCAACATGTGGCAAATGAACACAATTGCCTAATACATGAGTCACATTTGAGGCTCTCTCCCGCCCCCTGCCGCACAAAGTGGCTAGGTTCTACTCGGTTTCTAAACTGTAACACAGCTGTCGTTTTTTGTTCAAATAAAAATGACAAACAAAAGCAAAGGGTAAGAAATCTATTTTATAACATTTGTATATGCTGGAGACTAGATAAGGAAAACTTCCGCGAAACGCCTGAATGCAGCTACAGGTTTAAAATTTCAAAATAAAAGCCTTTATGTCTGCTGTAAATTGTAACTTTTGGCTAATAGTCTTATAGCAGGGATCTGAGCTCCCATGAAAACATTACAATAATACATCAGTGGGGGTCATTAATACATTACCAACAACCATATTGTAATAGGAAAAAACAAAGCATTTTTTTGTGTGTTGGTAATGAGTTTTATTTATGTTAATGATCTAAATAAACTGAAAGAAACATGTTTTCCTTAACAACCAAAGCTGACCACCATTATAATTATGACTTTTCATCTCATAATTGTGTTTTTAATCACATAATGTTTATTTTTATTTTTTTTCATTTCATAATGTTGACTTTTCTTTTATCTCATAACAGACTTTTTATTGGACAAATTTTACTTTTTGCCTCATCATTTCGAATTTTTATCTCATAATCATTACTTTATTTTATGGTTATGTGTTTTTATCTAATAATTGTGACTATTTATCAATTTTTTTTCTTTAACTGGTTGAAATGGGCTTCCATAAGATGTGGCAGGAGCTTCCACAAGTCTCTCTCCCTCTTTTCTCTCTGGCCTATTATTTATCTATTTATCTTTGCTTATAACCTTAGTTATTTTAGAGATTCTGCATTATGCACTCTGTCAAAAAGCATCCTACATCCTACTGTCCAACAGATCCTTCATCCTTTATAAATGATCTGTTGAATTCCAGGCTATGTCGAAACACAATTTTTGATTTGTGGTCACCTACATCTGTTCGGGAATATGGTGACACAAGAAACAACATGAGGATCGCACATCCCACAACTGTCAGAACCAAATATATTGAGATTTCCGGCGCAATATATTCCTTTATCTAAAATACTAAAATACTTATTTAATAATAATTATTAAGTTAATGAAACTGCTGGCTATATCTTCTATCTCTGTGGGAGTAAAACAACAACAAGCACATGCTATTAAATGTAGTGAGGCTGCTGTGGTTCAGTCTGATCAGTGCCCTCCCTGCCAGTGGATTTAACTCAGTGTATCACAGAATTAGATCATAGATAAGTACAGAGAAGATTTGCTCTCAGCTCAACTGGATAGGAAAGATCAGAGGGTCACTTTTTCTCCTGTAGCAAAGGGGATTTCTTTCAGTGCAGAAAACTGTGACAAAAAAAAAACAGGAAAAGAAAGAACATGCATTCACAAGTTAACCCTCAGTGTCTGGGGCTTTATGAATTCTGCGCATGGTCCCACCAGCAGTGTCGCAGCTTCTCCCACTTTGTCCTGCGATGGTTATTTTAGCCCTTTTCCACTCATCTTTCAAGCCACCTGTCCTCTCTATCAAAAATATGTACTTTACTGTCCTCAGAGGAGTTTCCACTGTCCTTTAAATGAAGACAGACTGCAGCATCTTGACCTGTGGGCTGTGCTCAATCTTAGCTGTGTTTCATTTCCTGATGTATAGGCCTCCGTGGGTGTCATTGCTCCACACTTCACATTGCTCTGCTTATGTTTGCTGAGTGGTTTTTATAGAGGGCATGTTTCTGACCAGCTGGGTTTGAAAAACATGGAGATGCTGTGTTTATTGAGGATCAGACTGAGTGACACTTGATTCGGGTACAGGGTGGCTTCACATCGAATCTCAGCAGCTTCTCTCCTGTGTTTGTCTGCTCTTTTAATTAGCTCTAGTTTCTGTGTTGACAAAGACCCACTTTGCTGCATTCTTTTAAAGCCTTCATTAGATGCTTGCGCTTGTCTTTCGCCTCAGAGCTATTTGGCCCTAGTGGAGACTACTAATAAAACCTGACTTTTTCTCTGCTTCACTGGATGTCTTTTTAAAGCTGTGTCTTGTTAAGTGGTCATGTTCAATGACCACTTAGCTAAGTTTGTACTCCCTCACAGTTCTTTTGCTTCCTGTCCCAGTACTTTTTGCTTATCTCACACTAAGTTTGTCTTCTGTTCTTTGGCAACACTCAGTTTATTGTGAGTCTCTCTATAAAACCTTTCACAGTAATTTCAAATTACGACTGAGTTACAAGGAAATTCATGGGTACATGGGCTGTAAGAAAACACTGCAGCTAAATATTCTGGCTGCAACTAGTGATTGTTTTTCATTAATCAATTAATTTTTTTAGTATACAGAATATCAGAAATTATAGCATAAAGTGTTGTCTTCAAAAGTCCTTTTCTGATGGACATTCAAAAGAAGAAAGATAAAAAAAAACACATGATAATCATATTTGTCTGGCTAGAATTTACAGATTTCTTTTAGCATTCTTATTCTTTAAAACTGCTTGAAAATAGTTGCAGATTATTTTTGTTTTCAACTAACTACCACCTAGTTTAAGCTACTTTAAAAAAGTAGTTCAAACTACTTTTAAAAAAAATAAAAAAATAAAAATAGATCAAATCGACAATGTAAATGTGACACAAAATAGATAACAAAAAGGTCACAAACCAGGAAAAACATGCTGCTTAATTGAGTTTATTGCAAAAAGTGCACACTTATACACACTTATACACAGGTGAAAGCCAAAGTAAACAGTGAGTTATGGTGCATTCCATTTGCTTCAGACTGATGAGATGTGTTCCACTTTCCGAGTCTTCAAAGGACTTTCCAGTTGACATTAACGACTGGGAACTCCAATATTCTAACTTTCCAGATCAAATGGAAAGCACCATCATTTTAACTTTCTAATTTAATAAAGTTAAAAAGTAAGAAAACTGATGTCATGTACAGTAGTATAGTAATATAGGTATTTGTAATTGAAGTAAACTTGGTAACATGGTTATTTTTACCCAAACCATGAAGTTTCCTAAACTTAACCAAATAATCTTTGTGCCTAAACCTAACCAAACAGCAAGTGTATGATGAATTTCCAGTACGACTGTCGCTGACATGGAGCGGACATGACAATTGACCTATTCAGTCATTTAGGTTTAGGTTTCTTGGTTCTTCAGGTAGATGACAGTGGATTCACAGATTTACTCATATTCATCAAATATTTGAAGCCATTTTCAAATACATTTAGCTGAAGCTTTGGCTGCTTTGGGAGCAGCGTTAATATGAGCAGAGGGGTAATTTCAGAGCCAGTGAAAGGAGAAAGCAATTCTTTCATTAACACAAATTATTACAAACCTCCAGTGACGGGGAGCAGAGCAGTTTATTGGTCAACCCCCTCACTGGATAAATCAAACATTAATAAATGGACTCCTGTGCAGCACCAGTTAAACTGTGGTGTATCGAGAAGGACCAGGACAAGAGCGGAAAGGAGATGGCCCACTGGGGAAATCAGCCAGGAAAATGGGGTTGTGAGAGGGTGAGGTCTCTAATAAGGCCTGCCGTCTCTTGCGATCGGGCCTCTGGTAGCGGAAGTTGAAGGGTGGTCGAAGTGCAACGGGACCTCCGATCTCCTCAGAGGATGAATCGAAGGGACCAGCAGCAGGTCGTTGCCGTTGCTGGTTCCCTAGACCTTCAGCAGACTCACTGGAAGATGAGCTCAGGGGGTTAGAGGGGTTAAGCACAACAGTGGGGTCAAAGGGCAGAGGCTGACTGGGCATGGGGTCAAGCGGCGCTGGTTCAACAGCAGGGGGCAGTGTGGGATCAAAGGGAACGGGCTGCGGATCGTTTGCGGGGTCATCGAATATAGGAGGGAAGGTCGGGATCACAGGGTCTTGAGGGAGGTCGTGAAGCTGAGGCTGCACTGGTCTGAGGATGTCCACATTCTGCGGAAGAACAGACAAGATCTCACCAAACTGATATTTTACAAACTCACTCTCATTGCCTGCAAAGAGAGTCTCAGTCATGCAATATTACATTACACACCACCGCTCTAAAATGGAGTGAGCAGACAACATAATTATAGGACAGAACCGTACAATTTTAAATCTCACACATATGTTCAAACACACACAAGCACAACGTACATCTGAAGACACAACGCGCAAGATATGACAGTGTAATTATACGGCCAGTGGCATTCATTCAGAAAGTTAAATTAGCATTTTAAAGGTTGCTTTAGTAAAATCTGAAACAAAACAGAGAATAAAACATTCATCACATCTCGACCAGGCAGTGGGTTATTACATTTCAAACTGCAGTCGAGTGAAAGGATTGACACCTCATATTACATTTTGCTGAAGTTTTTTGAATACTTCACTTACTGTCACCCATATTTGAATGCAGTTGGATGTTTTGTTCTTTTTTTGGGGTGTACACTCTTTTTTATGCTACCATTTATCCAGTTTTTAAATTTGCAGTCGTGGTTCACGGATTGTGACCGAAATACAATCAAATCTCATTTGTTTCCCGTGTTTGTTACCAAAGAACATCGTTAGGGATATGTATGTATTTTTATACAACAAGTAGTTCTGACCGAGCAATCTGATTGGTCAACAACACATTTTTACCGTGCTCAAATCAGCATTACAGCACGCCTGACTCATTACTCAAAGTATTACTCCGCCAAGTCTGTGGCAACATTGTATCTCCATGGCAACATTATAACTGTCAGAGCTGGAGCAGGAAACGGCGGAAAAATAGGCTACAAAACGGTTTGTTTTAATTTTGATTTACTTGGCGATCTCAATTTGGATGAATGGATGGAGGAAGAAGAGAAGAACCAAATGACAAAAAAAGAAAGATTTGTGGTAAATAAAGTGATAAATCTGTAACTTCTCTGTTCTTTATTATTAGATAATAATAAGATAAAAATGAAACAAGTCCAAGCTGAGTATTTTATTATTATTATTATTATTATCATTATTATTATTGTTGTTATTATTTAGAAACGTTATTTATTAATCATGAAAATAAATCACAAACCACCTGTCAGCTGCCAAAGTCACATTCATAGAATAAAGTGTCCCGTTTTACCGAGCGGGCCGAGCCTATTCCCTTCAGTGTGAGAGACACTATTGTGACCGCGGTGAAAATGTTTTATAAAAAATACAAAAGAAAAAATCAACATCTTTGTTATAACTTGGGCGATGAAAATAAGCATTTTCTGTTTATCTGTGCAGTATTGATTTCATTTGGGAAATTCCGAGACCGCGATAAAACATTAATGTCAGCTCAGAGTTCACTCATCTGGGACTAGAAAATCCTTTCTGTTGCTTGTTCGTTACTATGGGTTGGACTACTTGCTGTAGTGGTACTACGTTCCATTACACATATGAGTCTACTGATGGGACTGATTTTGTTTCAGTTATTAGTCAGACCCCATGTGTTTCCATGGAAACGCGACGCACACTCACAAAAAGCTTTTAAATTTGAGAGCAAATTGTCCGTCAACATGGATATATGTTATAAGTATACATTTTATTTTTGTTGGTATTAGTTGTATAATCGCAATATTACCCTCGAGGGTGTGTTTTAACATCATTTGAGCACTTGACCGCATCACTGTCGTGCTCAAATGACATTAAAGCACACCCTCTCAGGTAATATTGCTTAAATCGATAACATATTTTGAAAAGCAGTTCTTTGTATGGATAAACCTACTTGGAAATAAATCAGTTTCTGATTCTGATTCTGATTCTGATAGAAAATGCATCGCTGTACCTGCACTTTGAACATCTCGCAGGCCACATTAACTTCAGGATGGACGTGTCCATGCACAGATCCTGCACAGAAACCTGCAGTCTGAGAGGAGAAGTGGAGATATTTTGTTAAACTCTCCTGTCACACTGGGTCACTGCAATGAACAAAAAGCAACAGGAAAGAGCGGGGACGACTGGAAAGCAACGAAATATAGATAAATAATAACATAACAAATGAAAGATGGAGAGAGGACCTGTCAGGCTTCTTTAATAAAAGAACCAATTACTGGAGCCTGTTAGTGGTGTCAGATTTAACATTAGAAATGAATGCCATGTCATCAAGTAACACTTCCAGGAACTGTTCCAATGATAGCTAACAATGCTGACTGAATGATTTTTATTAATTTTTTTTAGAAGAACATTAATTTGCTCCCTAACACTGTCAGATCACAGAAAAGGAGTCAACTTTTTTTTTTTAAATAAATGGAGCACCTTGAGACATTTTTCAATTATATTTCTTTTTTTGTCATTGGTAGAAACAATTTTAATTATTAAAACACTAAATTACACTATTTTATCATTTTAAGGTGTAACATATAAGATATGGCCACCTGTTAAACTATAGGGGGCAGCATGAACGACAACTGCTGCAAACATTACTCTTTGCAATAGTTATCTTGGCTGCAAGCTGCTGTTAGCTTCAACTGGGCTCGGCAGCATAGCTGGACACCAGGCTGGGACAGCTTCTGAGATTGATGGAGGTCAGTTTGACAATGGGAAACATTACTGAGGTTCCAACAAGGTCTATGACTCTGGGACAAGAAGACGTGGCATGCAGGGGAAGGAGGGTCTTGCAGCGGTAGAGGAGAGAGAGATGTCCGCGTGAGCAGCAAGGGAAAACGGCGTGTAGAGCTGGAATATTTTCACATCTCACTCTGTGAATTGAGGATTTATTTCTACCAAACCAGAAGTGACGGTGGAAAGACAAACTAAGACTGTTTTGGTGAGTTTCGCATCGAGCTCACCTTAGTTCGGTAAAAGAGGGAAACTTGAATTCAGAAGGTGTATGGTTGCATTTTCAGTTTGATAAGGAAAACGGGTGCAAAAATATTTTTATATTATATTTGTATTTTGTTACTTTATGTTGTTCAATTGTTAGATGAAGTAGCAAACTTACTGCTCACATACATTTCTTAGCTTAAATGACAAGGGCTTATAACATCGGAGTATTGCCTCTTGAGATGGGGTGGGAATATGAGACAGGATGGGACATTGGGTTTTAGAGTGACAACTTCAGTAGATGTCTCTGGAACACAATAGATAGATGTCTTTGACATTACGTCAACACCGTTGTTTCTTGTCACAGCTGATAATGTTTGCTCATTTTCTGAAAGTTTAAAACAAGAATTCTGCCCATATCTTACATATCGCCCTTTCACGTCTCATTTTGAATATGTTGACTTTGGGCTCTGTGTTGAGTACCTCTGTGTCAGATTCGATTGTCAGTCGCTGGCAGGTGCCTTTCTCTGTCACTCCCTCTGGGCATTCCTGGACCGTATACTCCACAAAGCTGGCTTTCACTGGCACAGCCTCGAATAAAACAAAAATATAGTAAGAAAGGGGGAAATTGGACAAATAAACACAAATATACAAGCAGACACAGAGTGGTGGTATGGTTTCTGTAGTGGAATGGCTATCATCTCGGTTTTACAGAGCATGAAATGTTACCCAAGGTGAATTATCATATGCAAAGAGGAGCAATCTACTGAGCTTTCATCCCCCAGCAAACTATTCAATTTCTCATTTGCTCCCCAAACAAAAGCCTGGCCAGACAACAAGGTCCAAACTGCTGTCAATAATCCTTTGCAACCTTGCCAGATTCTCCTATCATTATGGTTATTGTGGAGCAGTAATGGCACTCATCTGGCAGGCAGAAGCTGTGCCGTCTGTTCATACGCACCCAGAGTTTCCTCTTAAGTGTAATTTCCCAATAAATCTAACATTCAACACATTGTTGTCTGATTAAATCAGCCCTTGAGCTTTGTTTGTCCAACAACTGTATATCTAATCGTACCTGGGCTGCAGCTCTGGTGATCTTCTTCACACCCAGCCCTGCACCCAGTGTGGACTGTCTCTTATAGGATGCCAGAGTGACCCGAGCAGCGTCCACGGCCTGTTGGCTGTCTACAGGCAGCAGGAGGGGGCAGGTTGGACAGGTCTGCTGGAGCCTCTCTGGGTTATCTACAGCGCCCAGATATTGATAGCGTAGATGGTTAAATAAACACTTGCACTCAAATGACAACTGAAAGAATGTTGTATGTAGAATATGTTCAGCAGAAACACATGGCATTAAATACAAGCAGCAATTAGTGATATAAAGCAGGAGCTGACTTGGTAATAAAACATCTTTGGAGCATCTCTTGTGAATGATTTGATAACTCATCCATGCACCAAATGTACACCCACACAGATGTTTACACTTATTTTGTCTAATTAAACCTTTTCTTCGGTTGTAAGGAAGAAAACTTAGATCTTCAAGATTCCTTAGGTGGAGTATGACCTCAAGGTGTCAGACCTGGCATCCAAATTCTTCAGATCCTGATCCGATTACACATCCATGGAACAAGTTCGACCTATGGAGGCCCATGGATTGGCTTTGACCAAGTACCCAGGAAAAACTCCAGGCTTTGAGCCCAATTTTAAATACTAGTGATTCATGCGCCTCTGAGTAACTTTCATATGATGAATGGGGCTCTGCCACCGACGCTCTTTTCAGATTTGCCTTGTTAGATCCATGCTTCTGACCCACCGAGGCTCGGACACAGCAACTCTGGAGGTGTTTTAGGATCCACAGAGTACTGTAGGTTGCGACTAGATTGGACTTGTTCTGGCAGGTCCCTAGGATGCTCAACGGATGATGTACTGCCATCGGGAGATGTTGTTGCCATAAGGGGGTGTACCTGTACTTGGTCTGCAACAGGGTTTGTGTGGGTGGGGTATATGAAGTGGCATTCACATGAATGCAAGGACCTAAAGTTTACAAGAAGAACAGTGCATTGTAATGTTTTTTACTTCACCTGTTAGTCTTTTTAATGTTGTGGCTGATTAATGTGTAATGTGGAGTTTGAGTGGAGAAAGAGACAGTCAAAGTAACACCAGTATGGATGTTCAAGGGTCTTTAAGTGATGAAAAATAAATAAACATGAAATCTCAGTTTGAGATTAGAGTGAAACCAATGGACATTTTTCATGGCCGACATTTTGATTTGTCATAGTGGGAAATGCACAGGTGTAACTAATTACATTAATTATAGCTTAGTTCCATTTAGTAGTGCCTGAAAGCCATTATTAATGTCATTAGTCACACCTGTTTGTAACAAATCAAGATATCCATAGAAACAAATGTCTTTTCTGAGTAAGATTTTCTTTTCTTTTCTTTTCTTTTCTTTCTTTCTTTTTGACAAACCGTATTTACTGAGCAATAACACAAACATTGCTTTCTGAGATATTTAAACCAGCACCAGCAGTTTGCAAGATCAGTAAGATGCGACATTCGTTTTATTTTCTTAAGATGCAAATATACATCTAGGACCTAGATGTGTGTCTGAGATTCTAGGTAAACAGCATGATAAAATCCATATTCATCTTCAGTGCTGCTTGCGGACCGCATCACTGTCATGCTCAAATGATGTTAAAGCACAGCCTCTCAGGTAATATTGCTTAATTATCTTCGTATGATATCATTTTATATCACATTAAAAAAAGGTTCTTGATGTGTTAAGGGTAGATTTTTTGTCACTCTCTTCATGAACAGTAATGAGTCAGTATAGAGAGGTATAAATTACATTCCTTCAGGCTCCTGTGTATACATTTATAAAACAGACACACAAGGCTTCTTGAGAAAATCAGTGTTTAAACTTTGTTTTCAACTGCTGCTCTTTTTAATATTGTACAGAAGTATGACTAACTGCCAGTGTCGCACTGCTATACTAATGATACGTTACCTGGGACAAGAGTGCACTCATAGCTGTACAGGTAGGAGTATCCCTCTGGTGTGTGGAGAATAGTGGTGTTACAGTTACCAGAGATTTGCTGGAAAGAAAAAAAAAAAAAACAGTCACTTATTTTAGCAAAAAAGAGGCATAATTAAGATGTGTGTTCTTGTACTACTATCTTTGTGAGGACCAAGGTCTTAGACATGGAGAGTGAGGACATTTTGGGGAAGTGAGGACATTTCTCCTTCAACAGATTGTTTGTGGTGTAAAAATGTGGCCTCAAGGTTTAAATTCAGAGCAAGAGAGATTAGGAGCAGCACTGCAGAAAATCTACTGCATTACATTGAACATAAAAACATCTGCAGAAGGGGTAAGCAAACATGACTTTATAAGATCTCCCTTAAGCTAGCCATGACACTTCAGTACGTTGGCTGTAAGAAAACACAGCAGCTAAATATTTAAGAACTGCAACTAGTGATTTGATTAATTAATCGATTAATCATTTACATAACAAAATGACAGACATTTGTGAAAAATGACGGTCACACTTTCCGTGAGCCTAAAGTATGTACTGAAACGTCCTGTTTTTTCAGACAAACACTATAAAAAGGGGTAGGCAGATGTGACTCTTAAGATCTTTCTTAAACCAGCAATGACATTTCAGAAATTCAAGATAAAGGTGCAAACAATAGTGTGACTATCTCTCATTGCCCATTTTGCAATGTGGGATGATATGTCAGCAAGATAACTCACAAGTATAGTACAAGGACAAACATGCGTTTTTTGTGGTTTGTTATCATATAATAGTGATATAAGGTTATAGGTTAGCCCCGATATTGAACACACACACACACACACACACACACACACACACACACACACAGAGAGAGAGAGAGAGAAAACAGAAACAGCAAGCCTAGTTTGAAGATAACCACAGTCTAATTAGTTTTTTTTGCTTTGTGTGTGTACGTGTGTGTGTGCGTGTGTGTGTGTGTGTGTGTGTGTTTGTGTCCTACTGTTTCCATGAATGGTCTGACGTCACAGCGTTTCCATGGTTTTGGGCTGCCTATGTGACACTTGGTCTCAAGGACATCCAGGTCCAGGTAATAGACATTGCCCGCTGGGCCCTGACATGCACAGTGCAAACACATGTATCAATACAAACAATGCTGTGCACTCATATTATCCAAAACTACCAGTATTTTTTTTTGTTTTATGGAAAAGTATTACACACAGTTATATCTACTGTTTAGAAGGCACTCTGTGTAATTCCCTATCACCCTCTGGACAATATTGAATCGAATGGTAGCCCTGAGAAACAAATGTCAACACAATGAGCAGGAGTACCGGCAGCCTTTTCAGGTCATGAAGTTGAGCTGAGCCTCTTAAAGAATAGATCTATCCGACAGTCGGGCTACAGTAGCCTTCAGAGGCTGACAGCATCAAGTTCAAAAGGCCTGTTGTGTGCGGTTTGTCCCAGCAGTCCCGGACTGAAATGACCTGGACTTTATTAACAGTCGCTTCAGTCCTAAAGGCCTTTTTTCATGAGGCGTGAAAGGAGATGGCTTCTCATTTCATGACATAAAAGTCTGTACATCTATTTTAATGTTACATTTATTATAAGCGACATGCACTGATGGCGGTCATTCACAACAAAGTGCGACTCACAAATATTTATTGTTGTTTTTAGTCTTAAGTGGCTGCACACTAATGTAATTGCTGCTATTTGTCATGTCTTTGATGTAGTGGTTCCCAAACTAGGGTCTGAGGACCACAGCAGGACCTTCAGAAGCCGAGTTTAATTTATTCATAATTCGAGCGAGAGTCAGCCCATTGTGACAATGTCAGAGGACAATTTCTGATTAGAAGTTTAGCTGTGCACAGTCATTTTTAACAAGAAAACACAAATCCTCTCAAAAGAGATCCCACTGACACGGAGATTGGCCACGGCTGGTTAAATCTATCAACGTGCCACTTCCTTTCATCACAGGGATGTTTTGATATTTCAGCAAGAACAGAGAGGAAAATAACCTTTCCACCCCACTTCCCTTGTTGAACATGAACAAATCACCCACTGACAGAGTATTACAGCAAACCCCAGGCAGCTTTCCCCACTGGCCACTTGTCTCTTTACTGACCTGAGCGTGCAGGTGGACATTTGCAATGCGGTTGAGGGCGAACTTATAGCCATCGTTGCGGTCCTCATTGATGTAAGTGGTAGCCAGACGAGACAGCTTCTCCACTGCCTTGTCATTACAGGGGATGGGAGCAAGTTCAATTGGCGACAGTGCAAAACCCTCACAAACAGTGTGAATGGATAGCAAGGATAATAGCAGCAATAATGTGCAGATGGATTTGTCCATGGTGGCGGAGGTTCAGACAGGAGCTGGTTTAAAGTGAAGTTTGTTCTCTGGTGTTTGCGTTCAGCCTCTGCAGTGACTTTTGGAATCAAAACAGGGTGTTGGAATGAAGCCAAGGACAAAGTTTATTTGATGTCAGAGGGTTGATATTTGTGAATGAATGTTCTAGTGATTTGTTTAACCTTCAGAACACTCATTCCTATGGGAGGAATATAATGAATAACATTTTATTCATAATATGCATATGTTTATATGGATTCACCGATAAGGTGCAACACAGTTTTAAAGTCAGAGCAGGGGCTGTTTTAAATTTGATCAAAAAAATGCATTTAGTGTATTTGTCAGAACTAAATTAATGCTGTGTAACTGTGACTGTAATATCAGCATCTCACCATGAGGGGTCACTGTGAGTCTGGTGTGCTGTGTTGAAGGGAAATCTGGTAAAACTGTTGGTCCACCAGACAGAACTGGGTTAATGATTCACAGACATCCAGTTAATTAGACTTGTGTTGTATTACAGCCCCATAACTGATATTTGTGTGTCCTGTCTTGATTTTACTTTAAAATCCACTGAATTCACTTCATTTTGGTAAATGATCAATGGTAATAATTTCAGATGTTCCACATCATTGCGTTATTTACAAACATGAATTCAGATTAATTTCTTATAAATACATTGTATATACTTTGTATTTCAAAGCAGTAAATGGTCTAACCGAGCTGCACTGTGTGTGATGGGTGGGGTTCACACTTTTGGAGCAGTCAGATTGGTTCCATTGTTCGTGACAAGATCGATTAATGTCTGGAGTCGAATACAGAGTAGGACACAGGCAAGCACACACACTCTCTCTATGTCTCTGTCTGCCTTACAAACATTTGATTTATCAGAGTATGAATGCAGATTTTTAAGTTTGAAACAAAATACACAAATGATTCAAAGCTCTTGTCTCTGGAATCTTGACGGAAATAAGAAAATGTGATTTCTCTTAACCATGTTGGCAGCATATCTTTGGGGCTGGCAGTGCTGGTCAGTCGGTCGGTCGAACACTTTGATCAAGCCTTTTAATATCCCAACATGTAACAGATTATTCGTTATTATGAATGGTGAATTATTATGGTGAATGGTGTCTCTGTCTCAGCCACTCTGCCCCCAATCACTTGTTTCTGCACTGTGTAACTTCAGTGAGAGGGTAGGATCACAGCGTTACATATATGTTTACTTTAAGTTTTCAAAGCAGAATATTGTTATGATGAGATGAGTTATGTTTGTAGTTAGCGCCTACGTCAAGTCGGGTAAATTGTCTTTATGTAGCCCAAAAACATAACTCACATTGCCTCAGTGGGCTTTAGAATCTGTGCAGTGCATCTGACAAATTGTAACAGACCTGGGATTTGTATTTATAACAGTGGTGTTCCCCTCAGAAACTGTGGGGGGCGCCAAATCACATAAAATGCCAATTTCAACATAATGTTGCTTGAAAGATTTTGCACATACATTTGTTTTGGAAGCGAGAGAAAGAACGCAATTTTAATACTATTGTCTAGACTCTACTCTTGAAAAGCTTTTTGCAGGATGCATGGTGTTGAGGTAATGTATCTATCTGTGGCTTTGCAAGATTAATAACTGTAATATGATGATGCCACCATACAGAGCAGCCTCTTTCCTCAAGCTGTGAGACTCCTCGTTTCAACCTCAGAGCTCCACCATAAATAATTGTTTTAATTTTCTGACTTATCCGACCCGGATTAATCAGAATCCAACCCGCTGAAAGAACCAATCTTCTTTTGATGGTCTCGTTTGCTTATGTAGGTCATGTAGAGACATTATTATTAAATTGAAACAGTTTCAGTTAAAAGTCCCTTGTAGTACACTTAAGTGAGGACAGAGGGCATTGTTCACTGCACAGATTCTAAAGCCCACTGAGTCAATGTGAGTTATGTTTTTGGGCTATATAAATACAAATGACCCGACTTGAAGAGACACCTCAGTTCTTCCACCACTAGTGAAATGTCTGGGACCATTGGAAGGATATTGCTTCAAGTTCAAGTCCTTAAAAGGATGAATTGTAAAGCCCTGTGGGTCCCCCTGACCTTTCATGTAGCACCTTCTTCAGGTCAGTTTATCCAGCATTTTAGCCTCAGCTGTACTCTCTGTTTAGTGCTGATTAGCAAATGTTGCCTGCTACATCAGCATGTTAGCATTGTCACTGTGAGAATGTTAGCATGCTGGCGTTAGCATTTAACTCAAAGCACCACTGTGCCCAAGACCTGCTAGCATGGCTGTGGTCTCCTGTTGAAAGGTGCACTTTGTAAAACACCAAAATGTTAGGACATGTGTTGCAGAGATATCTAGTGAAGTTAGCATGCTAGCCCCGGCCTTTTGTGGTACAAAGCTCCTGTGCTAGCGGCATAAACACTTGCCCAGAGTTCAGCGCTTTCGGTATAGACCACAAGCTGCACGGCTAACTGAGCTAACTAGCTCCAGTTTGCAGTTACTCTAGAGATGTGCTGCCCCATATTTGTTTTCAGTCTTTACATATTTCATTTCACTTTTTAAGGTGTCCTTTGTAGATTTGAGGAAGAACCTTTAATCAGAAGAGAGAGAACTTCATTGACTGATTTTATCATTTTATTTTCTGCCTAAACAAACTTAATAAACATCTCTCTTTGTTGTCATGACTGAGTAAACAAACTGACCTTTAAGGACACAATTTCATACTGTCTTACTTTGTTTAATGTGGCGGACCCTGCCACCTTTCTCGCTTCAAACAATGTTCTGGGACCTTATTTTCCTCTGAGAACAGCTTGTTTATTAAGTTATGGAAAAATGAAAATATTTCGGAGTTTGTATTATTACCTCATTCATATTGTAAACATTCAAATTCTGAGGTTGAATTTCTTCTCGAAAAATTTACATAGTGCCCCTTTAAATTGTTATAAAATTAATTTTCACGTTAAAATCACATGAATAATTTGGATTTATAAAGGCTTTTTTATCAGTGAAAACACAGTTTGTACAAGCGTTTTTATGTAAATGCTTTGATCACTCGGGAGTTAAGCACACTTCGAGTTATTAAAAAAGCCCTATTTCACATCGAATTGAAGTGTAGTGGGTTCTTTTCTGCCAGCATCTGTCCGGGGATAATCATTTAACCCATTTCACTTCATAATAGTCAATATTCAGTGAACCAGGTTCAGCTCTCTGCAGAGGCTGGAGGAGGGAGAGACAGGGAGAGAGACTCACTCAGCAGAACAAATTCCGCTAATATCAGAAAAAAGAAAAAAAGAGCTGCCTCAATGTTGTGTGTGTGTGTGTGTGTGTGTGTGTGTGTGTGTTTTCAAACAAGAGAATGTGCTCTAGTGTTTGTCTGTGCGCACATTTGACCGTGCAGAGCCATGATTGCATGCGTCAGTGTTACCGGCAGCTAGTTGTGTTGCAGCAGAAAGAGTCTGTGGGGGAGAGATAAGAACGGGGAGGCTGCTCCAAGGACTCGCTCTACCAGCACAACGCCAGACCCAAGTTAGACAAACCTCCTTTGATGTGAGCACAGAGTAATCTCCTCTTGTGCTCGCTGCGGAGAGATGCCACGCTGTAGTGATGCCCAGGCGCAGATACGATGGGGCCGCTGCCACTGGGGCTCCTGCTGTTCACTTTGTACAGTGATGGGGCGGGGGTAAGGAGAAAAGAGAAATTTCAGTTTGATTTGGTCTAAATACTGTTTGGAAAGGATTCACTGGAGTTACTCGTAGTGGGAAGTCTGACTTTGACATGGTCTGAAAGCTGTTTCAGGGAAGTTCATTAGTATTGTTTTCAGCTGAGAATTTCAGTGTAGCACGGTCTCAATGCTGTTTCACAGGCGGTTCCACCTTGCCAAGAACACATTTCTGGGGGAAAACTGGCAGAAATCTCCTCCTGTGTCACATCGCCCGCCAGTCGGAGAGGAAAAGAATTGGTTTCTTCACTGCACGGCGCATTTAAGAAAAAATAAGGCCTCTCTCGTCGCCTCTTTTCCCTTCATAACCACATTCTACCTGTGTGTGCGTATTTTCGGCTTGTCTTTTATCATTACTTTGTCCACCTCTCACAGATATATGCGAATGAACTGAAAAATGACGAGATGGCAGCCAGCAGTTATCTCTGGCAAATCATCCTCTTTATTTCCATCTAACATGATTTCATTCACACAAACTATCCCTGCTTTTGTCCTCTCTCTCCTCTCTCTCTCTCTCTCTCTCTCTCTCTCTCTCTCTCTCTCTCAGTTCAATGTTTCTTTTTTTCCCTTTCATAAGATACTGCTGGGATTTCTCTCTAATCTTATTGGTCACAGTCTGCACAGAGAAGGGAAGACATTAGGATGGAGAGAGGGCAGGAAGAAGGATAATTCCCTCGTTTAATTGCTTTCAAACTTTTTCTCCCCTGGAAGACCTGCTTTCCCACACGGTTGTGGCCAAAAAACATGGATGCTAAACCCATTAAGTTTCACTGTAATTGGTCAAGCTGTGAGCTCACTCTAACAAAGCTCGCACAGCTGATTGTCATTCTCCGCAGCAGTGGTCACAAATCCCCGTCATTTTACTTGGATAAAGTAGTCAGCTTTGGACTCTTAATTTCCATGTCATGTATTCGGCTTCTCTTGCTGCAGCCGCAGGACGAAATTAGGGCAGGACACCCGCACCGAAACATTAGTTGTAATTTGAGGATTTTTAAGTTTCTATGCCCACAGTTATGACAGATTGCTTTAGATGTTATGACTGTGACAGAAACAGGGCGATATCGTGGTCCAGTTGGAGTCGTACTGATGGGCACTTAATATACGACAAGTCAAATATTTGCTCTTGTTTTATCACTGGTTTGGTCTCCGCCAACTCCTGAGACGTACATCAACAATCAACGGCAAAAATATGTTAACGTCCAAAGCAAATGTTTTTGAAGTTCTCATTCATTGTCAACTTTGATGGTATGTGTCACAGAATGGGAACGGAAGACACGAGACAAGCCGGCAGGTGAGGAACACAAAACGAGCTTTAATGAAAATGAAGCTGAAGTCAAGATCCAAAGGATACGGAACACAAAGGTGAACCACAAAAGCTAAACAAAGTTCAAACCAGGAAAAGGAAAGTATGTAATGAAAAAGCCATTGTACAGGAATGATGAAACAGTGGTAAAAAAAAAAAGTCCAGAAAGACACGATGGGAAACTGAAAGAGCCAGGAGACACAGGAAGAGGACACAACAGGACGGGACACTGGACAGATGGACTGATAAAGACAGGAGGGAGCACACAGATGTTGGCTGTGTCCCAATTCAGGGTCTGCATCCTTCGGAAGCCGCATTTGAAGGCCAATTACGTCACAACGCTGCGCGAAGGCTGTCAAATGTTCAAATGCACCCCACAAATGCGGCCTTCTTTTCCCTCTTTGTGGAGCACGCACCACTACTATCCTTCGCGGCCTCCCATATCCCAAGATAATTTGCGCGTCTCTCCGAAGGACTCGCCTTCGAAGACCGCAAAGGCCGGGTCCTTCGAAGGATGCAGACCCTGAACTGGGACACAGCCTATATACAGTAGCCACGCAGGGAGAATCAGACACAGGTGAAGCACATCAGGGAAGAGCAGGCAATCACCAAAGCATGAAACACAGAAAAAGGAAGGAAATGCAAAGTGAGACGTGACACAGGAGGACATAACTTCAAAATAAAACAGGAAATAACAAAAGCACAAACTCAGACTATGACGGTATGGTTAAGATATGGTTGTGGATAAAGCAAATAAACTAAGATTAAATTATGATTATTTTGATTACAAGTATGTAACAGTGAACATTTTTTAGCCTTTCCAACCGGCTAAATTTAGGGCACACTACTTCCTGTATTGGCACTAAACGCTGGCACTGGACGTCAATCATGAGGAGCACAATTATCCAACGTGTATGTTATTCCCATGATTACCAGGCTGTCGTTGAAAGCTAGATATTAGATAGTCTCCAGCAGTAGTATTATCAGAGACTGTGCTCTGAGAAAAATGAAATTTGGTTGTTGAGAGCAGTGAGATTAAACCACGTATGTGATGTATATAATGGAGCCCTTTAGAAAAGAGTAGGTTGACCGCCTTCCACACACTTATTCATCTGATTCACTGTTAAACTACTAGCTCTGATGTTTTTACACCACTTTCGGCCGGCCATTCACAGAGTCGTCTGTCATACAAATTGGAGTGAGTGAGAGGGAGAGACTTGCCAAAACAGATTTAAAGACATCACAAGACACAGATGAGTTGCACAGCCATTACGGTAACAGTAAATGAGGCTGTAAGCACAGTTCAGCGGTTGAAGGTCCAGTGTGTAGGATTTATTGGCATCCAGCATTGAGTTTGCAGATAGCAACCAACCGAGTATCACTTAACTCACCCGTCGCCTTCCAAATGTGTATCGATAATGATGGCTTGCAGGAAACATACATTCATTTATATAGATTTTTTTTCTAACTCATTTAGCCTTAATTTTTTTTGCCAGGTTAGTCCTAATGTACGGAAGCCATGAGGGGCAAGCGGATAACTTTTTTTTCTGGTGATCCATTTTCTAAGTCTGTTCTAAATGATTTTCTCTCCTGTGTTTAAGTTGCTTATGTGTTTTTTTTCCATCGTTATAAAATTCAAGAGAATTTTTTTTTTTTTTAATGTGTGAAACCGAGCAATTGTTTTTCTTCTTTCAGGTGGAAAAATAAAATCCTCTCTCATCCTGAAAGTGAGTGAAAAAAAATGTCCTGAATAAAAAAGAAAAAACTCACCTGGTTTCAAATATTTCAAAAATTCTCATGAAAAAATAAATTAACTCGGCTTCACACACGCATTTCTCTTTCTCCTGAAAATTAATTTTTCATTCGGTTTCACAAATGAAAAAAGAAAAAACTTTTTTTCCATGTTTTCACAGATGAAAAAAAAGGAACTTTATTCTGGTAAAAGCAGAGTCTCTTCTGTGTTTATGACTTGGTCATAATCAGACTTTAAAAATGGATCAACAGAAGAGAAAAAAAAAATCCTCACTTGCCTTCTGTAACCCTCTTTTACCATGGAGTCACAACATTCAATTACAGAGGAAGACACAAAGCTAATCAGATAAACCATTTTACACATTGGAAAATTGGACTCAATGGATTTCACTGTAGCTTTAATATTGTTCATTTTTATCACGAGCCTACAGCTGACCGCGTTGTGACGAGAGAGTTAGAAAACTGAACCTAAACAGATGTAAGGTGGCAACATAGAGAGGCATTCAGTTTTAACTTGCCTGTGGTTTCGCAGAAACTTACTTACAGTGTCTGACATTTATTCTGGTGATTGTAAGCTAACAGGAAAGCAAAACGCAAAAACATCATTATGAATATAATTTTCCATTTATGCCAGCAGATCCACCTATATCCGACACACAGGATGGTAAAGTCGCAAAGAGGAAATAGAGAGGAACATATGAGGAACTCGGAGCTCGGATGATGACGCACAGTGTGAGAGACTGGCTCAATCACCGCATGTGATTGAAGTGCCATGTGTGCTACTCCAAAACTCTGGCCCTCCTGATGCCTTGCCCGCTCTGTAACACGACCAGTCACCTGCTACCCACTGCCCCGGAAAATAATTATTTGGCGGTAATATCGCGGCCATTAGGAAAATGCCCTCACCTCTACTTGATATTTATATTTCTGGCGCGTGTTTGCGTAATATATGCTCGAACGTGTTTGGATGCGCGTGTTTGTTTGCGACCGCTGTGTTTTTGAAAAGCCTGGTTGTCAGCCTCTGTGTGTTTTTGTGTGTGAAAGGGGTTAGAGAGAAGTCACTGAGTCAATGCATGACCTTGTCTAACCGGCTGGGTATCAAACTCACGACGACTAAAACTTTTCCAGCCCCAAAGCCTATTTATACACCCATACAGGCCTCTTTGATGTCGGCACTTAAAAGCACCACTAACTCACCCCGGAGGAAGAGCCTGGCACACAGAGGATGCTCGGGATGTCTCAGCCTCAGCGTGTGTGTGTGTGCGCGCTCGTGTGGGTTATGTGTGAGAATCCGTGCGTGCGTACGTGCGCGCCGGTGTGTACATATGTGCGCGCCCGCCGTCTGTGTTTAGCTCCACGATGACTAACCATTTTTTTTTTTATTAACTTTCATATTTCTAGACTTTACACCTCTCGTCCCTTTTATGTCCATCTGTTCCAACATCTGAGGTGCAGCCTTTGTTTTGGGGTGAGATGTTTTAATAAGCTTTCACACATTTAAATTCTTCCAGGACATTTTTGCATCTCATTTATTTTATTATTTTTTTTTAAAAGTACTTCCCCCTCAGTCTAAGTCCAAAACCGGCGCTGTCATTTTCCAGGTTGTTGAGTAGATATACTGTACCTGTGTCTTTTCTGTCAACAAGCCACTGATCTGCTCGCCCACATTGTATTTCTCAGGCTGCCTTATATACGACGGACTTGGGGATGTGCTTGGCAGCAGGCCATTTCAATTATCGTTCGCTTTCACTTTCTCTGGAGTAATCTTTTAATCTTACTGCTATCCACCTCAGTCTCAGCTCAGTATGTGAAAATCACTTAGCCTTTTTTTATTTTTTTTTTATCTCTCTAATGTCCATCAAATATTTAATCTTTCTTCTTTTCTGTTTTCATTCCGTCTCGCGGCCGCCTACTGCTGTGCAGCAGCCTGTTGCACGCTTCGTAGTAATAATCGGTGACATTTTTCTTCTTAAAAAATGCCAGTCTTGGTGCTCAGCATCTCTGATTTATATAACACAACAGTGAGTCAGCTGATAGCAGCTTCATGACCTGAACCTGTAACTCTTCCGCTCTAAGCACTTGTTGTCTGAGAGAGATTTTTCTTGAAATAAACTCGCTCTAACTAGATGTGATATGTTTGACATTTATATCTTCTGAAATAATCAGGCCCTCCGGACCAGTCAGCCGTGAGCGGTGATAGTTACCAGGACTCCGGCTGTCTGAGGGGTGTTATAAGCTCTCTTTTGGCCTTGCCTACTAAAACTGTGCCGTGCTGAGCAGCTTTTCCATTACCAGCTTAACCATGCCGAGCGGAGCTGAGGGGCGAGCCCGTGATGGACCCTCTCCGGAGTTGGGCCGGAGCGCAGCCGCAAAGCCTCCAAGCAGGCTTCAATGACGTCTGGAAAGCGCTGCCAACCTGTGTCAACTCCCTCACTCCTGCCATAGTGGGCTGACTTGTTGAGTTGAACCGAGTCAGGCGAATCGGGCACGTGTAGGGAGAAGCCCTACTGGAGGACATGCACGATCACATTTTCTCCACTGGACAGGGCACCCTGGAGGGCATTTTATTAGGTTTTCTCCACTGAATTTTTTTCTCAACTGAGAGGAACTCTAGAGGACACTTTTTAAAAATGTTTCCACTGGGAAGGAACCTCAGGGCACACCTTATTACGTTTTCTCCACTGGGAAGGCAGCCTTGAGGGCACTTAATCGTGTTTTTCTTTACTGGACAGGCACCCTGGAGAGTACTCTGTTTTCTACACTCAAAAGACACCTTAGAGGAAATATTATCATGTTTTCTCCAGTGGAAAGACACCCAAGATAGCACTTTATCACATTTATTTGGACATTGGGTTACTTTTGAGGGGTTTTTATTAGTGCCTTTTTATTTCACCACAGGGGCGTCCAAGAGGGCGCTTCTACTGTTTTTATTTCTAACATGCATCACCAGTAGGGTTCTCTCTCCATGCGCAGCAGATATTGGATCAGGTCTGATTATCCTTGGGTCTACACCCCAAGAAATATCACAGCGTACCAGCATCCCTGTGTATTGTTTGCCAGCATGGAACCTCTGAAGCAATTAAAAGGAACAAGCTATGGAAAATTGTTAAGACCACTGGAAAATTCATGTGGTTGCAGCAGACGGACCTGTACCACCTCTGCCTGACCAGGCTGGCTGTGAGGCTGATGAGGTCTGCCAGAATTATTTCATTAGCAATAATTCAGCTACTATCTTCTAGCAGCAGGTACAGAAACACAGTTAGATAAGATGTGCTAGCCTTATTGGTGAGGTACAATAGATGCATGGAGATGGTCCAACTTCCCGTGAAAGATAGCCGGTTTCGTTCACCAATCACACGGCTGGAGATGGTCGGTCTTCCCATGAAAAACACCGGGTTGTGCTCGCCACAAAAACACATGGACATGGTCTGAAATGTCCCCACAGACTGGAACCGTGGTCCACCGTTTGCCGGCCTTGTATCCTGTAATAGCGCCACCTCCTGACAGTGAAAGTCCGCTAATAAGCATATAAGGTGATTGAGATACGCCACGCCTGGTGCGAACATCGACCTTGGACGCTTCTGTGTTTTGCTGGCACTGCCACAAACTTTTAGTGGGCGATGATTGAAGATTGATGTAGATGTTTTCTTAAGATCGTCCCGCTCATTCTGTCGTTAAACATCGTGTTCAGTTTTGAAGATAAAAACAATAAAAACATCAAACGTGTCACCAGCGCTCAGGTACGCCGGCTCCCTTCACTTGAACCTCACCTCAACCCTTCAGCTGGATTGAGTTTGATGTTGAAATGAAGACAGCTGGGTAGGTTCAAATAAAAATGCAGGACCTGGCACCACTCCCACTCAGTCTGTCTCTTTGTCTGACTACCACTCTCTGCTTGGCTGCCTCTGACCAACTATCTGCCTGATTGCACTCTCTCTCTCGCTCTCTCTCTCCCTCTCTCCCCCTCTCCCTCCCTCTCCCTCTCCCTCTCTCTCTCCCTCTCCCTCTCTCTGCCCATCAGATCAGTGTTGCTCACAGTCAGGGAGAGAGGAGGTGTGAAAAGCTCATGCAGAGAGAGCAACCCCAGGAAGTGGCAGCCAAAGAATGACTGAAACAAGGAAAGTATGTCAGCGTGCGCGCGTGCGCTCGACTGATTGTGTGCGTGCAGCTGTTTGTGTGAAGCTAGGTGTGTGTGTGTGTGTGCGTGTGTGTGTTTCGTGTCACTCCCCTTCTCTCTGCAGTTTTCTGCCTGTCTGATTCTCTTCACTTGAATGGACAGACCCCTCGGCCTGACAGTGTTATAATGCATGGCATGAACTATAGAATATCAAAACCTTGTTGTTTTAGTCAAAGTGGGCCTGATTTAAATACGCTGCAACTCCCATCAACATGCACAAGCTCTCTCTCCCTCCTCTCTCTCACACACACATTCCCTAAATATAGAACACATTTACATTTAGGTGTAACAGTTGCACAGAGCGTTTCAGGGCCGAACATGAAATCCATTTTAAGACGTGTGCGCACACCCGACATGATATCACTGAAGTGGTTGTCCCAAGTCGGGATGCACATGAGCGGCACGCGGGGAACATGGCGGTGTAGTCATTTCAACACTTTAATCATAGATGTTTCAACACTTAAATGCTGTAGGAGAGGCAATGGAGAGCGGTGCCCTCTGTGAACGATATTAAGCATTAATGGGTAAGAAAAACCCTCCACACACGCACACACACACACACACACACACACACACACACACACACTCTTCAGCTACTCCTGAGAGGAACAGTTCTGCAGCTTTATCAACCCTGAAATGGGAAGAGGTTTGTGGTATTAAAAAGGAAGACGTGACTGTGGCGAGCAGGCGGAGGCGGGTGAGGTGTTGGTCAAGGGGAAGAGAGAGGAGAGGATGGTCCAGCGGGCAAACAGGGGCTCTGAAGTCCTAATTAACCCTCCCGCGTAACATGATCCTGGTCCAGAGATGAGCCTCCCTTTGGATAAAAATGGGTAGAGGAGCGGGCCGGCTGCTGAACGTATCGCTGAAGGAGGAAACATAAATAATGAAAAGCATTAAACAAACTGTGCACAAGCAAACCAAAGGAGTGCAAGTCGGGCACCTCAAGCACATCCCTCAAATGATAAAAATACGACTGAAAGTCTGGTTTCTTCGTACACGCCGACCAAATATTGACATACATAGCTTAAGCTGACACTGCCATACAAGTTTTGAAGTGGGAGGACGTACTAGTTCTATAAGTATACTTGCATTTTCATTGCCACTGTAAACACCCTTTCAAGAGTTTGCATCTTCTGAATAATTTAGTACTTATATTCTTTTATGTTATGTTGCTTCCAGTTCTAATGCAAAGGCCTTTGTCTGAAATCATTCACCATAGAGATACAAATATATCCTTCTTTATATTGCAGAGTTTCACCCTCAGATTTCCATTTAAAAAACTGAAAGAGTGACCATAATGAACACTTTGTATTGAATAGACAGTGGTTTTGGACACAATCAATGTTGTTTCTGTCAGTTTGCATTGACCTTGACGGCTCCAGCCACGGCCCCGAGACACGATGCCGCTGTCACAGTTACGGCTTTATTAGCAAGAGATGAAAGTGCAGATGTTTAGTGAGTAGACCATTGCAGTCGCCACAATTCACGGTTCGATGTTGCTGCAACAGTTGTGCTATAATGTTATCAGGGGATTTTTGCACCCTGCTATGGATGGAATGTAGGCAAATACTCTAGATAATGTTTTAACAAGGAGTAAGAATCTGTTATGGTTGATCTACATATCCTTTTTTGCTTTGGTGCTTGCACATCTTATATCCCACAGTAATATTACCTAAAGTCATAGTTCTGGCTAAGCTATGCGACAGAATTCAAAGCTCTGTGATTAGAAGTGTATTGCCAAAAATTAATGGGAGTAGGAGTCATAACTAACTTTTCCCTTGACATTTTTATGTACACAAGCTTCGACTTTAAAAAAAGAGTTTGAAAGAAACCCAGACATTTTCTCGAGCAAATGTCCGTCTGTTGTGCTGATGATTCATCTGTGAGACTTTCCTGCTCATATAAGCTGTGAGTCACTTGAGTCTATGGGAAGAACTGTCGAATAAAGTGTTTGGTCGGTGCTAGAAAAATGACACAGATCCAATCCAGTTACTGACCAAAAGTGACTTTGGTGAAATATGACTTTAATTTAAAGAGGGAGCAACAAATAAAATCAGACATTACACACTTATGGTTCAAATGCTTCAGCTGAGCAAATGTCTGATAAACATTATAAACAGGGCTGTCAAGCAATTACAAAATTCTATCTTATTAATTACAAGCTTTGTGGTTAATTGATAGAAATTAATCACATTTGCCAATATTTGCCGTAAGCATTGAAAAACATTTCAATGCAAATGTAATTGGGTAGATGAATCAATCAATACATAGACATTCTGACCTTTAAAAGGAGGTGATATTTCAGGTTTGTAGTACTCTGATGGTTAGAAAAGTCCTTGCTGTATAAATTGGTGTTAAAATGCTGCTCATGTCAACAGTTCAATCTGAACGTTTCTTGAAGCCCCACTCCAGTGTGGCGTTTTCTAGGATCTTTCGTGACAATGTTTTACCATTTTTCGACAAATAACTTAATTTTGTGCTTAAACTTAACCTAACTACCTAAATTAAGCTGTCACTAAAGTAGGATGGACTACAGTAGAATCTGAGACTTTAAAGTCATCCACCAAGCTTGGCTTCTGGTGTTATAACAAATGCTGATCTATGACTGCACGTAGACTCTACGCAGAACCGACGCTGTAACCCTTGAAAGTGGCCGACGTCTTAGTGAGCATTCGCACGTACATGCGCGCCGGTATGGCTGCGTTACTGGCGCCGGTGAGCGGATTGCCAGCTGTACTTTCCCCTTTAAACACACTGACTCATTCGGCTCACAGCTGTGTCTCTGGGCTCGAGAAAGAGGACAGGCAGAGTGTCTGCAGGGAGGGCCGCAGCTCCATACAAACCCAGCTTGAGCGACTTGGTTTCGGCAAGCCGGTGTTTGCCAAAAGGCTGCTCGCTGAGGGTCAGCCCTTCCTTTGGACATCCAGCCTGTCCACTCTCTCTTGCCCAGATCTCGCGATTAATCTGCTTTATTTTCCTTCAACCCGTTATTTTTTCTACGATTAATTGATAGAAATTAACACGTTATATTGACAGCCCTATTCAAAACAAATGTTTATTTGAAGAGGGATGAAAAACGGTTGCTGCCGCGGCTGGTTGGACCATCAAAGCGCGACCACAGGTGACGACACAAGGGCTGGTGCATGATTTACAGCATTGTGTTGAGCTCCAGTCATTGTGTTTCTGCATGTGTAATTATTATTGTGTGTGAATAATGCTGCTGAACTGTGTGGGTACCTCCCGTTGTGGGTCCCTGTGTAGCCGGTCCCTGTTCTTCCACATCTGGCTGGAGCTTTGAAGTGGCAGGTGTGCCATCTACATGCCACACGCACGACACGCACACACACACACACACACACACACACACACACACACACTGCCACCCTGTTGGCAAATAACAGAGAGGCATAGGGCTTTGTTGGCAAGTACAAAGAACATACACATTGTCGTTTTGGTGTTCAGGGACTGTTTTTGATACAGCATAATCAGATTCACACATCTTAGGTTACTGAGGCTTTAATGAACAAAAGAAAAAAGGCTCAAAACACACATGGCTGTCAGGCGTATGTCACCCGGGATGAGCGTTGACTTGACTTGCGTCTCTCTACTCATGTGTGAAAGACCTGATCTAACACAATTTCCCCTCCCAGTGGCATGGCAGAATTGTATTTCACATAAAGAAAGATGGGATTTACACACATGCGAGCACACCCACACGCGTGCAAAAGCGCTTTGAAATTGCGTGCAGGTGAGCCAAAGCCACAGTAGAATAAGTCAGAGAATTACAGAGAAGTCATTGGCGGTTGTCTGGTGTGACAATTCCACACAGGCTCACGTCCATCAGCATGTACGTCTTGTTTTGGAGGCTGCATAAGCTAAAAAGTTTGACAAAACTACTGGGCTAAACAGAGCTGTTTTGTCCCTCTCAGGGGATGCATAAATGTGATTTCTAGAAAGATTTTGCGAGCTAATATGTAGATTTTTTACAACAGTGTGTGTTACTTTTAAATCCCCAGTTATTCTTGCATGTCAGGGACACAGAGAGGAAATAGAACACAGTAGATAAACTTTGAAAAGCAGCATCTATAAAAATCATTTTGAAGGCTGGGACTAGTGGTGGAGGAAGTACTCAGATCCTTTATTTAAGTAAGAGTATAATACCACAATGTAAAAGTACAATTATTAAAATCATACTTAATAATTATTATCAGCTTAATGTACTCGATGTATTAAAAGTGGTAGTCCACTGGATAAGGGGGAGGGAGAATGGTGGGACCCACAGCCACAGCTGAGAGCCTGATATAGGTTGTCCTCCCCCATCCACACCCCCTGGATGCCTAGATAGTCCCACTGTGCAACCAGTGGGAGGGAGGGAGTCATGGGCCATGATACATTTACTGTTTAATCACATCATAAAAGGGACAAGAATTAGCTATCTAGCGTGCTATTTCCTACCTGTGTTTTTTGTCCTGTTAATGGGATGTGCGTGTGGTTTTCTTGCGATTTGTTTGCAGTGGATTGTGAACAGTTGCCCAGCTGGTAAACACACCAACACTTTTTTCGCTGACGAAGCAAAGAGTCTCTAGGCTCGTTAGGCTGCCCCACGGCTGCTCTGCCACCCAGCCTGTCTGCTCTGCCTTAGGTAGGTAAAGTAGACAGGCTGGGTGAAGAGTGGATCCAGATGATGAGTGACAGGAGCAGCAGAAGACCAGCAGAAGGATGGGAGGCCGAAGAGGTTGGTGTGCTTGATCCGTAATAAGAAGGAAGCTTAGAAGGAACAAGTATTGTGAGGGAATGCAAAAGATCTCGCCGTGATCCTGAGGGGGCTCTGTAGCCTAGACCCGTTGACTGGCTGGTGTAACTAACTAACTAACTAACTAACTACTGCTACTACTACTACTAACTAACTGTAGCCCTGTGCCCTTATTTCTTTAATTTATATGCAGATATTAAAATGTTTATGTTGTAAAGAAATAACAGTTCATGAAGTGTAAATATGTTAAAAATGTGTTGGATTATAACATGTTAAAACATTAATTCTATGTACAGTTAAAAGTCAGAGAAAAATAAGAGTGGTGTTAGTTTTAAACTCATTCATAGTTGGTTGTCTGTATAAAAACCAGAAGACCACGTTTGTTTGTGGGGGCAGTGAAGCATCTTTTATTCTTCTCATCTCTGTTGGTATGTCTGTAGTCCTTAGCCAATCCCACCCTCACCCTGTTCAGGGAGGAGGTGCTTAGCCTCACCTACGTGCCGCAGCAAGGTTAACGACAGCAGAAGCGGTTTTGTCGACGTAGGAGCAGGATAGCTGTAGACTGTAAAAGTACTTCCAAGACTGACGAAGAGTCGTCTTGTGGTTGATGTGTGTGAACTCTGAGAAGCTGCCAGAGGTAAATACATGTGTTTTTGATGTACTCGGTGCTGTTGTTTGTTGTAGTGTGTAAAAGACGAGCTGAATTGCTAATCGCTGCTAGCCGTTTAGCCTGCTCATAGACATTCACACTGCTAATTCTGCATTGCAGCTAGCAATTGCTCATTGGTTTAAGAGATACTGTTGGTTTTTCGACATGACTTAGCCTGTAGCTATTTTACTAAGCGGAATTATGTGATTCAGGACCGGACATTTGCCATAAGAGGGAGAGAGTGAGGACCGGGAGAGCCCTGGACCATTGGAGAGAGACGGTAGCTGCTGTACTTGACCGTTGGCTCACCGCACCATGTTGCTACACGCCCCATTCCCTTGCCGCTGAAACTGCACCTTGCCTTTTGTTTTTCCCCCATCTTCAACTCTGACTGTTGCCAGAGAATGTCTAATAGGAAGAGAATTGGCACTCGCTGTTCAGTTCCGGTTTTCTGGAGTGGTTGCGGTAATAGTCTCTGTCCACGCGGGGCGCTCGCAGGCGAGTGCAGAATGAATGAGAGGCTATGGGGTTTTACCCTCAGAATACACTTTTCTCACGATGTAATTTTTTGTCAAGTAATTTGAAAGTTGCCTTCAAAAGGGGGGCTAAGATAATACACTCAGCTGAATATTGCATTTTTTAAGGTCACTTATCAATCCTAAAAAGCCGTTCAAAAAATGCGATGACGTCACATTTCATACTGTCAGAGGTGCTGCTTTACGGCAGTGTCTGAATCACTTCGGCACTTTCGCATCATGGCTTCCTTTCTTCTCGTGGCATCTGCGACGAAAACACCTGCTGTTGTTAGAGGTAAGGCTCTATCAGTTGATACACGAGTTACAGAGAGTTTTAGTTAGTTAGTTAGTCCGTAGACGGGCTCTGCTTGAGCTTCAGATGCCGTCAAGCATCAAGGGGGTCGCTGGTCGTAATCAGTCACAAGTCCGTCACTGACCAATCAGCATTCATTAGCAGAATGCTAGCGTGTTCAGGCCAACAACTACCCAACCTGTAAGAAATCGAAATGACATAAGTACTCATTCATTCGACTTTTGACCTATAATCTATATTGATCTCTCGGAATCTACAATAAAATCTGCGATGTTTCAACGACAAGCAGGTGAAAAGAGATAATTTAGCCGTCTAGCTCCATAGACCCCCATTCAATCTGCACTCGCCTGCGATCACCCCCAGTGGATGTCTAATGGAACTGCAACCAAGATCGGTACAATGGGGCGTATAGGAAGTGCCAAGGCTCTCCGTAGACGGGCTCTGCTGTTGCTGGACTTGTGAGTAAACCTCTGACACTTTGCACGTGCTCTTTGTTTATGCTGGGTAAACCCAGTGAAACGGCCATTTGTTTCTGGCCTCCACGCTCAGGAGCCTCGACCGGGCCTGCCACGTTTTCTTTTATTTAATAGCCCTGTGTGAATGTGTGTGTGAGTGTGGGCTGTGGACATTTGAGTTTTCATATTAATTGTGATATTACCTTTTCTCTTTGCATTCATCAGAAGTAATTTGTGGGTTAAACCTGCCAGAGCATGGTATAAGAGTTTTGAATACTGTTATCAGTGTACTTAAAGGTCAACAGTGAACCAGTTAACTAATTTCCAAGTGACAAATTCCTAACCTTGTAATAAATAAGTGTTGTTGTTTGACTAAATCCTGTGTTGTATTTGCCAAGGTGATATTTTCTGGGTAAATAAGGATAGAAAAGTTTAAAGTGAACTTTTAATAGAAAAGGGAAGTACTACATTTTGTAACTTCTTAAACATTATTGGAGGCACCGCCAAGTTATTTTATATCATAATCACAGTTACACAGGTATATAGCGCCATCTTCAGACGAACTCAGGCCCCATCCCATTGTACTATAACACCCTGATTATTTGTCATCAATATTTTATTAGTTACATGGGACTGGGGTTACATAACTAACTAACTTTTTTGGGTGGATTAGGATAGTTATAAACTGCTCTGGTGAAATATGGCTCTTTACATTACTGTTTGAATGAATTGGTCTATGGTTGGGGTAGCTTAATGTGACCCCTCCTCTCCTGCTTATCCTCAATAACTGTGTTTATCCAGAAAATAATATTTTAACATAAAATAATAATTTGGTTGTTCATAAACACGTATGTTAAGTTGTATCAGCTACGCCATTTATGTAAGTTACTTTAGTTATTGTAACCAAGTATGATCTTTTCAAAACCCTAACTTAGTAGTTTATTTGAGCCTTAACCTAACCCAACTGCGACCTCTTAAGCTTGAGATCACTGACCAAATTTGACAAGTTGGAAGTGAGGACTGTATTACACATGAACATAACCTCCGGGTTTGAAAAGTGAAGCCCATGCAGCCTGCATTCTTTCTAATGGCCAGCTGGGAGAACCCACACTGGTTGCAAAAAGAAGTCCAGATTGTATGTAAGCTTATGGGAAAATGACCCTACTTCTCACTTGATTTATTACCTCAGTAATGAGTTTATGGTCTCAATCACTAGGTTCACTACGATAAAGTAGGGTGTGCTTTACTTACACGATGATCAGCAAGTCACTACCAGGGCAACCATCAGTCAGGATAGAAGCATGGCAATGTGTATGCTCCATGGTGCTCCACATATCGAGCTTCCGGCTCCAAAAAAACAAGATGGTGTTTGCCGTAATGCCAAACTTGAGGCTTCAAAACGGTAGTCCACAAACCAATGCTGACGTCACGGTAGGTTTTACAGTTGGTTACATACCGATAAAGTTGCATTAAATAGAAACACTGAAGTTAAGTAAAAGTTATTTAAAATTGTAATTAAGTACAGTACTTGAGTAAATTCATTACTTTCCATCACTGCATAGGATCCACCTGTAAGTCATATAATCAGCAAGACTTATATAATAGTAATATAAGTTTGTAGGATAGCCCTGATACTGAACACACACACACACACACACACACACACACACACACAGAAAACAGCAACCCTAGTTTAAAAATAACCACAGTCTAATTAGTTTTCTGCTTTGTGTGTGTGTGTGTGTGTGTGTGTGTGTGTGTGAGGGCAGGATGGGGCTGCAGCGACAGAGTAATTAAGAGAACCAAGTCTTTGATCTTAATGAGGTTTCTCTACACTCGTCAGAGAGTGAGGGGATGTGTACGTATGTGAGCGGGTGTGTGTGTACATGTGCGTGTGTGCGTGTTCCTACTTTTTAAAAAAAATAATAAAGTTCCCCAAAAATAACCCCCTCTGAACTGGAAAGTAAACTCCAATTTTATTCAAAACAGCAGGAGGGAGTTTCATCTCTGTCTGCTCTGGTGACTCCTAGCCTTTTGGTCACAGACTACATGTCACTTCTTTTGAAATAACAGATTTGGGTCATTCTGAAAAAAAAGAAAAAAAAAAACCTTTTCGTCTAAACTTTGAGACTAATTGACTGGAAGATAATTTGAATGCTGAACAGTGGCAGCAGGAGTCCACTCCATTCAGCGGTGAGATTGATGCTTCTGAACAACACCAACAAACATGGCCCGCAATCACTCCAGAGGGGGTGCTCCACTGAGAACATCATTACCGTCTCTGTGTTGTCTGCTAAATCAAAGTAGCTTCCCCCGGCTTTGATAAAAGAGCGTGCTGCCGACCAGGGTGGGAGTTTGCTGCTGGGTTACCCAGATGAGAATTGTCCAATCATAAACCGAGATGCCTCTGTTTTCTGGACTGAAATTAAACAGCAAAAAGGAAAGAAATAAACAGGGGAAAAGGGTTTGTATGGTCATTTCGGTCGATAACAGAGCTGGTCTGAGCTGTTGAAGCCAGATGATAAACAAAGTGATATCAAACAGAATACAATAAGACTGGAAGTGCACAGTATCAAACCGAATAAAATATGACTGTATCTTGTTGCTGGACAGAACATAATTAGTTCAAGATCAGTATCATTTATTTTTAAAGCCCTTTATCACAACACAACAGTAGCCCCAAGGGTCAAAACACAACAGCGTTTCACAAAACCCAATGATATTTCAGAACAACAGAAAACAGCCAGACAGTTTCCACTGAATCGGATCTTAAATACGTGATGTGATGTGATGTGACGTCTACATATAATGAAGAATTGTCAGCATGGTATGTAGGCCAATGACACATATAAATGTGAACGTATCAGTAGTTTGCAGAAATGTTAAAGCTGCTGTAAGTAATATATTTCTTATTAAAATAAGTGTTAAGTAGCTCTATATTCCAACAGCAATCACATTTATAGAGTGTTCTGTCAGTGATCCATGTATGTCCTCCCCTCGCTCATGCAGTCAAAGAGAAGAGAAGATTTCTGGTGCTCCTGCCCACTTTATCCAATCAGAACTCCAAAAGAGGTGGTCCTGTCTTCTCCGGGACGTGCAGAGAACAGGATCCTGCTGCACGTTCATGTGGTGACGTAAAGAGGAGGGAGGGGGTTGTTAACTGTAAGACGAACAGGAAGTTAGCTAAAATTACAACAGCAGCAGCTTTAACTGCCAACATTTTGTCCCGCATGGTGACTGGACTGTTACAGTGAAATCTAAAGGAATATAACTTTAATGTGTCCAAAGATAAGATTTGGGGCTTTTTCACTGGCACTTCTGGCCACGCCAAGTTAAACAGTGCTGTGCTGATTTTGCCTCTCTTGCATAGACCTTATTCAGAGTGGGGCCAAAGCTCACAAGCCGTTCCTCCAGGTGGGCTGTGGTAACGTCACACATACCTGTTTCAACCAAGACGGTTCAGGTGCTGGTTCGGAGCCAGTGCCTAGTCGGGAAACAGTTCTTAGCATTTCAACAGCCAAAGAACTGTCCCCTGGCCAGGAAAACCGGTTCCAGAACGGCACCAACACTTTGCTGAGCTAGAACAAAGAATCAGTCAGGGGCCTCTGGGCGCTGGCTTACTGTTACCAAGGACCAACTAAAACTTCTTATGACCAATATTTAAAAAAAAACAAAGCTAACATAGCGTGTTCTGACTTATCATCAGGAGAATAAACAAAACATTTGTGTTCAGGATGCCAAATCAAAGCAACAGTGGTCTGAGGACTAGTCATGTTTGAATATCAATGTAGGCACGTAAAACCAGGAGCAACACTTGTAGTCCGCCATAGTTGTTCCTAATGTTGGGAAGTTGGAGATGTATACAGTGACTGAATGATTTGAGTCTACAGTGGCCGTGGAAAAGCAAACCGGTTCTAAAAAGATTCACAGGTTGAACCAACTCTAAAACATTTACATTTAGGGCATTAAACAGACGAGTTACGGTAAGAACATTTGTCACAAGAAACAAAACCACAACATATCACAGTCGATAGAGTAAAAAAGAAAAAAACAGAAACAATTGTCAAGCCCTCATCTGAGGATCGTAGCTGCTGTTTATCAAGGATGTTTCACAGCTTCTATTCCCTGGACAAAATAGATCTGCAACAGCACTGGTACCAGCCCAGAACCAGCAACACCCGCAGCCAACCAGTGATGAGCCCCCGTCTCTGCCTCAAACAAGCCCGTCTGTGCAGGAATCCTGAGAGAAAGACATTTTAAAAGTCTCCTGTATCCCCATTTGTACTTTCAGGTATCTGCTGTATTTTAAGGAATAAAACATGTTTGTCACTGAGTTTGCAGAGCTCCGTTAGCTGTCTTCTTACTGCAGGATGGAATTACAGCTGCTTTTCTGACCACTACTCAAGACAAGTATGTCATCAGTTAAAGACACACGCTCAAGCAGGTACCCCTGCTGTAATGGAAATGCAAATCTGTGCCGCTCGCTCTGCGTTGACGTGGATCTTTGGATTGGAAAAGCCACAACTGTGGTTGTTGCCTGCATCATGAGGCAGTTTAGTGTTACCGACTAACTTCTGCAAACTTGTTAAATACATTAAAACATTTTGTGAAATGCAGACATGTCACTGGGTAAATGAACAAATGTTTCTCACATTCTGAAAACTTGACCTTTTTAGAGCGCAGTCTGTTTTGTGTTGTGTGTGGGACACAGATGATAGGTGTCTTAATCAAACTGGAGCATTTGGTCCGGGCTGCCTCTGACAGATTCAGACAGTTTCTCATTACTGAGCTGGCATTTAGCATTTAGTCATTTTAACATTCAGCGCCTCTCTTGTCTGCTGACTCAGAGCACAGTCTGTACCTGCTACTCTAAAACACACTACATGTGACAATAACAAGGTTTGAAAACACTGAATGGAACGGTAAAAGCTGATAAATAGACTGATTAGGAGTGATGAAGAGAACTGCACACACGCATAAAGTCAGAGTGATAAAATGATGCAGATTTTTTGCTTGGTTTGTTCATTTTTCGCTTCATTTGTTTTTCTAAATTCACTGTGTTGGAGGCTTGTGGCTGAGTTTTTAGTATTCATACATGTGCACACTCACTTTCTGCCTTTTACTACTGTGAAATTCATTCACACTGCGTGTCCCGGCCAAGATGTGCATGATAAATAAACTTGTCAAAAGCCAAACAAACAGTTGGCCACTACTGAACTTCTCTGAATCAATGGGCCGTCGACAGCCAATGGAATTCTCACACTTCTTTGTACCCCCATCACTGTCATTTTGTTTCAAGAACAATGGTGGGTGCAAAACGGACGAGAAGCTGATTACAACCATTCAGAGCCTCCCAGTTCTCCACCACTGCTTTGATTTGAAAGGCTACAGGGATAAAACGATGCTGGAGGATGGCTGCGTCAATCATTTAGGTCGGTGCTAAAGTTTGCTCGTTTCCTGCCTTTTCCTCCTGCTTTCCATCTATGTTCCAGTGCTGACTCTATGTATCAGATTCTGAGATATCTTCTCATTTATTTTCCTCATCTAAAGAAGCTGGTTTGATTGTTATTGTGGTTTCTTGCTTTTAAGGGGGTTAGGGCTATTTTACACCTATAGGTCAGTTTACTCATCTTGGGGTGTATACACAGCCTGAGAAAACAGTTTTTTTTATTTAAAAAAAAAAAAAAAAAACAGTTCTGGAGAAAGTTTTGTTCTGTTGGATAAAATAAACGGAGGAGGACAACAAAGGAGGAGAGGATAATAATGACTAATCGTGGCTATTTGCAGACACCCAGAGCTGTACGATAACAGATCTACTTGTACGAAGACAGGACAAATAAGGAGCTGCCGTGGAGGGAAGTGAGCGAGAAAAAGTAAGTTTTGGAAATACGTCTCAGCACAACATAGCTCTTATCAATCCGAACTCCATCCAGGGAACAAGCATTTTAAAAGTTGTTTGCTCGTCGTCTGGCCGACAGACCTAATGACGCATGAACTCAGGCTTTTTACAAGGCGCCATTATGATTTTGTTATTTCGACGTTAGCATGATTGTTTGCCATCCGCTGGCAGTCCCATGATGCCTTGGGCTGAGCCTACTGACCAGTCAGAGGTTGTGTGAGCATTCATTAGGCTGTCAAACATTGCCCACCGCTGGATTTGAAATTAATTGCAATAAACCTGAACCTAGGTTGCCATGGTTACTTGTTATGAAACATTACCCTTCATTTTATGCTACATAGTCATACTTATGAGTGTGGTTACTCTTGTGGGAGTTAGCAACACCTGTGTTCATGTTCATTCGCTGCAAACGGTAACGTTCAGTTCAGAGTTCAGTTCACAAAAATATAAGTAGCTGTTCTCAGAGGGATTTTGACTTGTTGTCAAGGAACCGTAGGTGTTCACTTACCCATTTTTTTCTTTTTATGAAAATTGCTAAATAATGGAGATCGGCACATTTACAATTGATATCCTCATCTGCTGGACTGGAATGGAGGTTGTTGCATGATTGTTTCCAAGGTTGAGAATGAATGAACCTCAGTCTGATAGTGATCCTTTGATACAATATGCAAAAATGTAATAGCCAGAACAAAATAAATAAGCCAGTTGTCTGTAATCATGTACCGCCGAGAAGCGTTTTAGTCTTAGCCCAACGCTGCGGCAGGTGATTCCTCCTCTGCTTGACCATCTGGAATTAAAACCCCGTCCAACTCACCACTTTGATCTGTTTCTGCCTCCAAATCTCCCAGTGACTCACTCAGGGAGAAGCTATCCTCTGTCACACTGTTGTCGGTAACCCCTGCCTCTCTCAGGTGCAATAATTTGGAAAATCCCTCAGTACTAAGGCTGTCTACTTGCCAGGTAATGGGACTTTTAAATGACTGCCACACGCTACCTGTACTGCACATCCTGCTGCTGCGCAACACAGTATCAGGAGATTATCCCCTGTGAATCCTTATCTTTACGTTGCAGTCGGGATTATTTCGCTGGGTGTTTTGGAGGCTGTAGAAGACTTGGTGATGTAATGAAAGCTCAACCCATCAAATTTTTTTTTTTTTTAAAAATGGACCCGGACACCGACTGGAACTCTATATTATCGAATGACTCCCCAGTGCACGCAAGTTAGCTGCAATAGCATCCTGCAGATTTATTCCTTTTGTAGCCACAGCTCATGACTCAGACAACTGGCACAACATAAGCAGCGCGCTGGATTCCTGAGCCAAGAAATGCCTCTGCCATGGCAGCACATCAGGTACTGCAGGTGACAGAGAGAGACGTGCTGTTAATTTCCTCAGCAGCAGCAGTTATATGCCAGCCAAACACACACTGAGTCAACTCGAAGTGAGGAGACTGCTTGAACCGTTTCAATCCGATATGCATAACGCGTGCGGGGGAATTAGTGTATTTATCAATTTCTGTGTGCGCATTTGCGTCCTTGTGCGTGTGTGTGTGTTGCTCAGAGGGATGCTTGACTCCCAATAGATGTCATTATTTTCCACTTTCAAGCTCTCGTCTCAGCGTGAGTGCAGAGGTATTTTTATTATTCCGTCTGTGTTATTTTGTGTGTGTGTGCGGCTGTGCGTGCGCCGGCACACGTGGATGAGTGCGTGGCGCGGGGAGGGAGGGCGGCGGGCACGTTTCTGTGTGTGTGTGTGTGTGTGTGTGTGTGTGGGTGTGTTTGTCTCTCAAAAAGTTCCAGACACTTTCTGGTGCTTTTCTGGTTCGCTGAAAAGTGCGGAAAATCTCATTTCCTACTAAGGTTTCTGCAACAAAGAAGCTACGGCGCGTCAAGTGTCACAGTGTCGGGGGAATCGGTTCAAGTCGCTGGCACAAATACAATCTTTCATCTCGTTTCAGGAGCGAGCTTCTGAATTAACTCTCGGTGTGTGGCGTGACTGCATATCAGGCTGGCAGGCTCAGGGCTCATGTGTTGGAGAGCGGGCCGGGATTCACCCTGAGAGGAGAGAGATGACAAGATCAATTACATCAGCAAAAAAAAGCTTGCAGAAGATGCTAAAAAAGTGTTTTTGTGACCTGGATAAAGGCAGCCGAGCGTTGCTGCGCCGCTGTCAGCAGCGTCCGATCAGCACCACGGACAGCGGCCTGCTCCCTGCACCAGGACTTCAGTTCTCATCACTGACAGTCGTCTCAGTTTTGACCAGTTAAAGAGAAGTTTAATGAATTCATCCGACGAACTGGACCCAGGCTGGTGTGGAACTGCTGCTCCCGTAGTAGAAATTATGTAAATCTGACAGGTGGAGGCAACTCAGGGGGTTGTCAGTGCTACTGCTAAAAATTTGCCCGAGTAGAAGAACTGCAACAAAGTCAAATCTCGCTGAGTCAAGCTGGGATGTGTTGAGTTAGTCCAAAACTAACCTTTTCAAAAGGAATGCAGTTTGGAGAATTTTCATATTTAAATTAAAATATCTCACACTGATGACTGCATGCAGCAGAGCCATGGATTACAAGATGAAAAAAATAAAAAAATACTGTTAAAACCCTTGAGCACGAGTAGAAGAATTATCTAAGATAAGAACAACCCAGCAAGTCAATCACAAAGTCATGCATGCTGTAAGAATTTAATTCTCAGGACACACACAACTTCATAAATACATTTATACAAACTGCAATATGACTCACTCACATGCCTCCAAATAGGTGGAACCTGCACTAATCTGCTCTTCAGGAGGTGAGTGTTGGTAACGATGGTGCTTACACAAGAGGACCCTGTGCTTCCGTCTAGAAATCATCAACACATACTCAGAGTTCAACACACGGGAAGGGTCAGATAGGATCCTGTTAGCCGAGCCGTAGACTGCTCAAAAATGTATTGGGGGGGAGGTGGGCGTGGGTATTCCCATGATCCTCCCTTCTCGTTTTCTGTAGCTAAATTCATTCAATTTATTTTTAATGAATATTTCTTTTTAAGACCACATAGAGTGAATTCCGATCAGATGTGTGAATGTATGAGTGAAAACCAGTGGGGACTGTAGATGTATCATTTATTGATTTAGTTCCAGTTTTTCTCAGCTTTAATGGTCTCTTTAATGAATTTAATTAACATGTATTTTCATTAACTTGGACCAAGAAAAGCAGCAGAAAAATGTACTGATGTATTAACCAATGAGAAAGTATTCATTTATTAAAGTTCATTTAAGGACGCTTTTTCTTATTTTTTTTTCCCCTTCAGTGTTTTATATAGATGCCTGTGCATGTGAGAGGTCTTGAAAGTTACAAAGGTCCATGTCCGCACCATTAGAAGCTTGTTTTTCCCACAGAAAACACTGCTCCTGAAATGCCTCATCAGTAGTCTCGCCTTTAATTCTGTGACTTTGTGACTAACTAGCGGCTAGTTCAGCACCTAAGAACAAAGAATTTATTTAGCTCAGCTGCTCTGTTGTTGTCGTTAGCAGTGCCGGCTCAGGCATGTGTGAGCTGACCAATCAGGGCAGACTGGGTAGTCAGGAGGGGGATCTTAAAGAGACAGGAGCCAAAACAGAGAGTTTCAGACAGAGGGAGAATACAGAGCTGTAGCCAACAACAATATGAGACAAGTGATGTGTTTTTTGAGCACTAAAGCATGTAAACCCATTCTAGTAGTAACCCAAAATAAAATCATGAACCTGAAAATGAGCATTATATGTCTCTTTAAGTCATTATGAGTCATTGAGCTTCTCAGCTACAACAGGGCTGCTGGAGCTGACGGAAACTCCACTGAATGGATTGAACAGACTTTCCTGCTCACAAACCACGATGGAAATTTTTGTTTATTACATTACATTCATTAACATTTCTCAACAGCCCAAAATCACATTTAGAAACATTTTAAAACCTCCTTTTTTAAAATTCCTTTATTCCTTTTATTGAAGAAACTGAATTCAATACTTCCCAGGGCCGTCAGACACCCTGTATGAAACTACAGCATCCAGTCATCCTTCCTGGTTATCAGATTTTACTTATTGGTAACACCAAATTAGATTTGGGGGAAAATATACCCGGTCTCTGCCAGATGCACTCTGCTCTGTCCTCCCTGTCCACTTTTATTGCAGTCAGCTCTTGTATTTCATCCCCTAATAACTTCATAGTTTGTGCTAAGAGTCATTCCTGCTCTCTGCCACACAAATTAAATGAAATAAAACTCAATGTCTCTACTTTCATTTCAGTTAAAGTCAAATCAAATAAATGAGGCTCCCTGCTACCCACAGCCTTCTTAATGTTTTTATGAGAGCGTGTTCCATTAAAAAAACGCACCCATGACTCAATGAGTTGTTAAGATTTTTATACAGTGCTCCAAATCACCTTTCACTGTATTTCCCATGGGTGCAGTGGTGACTTTTACAAACCTCTTACAAACGGGAAATGCCCTTTCACCCTGTCCTTACAATCCACTTTCTCTGTCCTCTCCCCCCTCGGCTGTGAAAGCTGTGGCCAATTTGATCCCGAGCAACTCCCTCCAGCACTGAGAGAGATAGAAAGAGACAGACAGAGAGAGACAAAGAGACACTGGGAGGGCAGCGAGATGAAGAGAGCAGCAGTCGGCGGAGAGAAAGGTATAAAAGTGAGACAAAAGAGAAGAGGAGGCACAGACGGAGAGAGATGGATAATGAGGACAGACAGAGCAGAATATTTCACCACTGGTATATTTCACACTTCACATAATATTTCATTCTTACCGTCAGATTCCCGGGTTTGAGATTCTACCCAGGCCAGACAGATTGACAGACTATTTTTCATCAGCCATGCGTTTCCTCCCCGGCCCCTGCAACTGTGAACCTCTCCCTAAATGACGGCTATAAATCCTCCACAAATCCACATACATTTCTGCCATATTTCTGGTGACAGCTGATTATTTCTGCGGCGGTTAATGTGCGTGTTCACCACTACAGTGTATTAATCTTTGTAGCATAATCAAATCGATGGAGCCATCAGTGCTTCGTGGGTGCATGTTGATTGAATATAATCAAGAACGAGAGGTCATTTAGAAATCAAAAACAAGTTTCCCGACCTGAGAAAACTCATGATTTATGAAAAAAGGTATAATGTGGATTTTTACGTGGCTCCGGCTGATTTGACTATTCATAGCTGTCAGGCTCGGCCTCTTGTTGCTACACCTGTCAAGCGCCTGCATTTTACACTCATAATGGAGGCCAATTTATCATCAATATTCATAATGATAAAAAAAAATTCAGATAGAGCACATCTGAGTAGCACATGTGGCGTGTGGAAGCTAAGTCCACAGGAAGAGCGCCAGGCTTTGAAGCCAACTTTTGTCGTGGCCAGACTGAATTTACAGCATCATGTGATGCACTGCAGCCCAAAAATACTTTCTTTTTTTTTAAAATTTAGATAACATTGTGAAAGAAGTGGCTGGAAAGACCCGTTTGACTATCATAAGTTAAGCATTTGGACCAATAAAATTGGGAAAGTCAGAAACCAGAAGTTAGCAGGCTCAGTCGGCGGAAGTCTTGAAGGCGCACGCTCTACGGGCCCCACAACACGTAAGATCCGGGTCATTGTATGGCCCAGAGGTCGAGCCATTTTGGCTCCAAAACGCCACTCAGCAGCTTTCATAGGAATGAATGTGGCTCCGCCTCCAATGCTGCGTCCAGATTTTAATTTAACATCCTTAGTGGAGGCCTGTTGTAGCACAGCATAGTTTAATCAGTCAATAAAGCCCCTTTGAATTGCACTTAAAAAACACTATGCTACAACAGGCAGCCACGCACCACCATCCACAGCAATCACTGACTGTCTAACCAAGCCTGGTCAACATAAAAATGTCTGGAAACGTCCCCACAGACTCAGACTGCGGTCTCCTGTTTGTTAGCCATGTGGGTTGTAATAAACACCACCGTGAAAAACCACACGTGAAAGTCTACTGATAAGCATGTAATGTGAGCGTGATACGTTTGGTACAAATGACGACCTCGGACGACGTATCTGTTGTCTGTAGAGATGTCAGCCGCTATCATAAAAGACTTCTTGTTTCAAAATGATTATGAATATTGATGGTAAAATCTTCCTCCAATATCAGTGCAAGAATGGAAAGCTTGGCGACTGAGCTGCAAATCCAAGAGCAGGAAAGAGTCAACGTTAGCCTAAACTCTGACAGCATCCAGGACTGGCTTTCAAACGACAGGGTAATGCTACTACGTGCTGTAACAGGGCTTTTTTACACACTGGCCCTTCTGGTCTTTAGTAACTGTAGAGCAAATGAACACACTGTTAAATTCATCATTTTTCTGTCGTTTTTGGTTTTGGAAAGACTAACAATAGGTCTACATAATACCCTCAAAACCCTTTCAGCGCTTAGTACCTAAGATATATTAGGATTCACAAAATACTCTCACCTAATGGGACAGTCAAGAAAAAAAGAAACATATGTCTGAGCGCCAAAATCCGCCCGAGAAATCATAAATAGCGAAGTGAGATTATTATCATGATGAGCTGTCTGTCCTGTGTGACCTTTGACCCCGATGCCCCCCCCGAGGCCGCGGTATCCCCGGAGTCTTCATTATTCTGTGCTGAAAGAGCAGAATTAAGAATAACTGTCTACATTAGATGTGATCTAGTCTTTTAAGTGCATTGCCGTGTTTTCATCCTTCGCCGCCCACTCTCTCGCCGAGGAGAGGTGAGCAGACCTTCTCGACAGCGCTCAGACCTCATGATGCTTTAATTCAGTGTTGGAAAAACATCAAACTGTTTCATGGAAAGGTAGCTGCTCCTCTAGGCATATCTGAAAGTCTAAGTGCTATTTAAACATCAGTCACTGACAAACTATTTACAATACTCCTGTATAATTACTACAAACAAATAGCCGGGAAGATTGGTAACCTGAGCCCTCGCACCAGTGATGCTGTCACCGCTGATGTTTTCTACATTAAGATCGTGTTTCCCTTGAAAACCAATAAACTTCAAACCTTTTTTAACAGTGAGCAACACGTCCTCTCACTTACAAAGATGTTCCCACTTCAGACAAATACTTTGTCTTCTCCTTTACTGAAGAGGATAAACAGCTAGAAAGCAATTCTCCATCTGTCTTTCACTCCTTCTACCATCTGCCTTTGTGAGAAACTCGCAAACACGGGCTTTGTTTGCGCTGGAAGAACATTAATCTCTTCCTGGTTTGTGTCATGAAGCGATCCAGTTTGACCCCGTGGCTCAAAATGTGAAATGCAGCTCGGGTCGAGGCTGCCAGTCCTCCTGCACACGCTCTCATTCAGTTACGGTAAATATCCCAGGTAGCCGGCCAGATTCAGACCGTCGCAGCTGAATGTTGGTGCACTAATCTGTGTGCTGGCATCGGGCTGCCAAATATTAGCCAGCGCTGGCCCATTTACGGCTGCCAGGTTTGGCTAAGATGTTGGGTGTATAGAGACGGGCTGAGAAACAGCTTCAGTTAGCAGCACTCACGCTGGTGTCAACACCTGGAAGACGAACAATGAACCTGCGGTGATTCTGGCATGTTATCCGTCTTGAGTCTGGCAGCCGGGCGAACAGGATTTAGGCTGCTGTCGGACGTTTTAGGCCACCTGGGTGTACTAATGCAGAGACTTACAGGAGCTTTAACCAATTAACGATGAATAAATATATATCAAAGCTGCTGTAAGCGTTATATATATAAATGATAATTAACTACATATTCCAACAGTAATCACTGTTATAAGGAGTGTTTGGTCAGCATCCCCTTTCTCTCATCCACTAAAAGAGAAAAGGAATATTCTGGTATCTCTGCCCACTTTATCAAATCAGGACAGAGAACTTGTGAACACGTAGAGTGCAGGATCCTCCAGTTGGCTGCTTTGTCTGGCGATTCCTGCTCCTTTATGTTCACGTGGTGACGTAGAGAGGAGGGAGGGGATCGCTTACTGCAAAACGGACAGGAAGTTGGCTAAAACGACCACGCTCACTGCAGCTTTACAGGTATAGTTCGGGTCTTTTGACGTGTGGTTGTATCCCTTGTCAGTGTATGACCGTAGATGACCTAAAATAAGGAACGAGTAATTGCTTTACAATGGTATTCCAGGACAAGGAAGGGCCGGGGCTAGCTGGTTACCGTGAACATGAAACACTCTACAGTGGAGGCCACCTCCGTGACCTGATGCTGCAGTCAGGCTGATAGGAGTGAAGACAAATTCACTTTTTTTGTCTCTTTGTGCCACAGGTTAAATTCAAACCCTGGGACACAGACAGACTCTGCAAACGGGGCGAATGCTCGACCAACTGAGCCGCTGTGGCGCCCCTCAATCCACTTTTTAGATCCACTTTTCCAAACATTCAAAGTCAACGCCACTAAATTCGGGGACACGTTTTTTTTTCACCGGACAGGAAATCATGCTGCGTGTCCGTGAGGTGCAGCAAAAGAGCTAAAGAACAAAACTGAACAACGGGGGGAGCCTCACTGCAACATTCAGTGCGTCTGTAGTCAGTCAAGCCCTTGGCTGGGCTGGTTAGTATGGAGATTCAGTGCTGGAGGTTAAATGAGGAGAAGACTTTCCTTTTGGGAGAGAACCAGGCGTCTACTCTGGCTCCTAACCACGTGAAATATTAACAAGGCCGGGGACTGTACAGCGACTGCACAGCCCTGGCCTCTGCACAGAGACGGAATAAAAAAGAGACTTTGTTCTAAAGAGAAAGAGGATAAAAAAAAAGAGAGAAGGGGAGCCACAGACGGAGGGATATTTTCTGGAGCTCTAAAGCCTGATGTTCTTTTGGAAAAAAGTCAAATCTGAAAATAAATTCGGAGGAAGAAAACCTGTGAACTCATACTCATTTGATGAGTCAGACGCGCGGCTGACACATCCGATGAAGTGATAAGCAGGTAATCAGCGATTTAAAGCAGATTATATCTTCAAGTAACCTTCTGAGCCCGGCTGCATGCGAGTCAGACTGAGCTCAGCACTCCGGCTGACTCTGACATGATGCAACAGACCTGCAACGGAGACACAGAAGGGGAGAATATGCAGAATACCCTGCTAAAATATGCATCTCTTCTATATTTAATCGTTTTCCTAAATCACATGTTGGTGTTGTTTGTCTTATGTGAGGGCTCTTAGTGAAGCAGCGGCAGACACTGACTCATTCCTGATGCAGCACAGAGGCTGCCCCTCGAGAAGTTACAATGATGCTCATATCAGCAAAATTGTAGGCCTTTTCAAACGCTGCAAGCGGCGACCGGGATCCATATTTGTAGTACAACAAGATTACTTGACATTTGTTTACCGGAGAATGGGAAACGGAGGGAGAACACAACGGAGATCAGGAGCGGAGAGGATATGAAACGCAACAAAGGATGCAAATTAGATTCCAATCTGCCATATTTCAAGTTCGGCTTCGCCACGTGTGTCAGCGTTTTTAATCTCGACGCCTCGCCAGCCGAGTTGCAACGGAAAAAAAAAAAAGCGTCTAAAGCCACTTAAAGATCTAATTTACCCTGTGAAGGAAGCCCAGACGTCTGAGGGGAGCAGGCTTCGACTTGAGAGCAGAAGTATTCTCCGGTAGACAGAGGCCAAATGAGGAAGGCTGATTGCTATTCTGAAACGTCGGCGTTGTGCGGGGAGGAAGACAAGGCCGGCGTGGAGAGAAACACTGACAGAGGAGGGAGACGTGAAGGGTGTGTGTGTGTGTGTGTGTGTGTGTGTGTGAGGGGGAGAAGGTGTGGAGAGAGACGTAGGCCACAATTACTGTAGAAATTCATTCTCATCTCACACACACACACACACACAGATATTGTCAGTGAGCCATCCCATCTTTTCAAAGACGATTTAAAAAGAGATTAAAAGGGAGAACCAGATTTCTCTACAGTCCTCCGTTGCTATGGCGATACAAAAATTGAGTCTCTCCCTCTCTTTTCCCCCCCTCTCCTCCCTTCTTATGGTCAAATCATCAAATCAACATGTAGGTGCAGTCCTGAGCACAGAGGCAGGCTAACTGCAGGGCGTGTGTGTTTGTGTGTGTGTGTGTGTGTGACACTCCTGTTATCTTGGCTCACTAAGCCGCCTCCCTCTCGCTGTTGTCGTCGCCTTTATGCGTTGACAATGAGGCCGCCTGAATGAACCAGACCGCTGTGATCTCATGTGAGGGGCTCCCTCGCCCCGCCGCCGCCGCCGCTGCAGTCTGAAAAACCTTGTATCTCCACAGGGCCTGTTTTTTTCGAAGGGACAATGACAATTAAATCCCACCAGTTATTATGAACGGATCCTATCATCATGTGAAACAGTTAGTTGTCACCTGTTTAATTAATCGCCGACTGTCTTGAGATTAATCGGTTTGAGCAGAGGTGATTCTGGTCGGTCGGGGTTCGACGGGCGACAGTTTCCAGGGGGTCCCTCCAACCAGCGCCCATCACCTTTATGCAGGCTTGGGGAGTAACAGAATACATGTAACGGGATAAAGTAATTAGGATGCCAAAAAAAAGGGAACTGTATTCTGGTGAAGATACCGAAAAACTGAGTGTTCTTACAGAATACACACTCGTTATAACGATGAAATAAAAGTCATCTTATTTATATGTCTTTTCTCTTGTCTTTATTTTAATGTTTGGTGTTGAAGTAATTCAACAGTAACATGAAGTAATCAAGTTACCTTACTTTAATGTTGTGATACTTGGTTTACATTGCTGACTATATTATTTAACAACCCTCCCACCCCTGCCTTCATGTCATAAATAATCTTCAACAAAAAAATTTCCAAAATCCAAACATTTTTTTATTTCTAAAGTTCAGGTTTTGGAATTTTAAAAAACATCAATAACATGAAAAACTCGAACAATAAAAAACCTTGGTCAATAATTTAAATAACTTCAAAGATACAATGCAAGTTCAATGGGAATAACATGGTGGGGCCCCTGAGGGAGGTTTCCTCCGTTTGCAAATCATCCACTGGTTTTAGAGGGGGGAGGGTTTGTAGTTACTGCAGCTGGCACATTTTCAGAGTAAAGCTGCTGCTTTTTCCTGATGTTCCCATGTTTCTCCTGAGTAGTGGAGCTGTTAAGCTCAATAATCTTGCTTTTTATGAAAGAAGCATGAAACTTTCAGGGTTTGTTCTTCAGGACATAAGCTTTAATTTAAGATGTGGAGGCATTCTCAGTTTGACCCCTGAGGTCAGCTAGAGGTCATTGACCTCTGATATGTCATTTTCATGCACAAAATTGTAAATGTGTGTATCTTAGGATCTAAATGTGATAGAAATGTAAACCAAAGATGTATTTCCATGTATCTGGGCATGAGGAACTCATTTATGCCATTGATAGCACTCTAAGAGGTCAACATCATTAAGTGCAGTGAAGGTTAGTAGGAATGTGAGTGGCTTAAGGCGAGACACTATAGGTGAATAGGGTAAAAAAAATTAAATAATAGATATCACCATGAAACTTTCTCAGTTGATTACTCATATTAAGCTCAGAAAAAAATGTATTGCAAGTTTTTTGTATTTTAATGTTTAAATATGCAAATGAGGCCTTATCTCATTAAAAATGCACTAATTTGCATACATTTTAAAAAACGAAATCAGATCGTGTGATAAAGCCAGGCTCAAAATATTTTTTTCATTTTGTTGTCATATTAGATGGGAAAATAATTACAGAGGGGTTTATGGACATCTACTTCTGTTATCCTGACCTTCATGACCTTTTCCAAACATGCTGTTCAACCTGAGTTCAGAAACCTACATGAGGGTTCTAAATGTGAACACCTGATAACCTGATGGTGAAATCAGACGTGGGACACAGTGTCTCAGTCAGGAGACACTTTATAAACTCTGTCTCTGACTAACTCTTCATCGTTTGTTCCTTCTTGTGAATTCAGCAGAAGTTCTACATGAACTTCTTTCTGTCTTTGAGTAGAAACATGGAGTCTGTTTGTCTCAACGTGACGACACAACCGTGTGTGTCGTCACGTCGGTCCGGTGGTCTGATCGCTGACTGAGAACCTCATGACTGTGGGTGGAAGACCAGCTGGGATTTAGCTGATGTCTAGTCTCAGTCGTGGTCAGTGAAGTGTGCTCGCATGTTAGTGTAGTGGTCTGAACTTAGGAGGCAAAGACTTCAGTGTGCGAGTTCAAGTCCCAGTTGTTGATGCTAGTAAATGTTTTCTCACTCCATCACAAGTTAAATGCTGCGTCTGACCAACATGTTCTGCTCCATCAGGAGCGGTTTACTGTTTCAGGCTTCTAATGTAACGTTAGCACATGTTAGCACACGACAGTGAAACAGTAAAGTCTTGTGGTTTGGTTCAGACCTCGCTGAGGTTGGAGGAGTACGGAGCAGCAGGGTGACATCCTGATACAACGAGCTGCTGTTGAACCGATGTTTGGGCTGGGCAACGACCTGATGGAGACACAGACGGACAAACTGAGACAGCCTGGACACAAACTAAAGTTCAGGTTCACACACCTGATGTTCAGGTAGCTAAGTGTGTCGAAGGACTGTCCTCAAGGTCTGAGGTTGTGAGTTCGATCCTTGAGGCAGTCTGAGTTTTGAAAACAGTTCTTAAAAGAGTCAAAGGCAGGACACTCAGGTATCTGATGAGCTGGTCTGGAGGTTGTGGGTTTGAATCCTGACTCTTTATAAAGTTGCTGCTCAGAAGAACGAGTGAAAACCTCTGAGAGACTCTTTGTGATGTCATCCTGTTAGCTCAGCAGGGTGACACCAGGGATAGAAGTTCTGAGGTTGTGGGTTCGAGTCTCAAGGATTGAACTCACAACCTCAGGACTTCAGGACAATCCTACAACACACTGAGCTAATTGGACATCAGGTGCATGAACCTGAACTTTAGTTTGTGTCCAGGCTGTCTCAGTTTGTCCGTCTGTGTCTCCATCAGGTCGTTGCCCAGCCCAAACATCGGTTCAACAGCAGCTCGTTGTATCAGGACGTCACCCTGCTTCTACGTAGTCCTCCAACCTCCATCATCAAAGATCTTATAGTCTTAGGGTTTTCTTTTCGGTGGAACCGAATCATCAACGATCTAATAGTCTAAGGGTTTTCTTTTTGGTTAAACAATGATGGTGCTCAAAGGCTCAAAGGCTCAAAGGCAGGGCATTCAGGTATCTGATGAGCTGGTCTGGAGGTTGTGGGTTTGAATCCTGACTCTTTATAAAGTTGCTGCTCAGAAGAACGAGTGAAAACCTCTGAGAGACTCTTTGTGATGTCATCCTGTTAGCTCAGCAGGGTGACACCAGGGTCAGCAGTTCTGAGGTTGTGGGTTCGAGTCTTGATTGAAATATGAGGGTTGATGTTCAAAAGAGTGAAATCTGAAAGAAACAAAGAGCATCAGTCAGATCCAGTAGCTCAGGCTCATAGAGGCCTGGTCAGCAGTTCTGAGGTTGTGGGTTTGATTCTTATAAAACTCAGTGAAGTTTGAAGTATGGACTGAACAGCGCCCAGAGAAAGACAAAACATTTCTTACATTTCACTAAGAGTTCTGGATTTTATTGGAACAAGAGCCAGAATTCAAAACAACACATGACAGAAAGTACAAGTCAACGCAATTTCCACAATTTAATGGAAGAAGTTTAAAATGTAAATGAAGAATCTTTTCAATCAGTTTGAATCATTTTGTACAAAGTTAACTGAAGAAGCTGAAAGATTGATGTGACTGTGATCCTGTACAGACTCAACTGTTCAGCACTGACAATGTTTCTGTGACAGGAGGAGACTCTGCACACTAAACACCACACAGACGCACTGAGGAGGAACCAGAACTGAACCAGTAGAACCCAAATCCAGGATAAAGAGGTTCAGTGAATGTGGTGTTGAAGGTATGGAGGTGGATCAGTAACCCCTTTCACACTGGCGTTTGGGTGCGGCTTCTGTGCGCCAATTCTCGCATCCGTCCCAGTGTGAATCTCTCCGATGCGGCGAGGGGTGCAATTTCGCTCCGGCGCTGATACGCCTCTGGAGGTAGTGTCAGGGCCGCATTATTGGCGAGCCGAACCAGTGTGAACGGATAAGCCGGCGGCGCGTATCGAGGGCGTGTCGATCGGACGGTCGGTTAACTACACAGGTCCTTCACTCAACTTAATACAGAGAAATGTCCCACAAAGCAACGTTACAGGACCAAACAACAGTAACGTAGCAACTGTAACTGTCTTTAGCAACTTATATGAGGAAAAAAATCCCGCACATATGAGCGGAGAAGCCTCTGTCCTCCCGTCTGTCTGACCGACACATTTCTGCCCAAAAAACAGCGTCTGTCGGCGGCAAAAAACTTAAACTCACGGAGTGTTTGTGATGAAAATAAATCACCGCGACCGTCAGCCCTCCAGACCGAGACTTCAGTGAACTTTCCCCCGGAGGACAGCCTCCGTCCCCGCGAGTCAGACAGCGTCCAGTTTACTGATGGTGATGTAGGCTAATTATGTAATTTAGCGCGAAAAACGTAACTTTGTCACTTTCCAGGATGTTTGGTGGGTCAGGATCTCAATCACGACACATCATAACAGCATCCATATGATTATAAACTATCCGCGGGTTTAGATTGACAGGGGGACACCGGGGAAACACCTTGAAAACACACCTACGTCATCATCATGACGTATACCGTCACGCCTCTTTAGGAGCCGCAGCGCCGGCTTTCTGTGTGAATTCACGTCGGTTCGTCTTTAATGCGGAGCTGCTTCGCTCTGTGTGAATCGCTGATCGGCGGAGAATTGCCGAACTGCCGCTGCGGAGATAATGCGGCTTCTCCTGTGTGAAAGGGGTTAGTGAGTCAGAGGAGACTCTGTAGAAGGACAGAGCGCCAGCAGGACAGTCCACATACACTGCTACTCTACCAGAGGAGGAGGAGGAGGAGGAGGAGGAGATGAATGTTTGTCTGTTATTGTGCCTGGCATAGTAACGACCACCATCAGAGCACCACAGACTCCAGGACTGATCATTGTATCCAAACACACAGTCACTGTTTCTGTCTCCTCTCCTTCTGATTCTTCTGTAACTCACTGATATAGCGTTGGAGCTGTTAAGCTCAATAATCTTGCTTTTTATGAAAGAAGCATGAAACTTTCAGGATTTGTTCTTCAGGACATAAGCTTTAATTTAAGATGTGGAGGCATTCTCAGTTTGACCCCTGAGGTCAGCTAGAGGTCATTGACCTCTGTAATATGTCATTTTCATGCACAAAATTGTAAATGTGTGTATCTTAGGATCTAAATGTGATAGAAATGTAAACTAAAGATGTATTTCCATGTATCTGGGTATGAGGAACTCATTTATGCCATTGATAGCACTCTAAGAGGTCAACATCATTAAGTGCAGTCTTTTTTTTTATAATTAAAGTATTTATTACATTTTTCAACATATAATACAAACACTTACAAACAACCGAGACAAACACCAGAAACAAATGGACATCTACTTCTGTTATCCTGTAAATCAGAATATACTGTCAATAGCCAGAGTTTTTAGAAATAATCGTTTTCTGTGATAAAATCAGGGTTTTCGTGTCAATGAGAGGCCAAACCACATGGAAATATCTGCATTTTCCCTTCATGTAAACAGGATCTTATTTTCCCACAGTTCTGGGGTACAGTACAGGGTGGGGCAATGGGTGTGGCATGGGTGTGGTCTCAGAAGTTCTGCTACATCTCTTTTTAAATGGACTTCAAGAAAAGATTCAATGGCGCAACTATACTACTAGTCTGCTGCTTATCACTCTGTACTGTTGGACAGTCAAAGGAGAAAGTGAGAGAGAGAGAGCAGCACACAACCTTTTAGGTTCCCAGGTGCCGGAACTTCTGAGAAGAAGAAGAGAACTCTCATTGACACGAAAACCCAGATTTTATCACATTTGCCGTCCTTTTGGTGGCTCGCTCCGCGGATTTAGACAGGAGGCGGCAAATTGGTGGTCTGTTTTGTTCAACCAATTTTGCGCCTCGGAGAGTACACTTATTTGCGCCTCCATTGCAGTATAAATCCGAGGCGGCAATGTGGTGGCATATCCTGAGGTTGGCGGATGTGTCAATGACGTGCACTGCTGCGCACCCACAGCCTGGGAGTTTTAAAACCAGTAAACAGCTGATCACAGCAGTCAGTTCGTCACTTCATCCACGAAGTTGAGCAGCTGGAAAGCCGCTGAGATCCGGGAGATGCTAGTGTCTCCTTGGTCTCTGTAGCTGTCTTGGTTGTCGCCTTGTTGTTGTAGCGGCAAGCTAATAGTGGTCGCTACTTTCAAATTAAAAGCCCCCCGCTAAGAACCCAGTTCTAAACTCCGACGGGGTGCAATGTAAAGCTCTTATTTTGAAGACAAATTCGACCTGCTTCTCTTCAAGCCCAACTTCGTGCTTCACGTCACGTGACATGTTTACGCCTACCCCAGAGGAGGAAATGTGGTGGCTTTTTTGAAAAGGCGTATTACACCTCCGTTTTAGATAGAAAAGGTGGCACATTGCAGCATTTACCTTGTTGCAAATCTCCCCTCTACATTCATCAAACACATAAGAATGGGCACAGTTTATGCAAACAATGTAAACAACAAACACAGTGATGATAATATTCATAAATGTACTTAATTGCCACTCACGCTGACCCCGATGTCCACAGCGTGTCGGAGCTATCGCACACCTTGCTCGTGTTACAAATCTATAGGAATCGGCAAAAATACATAAACACTCGTTATGAACCTTCGTCGGTTAGCTTAATCACAATCTTATTAACTGATACTAGTAACCATTCTTGTGCTTTATCGATGTTAATAGGGATATTTATCACACGCAAAATCAAAATACACACCTCAGCAGTCCGTCTTTCACTCCCGCTACTTCCGTGTAACTATATCTGCCCGGGAACTCCGTGATCTCCCATGACCCCCCCGCGATCTCACGCAACCGAAATAAAAAGAAACTGCTAACACAGTAATAACTCCATACAAGATAATAAAAGACTGTCTTAACAGTCTTGGTCTCTTGTTCACCTGGCTACACACATATAGCTTATAAGGTTTATAGTTATCGTTGCAAAACGTGCCAATATGAGAGGCCATCAGAGGACTCTCTTCTCAAAAAGGTTTTTTGGGATCCAAAACATTTGCCTGGTTTGCCAGGAACAGAGCCAAGAAAAAGTCAGTTGATTCTTAAATGTGATTATTATCTGGTGTCTTTACTCCGCTATGACAGCTGACTGAACATCTTTGGGTTTTGACAAAACGAGACAATGGAGGAAGCTGTCTTGGACTTTGGGAAACAGTGATCGACATTTTTCACCATTTTCAGACACAGAACAAACAACAAAGTGATTATCAAGAAAATAATCAACAGATGAGTCCACATGAAAGTAATGGTTATATCTGTCAAGCACCAGCAACTTTAATACATGAAAGTATCTTATAGCTGCTTCTTGCCAAAGACGTTTGTTTTTTTGTTTTTTTTAAAGGAATAGCTCAACATTATTCGCTGTTTCTCTTTCTGCCTCTGAGCTAGGTGAATATATCCGCACACATACCAAGTGTGTGTGTGTGTGTGTGTGTGTGTGTGTGTGTGTGTGTGTGTGTGTGTGTGGTGGATTCAGAGCCAGGAGGCGGATAGTTTAGCATAAAGACTGGAAGCAGAGGGAAACAGATAGCCGGGCTCTGTCCAGGTTGATTTAAAAAAACAAAAAAAACAACCTCTTCCTGCCAACCAATGAAACAACTGGTGTTTTGCATCTTTGGATTTTTGTTTGTGAACAGATTAAACAATGAGCTATGATGAGCTGTACGCACACTTGTTTTCCTGTGGACGAAGCCAAGCTAGCTGTTTTTACCAGTCTCCCAGCCAAGCTTGTTATCTGCTGGCTCTTTGATACTATCTCTATATCTTATTCTTTATCATATCGACAGGGTTTCAGTCTTCTCATGTAGGCAGACTCTTGGCTGGAAAGCGCATAACCAAGGCTTTGTTCAGACGGGCAAGCCCTAAATCCATTTTTTGGCATATCCAGATTGTATCTGGATTGATATTAGGAAGTCCGAGTAGCAAGTAAGCACATGAAGTGCAATTTTTGCAAATCCAATCCAAGCCACATTTCCCAAAAATTGGAAAAAGGAAATTGTCACTTGGCCACTCATATCAGGTTCCCAACCATCTTTTGTGTCAGTCGGGGTGTGACTCACAATGGCGATGTCAAATCCAGAGAGAGAGAGTGTCAGAGCATCAGAGTGACTGAGCAGAGCCATGGAGCTGCATCTTGACACGACTCGACAGTGCGATCGCTTGGAGAGCGCGTGGATCGAAAACCACTTGCGCTTCCGCGTTGGAAAGCTGCGTCACCAGCAGACGATGTAGGCATCAGGGAGTTGCTGATGCCTACGTCGTAGCAGTCGGGCAACCCATGCAGACATGTTGGTGATGTCTGGACCAGAACATGAGGATTTGCCTGCTGTCAGAACATCGCCCAACTGACTCCCACACTTTTTGGAATAGAAGCGCTTCACACTGAGTCTCACCGTGACATGAATATATATCTCATAAAAAATATGAAAATTATGAAAATAAAAGCTGCTGAACGACGCGAACACTCTGTCTCCCTAAAGGAAAACAGAACAGAAACAAGTCCTGCAACGTCAAGGTGTTTTAGAGAATATCTGTACTCTACACTTGATGATGTGCCAAAATGAAACACAAACCGGGACATCGTTTCTGGAGGGGAAACATTTCTGTTGATTTTTTTCCAAATTCATTTTCTTTTTCTTTGCTTTCAGCACCACAGACAAATTCTATTCACGTCACATCCATTGTAATTTGGCCCTGGCACAAGTCTCCGCATTGAATATCTCCAAACCTCAGCGAACGCAACCGCAAATGTGCATTTGGCTGCGCTACTGGAAGTTATTGGGAAAAACTGTTTGGGATTTAAGTGACATGATCCTTTAAATACTTAAAGGGGTGGGCCTTGATTGAGAGAAATAGAAATAAATGTGCACAGTAAAGAAATGAATGAAGGGAAAAGTCTTCCATAGGATGAAGTCATGGTGTAAAACAGTGTAGATATGTATATTTTTAGTGATATTAATACCATCGGGTATCAGCTCGCTCGCTCCAGTGGGTCATTCGGTTTCCTGTATCAGTGTGCGGCTTTGGCTTTAGAACAAGTGTCTGGTTTCGTTGTGTTCGAGACTCACACCGTAAAAAACAAGATTAGACTGAACTACTTCCCACAAACACTGAGGGCGTCCTCTGAAAGCAACGCGAGTATACTGATCCCTCCAGAAGACTCGCCGGCTAAATTTAAACTTCAGAAGCTTCAGGGCAGAGGAGAACAATGGGACGCAGGAAACAGAGGGGGAGAGGAAGGTAAAGGGGGGTGAAGGTGGGAGGAAGAAGAGGATGGAAGAGGAAGAGGGAAAAATGCAGACAGAGCAGAGATAGCACGCTGATATTTTGACCTTTGATTTAAACGTCAGGTTTTTATTTGGGCGACCAAAAATACATCAAGGTCTGTGGATTCTCAGGAAGATGTTTCTTTCTTCTTAAAGGCTTTACATTAAATCAAATACAGTGTTCTTATATCACCGATAATGACATCAAAGGGTTGAATATTAATCAAATCTTAATGTTATAACCCAAATAAAGCTGGCAGGTCGTTTGCGAGGCGCTGACCCAAGTTGAAGACGAAGTTGTTTATCTTCCCTCCGAGTCTGCACTTCAGGGAAGACTGAGAGTGGGATATTAAGTTCAGATGGAGTTGAACAAGTCGAGCATCAAAGTTACGTGTGACCCAGTTTTCTCAAATGAAGGTGCTCAAAGCAATTCCCTGAAAAAAAAAGTATTCATTCCATCTGGTGAATCTATCAAAAGGCAAGACAATCTGAAGAAAAAAACGAAACGAAAACAAAACTTCCCGGATCCATTAATAATCGAGACGCAGCGGCGCTCAGAAGCAGAGTCGGCGAGCAGAGCAGCAGAGCAGGTGCTGTGGAGACGGTCCTAATTGACTAATAATTAAAATAGGCTTTTACTGTTGTCAACAGACATTTGGAAGCATTAACAAACAAATTGATAAAAAAGGACAAGTGCAGCGGGGAAGTGGCCAAACACAACTCAAGCAGGAAAAAGAAGAATTAAGTTGGAAAGCAGAGAGGCAACTTAGATAATCAGGAAAGAAGTTCGTAAGTGATCGCTGGAGAGTTTGTATACATTTACATTTAGGGCGTCCAAAGCAACTTACAGTGATTCATACATACACCGATGGAGGTGGCTGCCATGCAGCACATCAGGAGCAGTTTGGGGTTCAGTATCTTGCCCAAGGACACTTGGACATGCAGACCAGGGGAATCGAACCGATAACAAGACACTGGCTCTACCCCTGAGCCACAGCCACCCATACTGAGTTAATGACAACTAAGGCGCAGGTGTGCATGTTGGAGACTAATCAGGGAAAGGGAGGCGAAAAAGTCACTGAGGGTGGGAGAGGAGGAGGGTCCAAAGTAACAGGAAAAGTTCGAGACATCTCAGTCAGAAGAAACACAACAAACATTCCTTCTTGAATTAATCAACTGTAAAATACTTTTACTAATTGGCTTGTGAATATTCTCATTCATCCAGGTCATAGTTATCTCAAGGAAATTGAATCGAATGCAACTGAAAAAAAACAAAACAAAAAACAAAACAAAACAAAACAAAAAAACCCAAATCCAGTTGCATTCGATTCAATTTCCTTGAGATACTTTTACTAATTGTTCAGTCGTGCACTCTGAATGTTGATTTTTCGCTCCAAGGCCGTGTCTTCCTGGCAACAACACACCCCGCAGACCTTCCATAAAACACAGAAACAATATTTTTCTGGCTTTCACTGGAACACTTTGTTTTCCCAAACAGTCGGTTCTTACTGTGCCCCTGAACAAAACACTGCAGCATGAAACAGATTCAAATGTGAGATATTCAATAACAGCGCAGACTCTGCCTCTGCTGCATATACGCTCAGTAATGTGACCCTGCTGTGAATCACTGGACTTAAGCTCTCACATGTCACCGTGAAGGGACGAGGTCAGGAGCGGTTGAAGTCACATGTCGCTGTGGCAGTTCACGGTTCAAAAAGGCAGGAGTAAAGCTGCCATGAACCATAAACCTCAGGGTTTTTTTTAAACAAGGTGTTTACTGCCTGCTGAGGTGGAGAGCCGCTCTGACTGCTAATTTACGGCGCTGTTGTTGTTGTCGTCGATTCTGGAATTTCCTCAACCGGTTTAAGACTTCTTGCTCCCAAAGCGTCAAATGCAGCAGCTTGGTCGTGGATGGGTCAGACAGTAGGTTTACCTCTGGAGAACGGAGAAAGAGTCAAGGGTCATTTGTTATTTATGTTACATAAGTAAGTTAATGTACGGAAATGATGCGATGTGAGTTACATGAATGGACTAAATGCATTTCTATGATGCTTTTCCAGTCTGCTGACCGCTCAGAGCACTCAACACTTGTCCCGTTCACCCATTCACACACTGATGGCGGAGGCTGCAAGGAGCCAACCTGCTCATCAGGAGCAGTTTGGGGTTCAGTGACTTGCTCAAGGATACTTCGATTTGCAGCCGAAAGGAGCAGGGGAACTGAACCAACAACTTTCCAAATTACTGGACGACCCGCTCTTCCTCCTGAGACACAGCCGGCAGTCATATATCAGTTATGGAACTAACGTAACGAGGCTGGAAGCAATTATTTTAACCCAAAGAAAGATCGGACAAACATTTTTTCTGACAGGTCTAACATTCATGTGAATGTCCCCTCAGGTCAAGACTTTCTGAGCGCTTGATGATGCTGAAACAGGTTGGACGGAACTTAAAGATTGGGTTGATGGTAAAATCTATATTTAATACATTTCATGGCTTGCACTGTCTATCTCTGTTGCTTCTCCTTGTCATTCACACAGAGGACAGCTGTCAATCTGTTGTTCAAATGCAAAACATCGCCCGTGTTGCTCCCACATTCTGACTTGATGCAACACGAATGCACCGAAGTCGGAATAACGACTCTCAGACTCAGGACGTTGGACCATCTGAGCAGCACGATGAATGCAGCATAAGCTCTTTTCTTTTTACCTCCTCACCCCAAGATTTCTCAAAATGTTGAACTTGTAGTCTTCAGCCCCAGCAGACAGATTTAAGTGACTTCACTTGGACCAACTTATCAGACCTCCTGCAGCTCCATCTGCAGCCACAAAAGGCTTTATGCACATTTTTCCCATAATGCAGGAGCGCTCCCCAAGACCTGTCAACAAACTTTCACGAGATAAATCCGTTCCCCTTTTCTGTGAGTTCACAACTCGGCAGAGAAGTCCGTATGCTCGGATTTAGCCTTGGAGATTTTCTTCCAAGTCAACACTGTGTCGAGCTAATCTAACTACTGTACCTCTTACTGCTCAACCTCACTCACCAGCTCCAGCTTCTGATGCCCAGAGAGCTGACATTCAATGTTCCAGGCTTCCACTGCCAAGTCCCACAAAGCCTGAATCTGTTCCTGATCCTGTTTCTGTGCCTTGCAGATGGCAACTCCACAAGGTAGTGATCCTGCCTGGTTTTTCACCCGAGAGTAGCACTGCCAGTCTTGGCTCAAGGGCGCTGCTGTTCCTACTGCGAGAGAGGTCGTCTCACGAACCGGTCAGTGGAGCATTCATGAGGAACCGACACGACAAAATCTTCTTTTATTTAGACCTGTAACATTCAAGCAGCAGAAATCAGAAACAGACTGAGGACGGGGTCACAGGAGGATTGGGTCTGATTTAAGCCCAGTTCACCCCTCATGGCAGCCAAAGGAGATCTGGGAGCTCGGTTCAAATGTAAAGCTCCTCTCTAGCTCCTGCACCTAACATTTCCTCCCATAGACTTGTTACTTCTGCTTTTGTTTGTCCTCTTTGCAAAGTACTGACATCAACACAGCAAGTTGTTGCATCACAGTCTCTATTTTGTTTAAATCTCTTCCCCATGAGCTCATATTCTGTAGTGTGTGCAAGATTCTGATTTCAAAGTCGGTTAGGATTTTAAAACTCCTGTCATGTGAGCAGCAGAGCAAGTGGTGCTTTGGGAATAAACAGTCCTAATTAAGCTAAAAGCGGTTTTCACAGTTGTCAACAGACATTTTACAGAATGACCAAACAAACTCAAGCAGGGCAAAGGCAGGAAGGATGTGGCCCAAAAACGCAGAGAAAAGGAGCAGAAGGCAACTCAAATATGATATAATAACATCATATAACACAATGTATATATAACATAACATAACATCATATAACACAACGTATATATAGCATAACATAACATAACATATATAACATCATACAATATAACATATATATAACATAACATAACATAACATATATAACGTAACATATATAGAACATCATACAATATAACATATATATAACATAACATAACATATATGTATGACATGATATATTGTAACACAACATGTATATAACGTAACATATATAACACAACGTATATAAAACACAACATAATACATACTTAACGTAACATATATAACATAAAATAACATACCATATATATAACATAACCCATATATAACAAAACATATATAACTTGACACATATATATAACTAAACATAACACATATTATACACATATATAACATGCCATATATAACATTACATAACATATATATAAAAACATATTACATATAAAACATATATAACATAACATAACATATAACATAACATATACATATATAAAAGATAACATACACATATATAACATGAGATAACATATATAACCTAACATATATAAAACATATATAACATAACATATACATATATAACATATATATAACATAACATATACATATATAACATATACATATATAACATGAGATAACATATATATAACATATACATATATAACATATATATAAGATAACATATAGATATATAACATGAGATAACATATATATAACATATATATGACATAACATAAAATATATGACATAACTTAATATAAAATGACCTATATAAAACATACAATAATGTGCAGGTGTGCATGTTGGAGTCCAGTCATTAGAGTGACAGCAGGATGGTTTTGTGCTACAGCTGGACAGGTGAGGAGCAGGGTCTGAAATAACAGTTTGACAGTTTGGTCAACAATATCTTTATTAATTAATTGTTCAGTCGCGCATTTTGAATATTAATTCTTCATTCCAGGGCCTTGTTTTTCTAGAACAAAACACCCTGCAGATGTCCAAAACCTTTTTTTTTTTTTTTTTTTTTTTTTTACTTTTTCTTTTTTTTACATTTTGTGTCTCATTATGGTCCAAAAAATCAGTTTTTAAGCAATTTTTTTTAACCTTGACAGAAATACACTGTGCTCCTGGACAAAACACTGCAGCATAAAAAAATATATAAATTTAAATATAGTCAATAACAGCAAAAACACCACACAAATTCAACTTCTGCCATACACACTTAGTGAATTATATTGTGATGTGATGTGCATGTGGGGGCAACTGTTATACAAGTGGGCAGCAGGATATTACACAGCAGGAAGAGTTAGTTAGAGCAGAGACAGTGGATCATACGGTGGCCCTGAGGGTCAAATCACAACATTTCACAAAACACAACATTAGAACAGTGTTGTCTTGTTTTGTGAAATGCTGCTTAGTTTTCTGAAAGCTGTATTTGTGTTTTTGTCGCTTGGTTTACTGAAATGCTTTCTTGTCTTGGGAAATGTTGTCATGTTTTCAGAAATGTGTTTTTTGACCTTTGGGGCCGCCGAGGATAAAACTGTGACAAGTCAAGTTCAGGTGAAGTGCTGGAAGAACACCTGAATCTAAAGCCAGGGAGGCAACAAACACCCAAAACAGATTCAATCATGATAACAGGCGAGCTTTCTTCCCTTTTCTGCCGTTCAGCAAGCAAGCGTTTTTACAAAGACAAGACAGGCAGAAAGTGTCTTTATTTTTCTTCAATCAGACCTGACAACATGAAATAACATTATTATTATTATTATTATTTTTACAACTGGCTCGCCTTGCTTTGGCTTTGCTGGTAAATGTGCAACTCAGAATGCTCCGAGCAGAGGTCTGAGTTCAGATCTGTGCAAATCTCTCCAGCGCTGTGTCATATTTATTTTAGCAGCCGAGCAGATAGAGATAGCTGCCGCTGCTGACTGCTGCTCAATAATAGATAACCCCTTCATTGCTTTAAACAAAAAAAAAGCGCTCACTATTCATCGTTTCCAGCAGAGAGTTCTGTGAGGGAAAGATATAGGCGAATGAAAGAGACGGAAGCGGAGGCAGGGAGGGAAAGAAAGCATCACGTCGTCTTCATCTCCATGAAGTCCAGAGAACAAAACGCCTCACACCAGTGGACCAGCGCTGGGAGAAGAGGCGGTCAATTATTTATCCGGGGCTTGTTTGGGGAGGGGAGGGAAGACAGATTTGTGTTGCTGAGGTTGCGTGGAGATGACTCACTGCGTGCGACGCTTTCAGAAAGAATCTCTCCTTATCGACTCTCTCAACCTCCTTCTGTCACTCACCCGCTGCACCGGTGATGAAGTCATGCCACCACGCCCAGTGTTGTGCTGCTCCCCGCTGACACGCCTGGCCAGGCTTCAGTCTGTTACTGCTGAAAGCCATTAACCCCTGAAGCAGAGGGTCGGGGCGACATACGATATCATTCATAAGACATGAGCTCCATTTACCACCTTCGTCTGGCCTGTTTCTCTAAAGGCGGTGAGACACGGGCGGCGCCATCGAGGAACGGAATTAAAAATTCATATTTTTCCTCTTACCTGTAGCACTTTTAATCCATCTAGATTGTTTTGGCGAGAGCTGCGGGTTTGGAGTTATCAGCCATTTCTCAAGAATGGAACTTGATAGCGCTGGTGCAAAAAAATATAGGCTTGAAACACTCAACAGCCTCGTCTCTTCTAGAAATCATGACCCAGTTACCCCGTTTATACACATTGAACTGAACAGTTTCACGCACCGCACAGGAGGAAGTGTGCGTCTGCTCATGGATGACATGCTCCTCGTCCGAGCTCGCCTCTCCTCCACGAGTAGATTGACACACACTTTCTTTTTGGCTGTGATACGGAAAGAAAATAGTCCCACAATTTAAAAGCATATCTTAAATGCACTGTGAATGCTCACAAAACCAGGAAAATATCAGCAGACTCTTCATGTCTTAATCGGAAAAAAAAACATGAAACGGCTCCATACGGCTCATCAGGCATGATCCAAGTCTCTGGAAGTCCTGAGATCCAAAATTCAATTCCTAAAAGGACGCAGAAACACTTTTAGCATAGCAGCTACTTTAAAGATTTCGGCTTTAAAAAGAGTGGAAATAATGTCTTTTCCAGTCAGTGTGGGATCTCTGGTCTGCATGTACTGGGATTATGTCAGGCGAGCAGTATAGAGCCATTTAGGAGTTGAGAAGAAAATAACTGAATTTTCAGTTTGGATGAACTTATCCTTTAATGGATGAGGCTAGCCTTATTCATTTTTTTTGGTGTGAATAGACCAAATATATATTTTTTTGTCTTTATAAATCTTGAAAAACAGGTCTTATAAACTGTATTTGTCATTTTGCACATAAAGTTAAGTTAACAGCGTTGCACATTTATTGAGGACTATTTTTAGCTGCGGATGAACACATGTTTGGTGCTGCAGTGAGTATTTACAGCAGGGGACGGTGTCTGTGGGATTGACTTCAAATAAGCAACAGTGCCACCGTCCATAGTAACAAAGGTGCACTCACCCAGTGAGACAGCGAGGCAGATTCTTGCATTTTTTTTTTTATTATCATTTTTGAACAAAACTGGAGCTCCATGGCAAAGAAGATCAGGTTCATATCAGGCTTTGGCTATGCAGACAAAGCTGCTTTGCCATTGTGCTCCAGTCTAAAGGTTTGTTCTTTTCTTCGTAATGTTGTCCTCATGGATCATCTTCATAAACAACCCACTCATTTTATTTCACTTTGTGAACCTAGTTTGTCTGCTAGCATGTGGAATCTTTCCCATCCTTTCAACACAAGTATTTTTCCCTTTCTGATTCTTCTTAACAGTCCAATGCGATCTTTGCACTTGAGAATGCCCGGGTCAAGCCCTTCTAAGGGCTGTTGGACCTCTCCATTACAGCTTTTGTTTCTCATGTGTATATTGATCTGCACCATCTGAAGGCTACATGTAACAAAACAACTGGTTTGAGGTGGTCATGTGGGTGGGTTGAGCGCGGGATCAGATCATGCAGCTGATGATCTGTGGGATCATTCGACTTCAGTGAAACGCACTGAGAATATATTCATTACTGTTCACTCACAGGCCACACTTGATTGTAATCAAATTTAATTCCCCGTCACTTAGCCGCAGTTAACGGGTTTATGTCAATTACACTCCTAACGTGTATTCATGGCACTCATTAGCAATTTGCGATAGTTCCTATGCTGCTAATCTGTTTCATATGAATTGATGGGGCTCTCCCTGCTCTGAATAATACACTGCAGCAGGCTCCACAGGCCGTCAGGTAATGGATTTCTTTTATTAGTGAATCTAGCTTTAAATGTGATTCAATTTAGCCCGCCTCGTGGGTTTTTCAGCTTTTGTACTTTTTTTTGTCAACCCGGCTGTGTTAAATGCCTCCGAACGCTCCGAGGAGAACGACACCTTTATCACTCAAAGTCGTCCTCGCAGGTTGTAAACTTTGCCATTTATCAACGGGGACTCACAGTCGCAAACACGGATCACTCGCGCATTTAAAAAAAAAACTGACTAACACCCTCATGAATGATTAATTTAGTCGGCTGGCGTGAAAGTGGAACTCATTATGGAGTTTTATTACCTTTTTTATTACTTCTCAGAATGCAGTTGTCTCCTGTAATCTACTGAGGGATTTATTATACAGTGTATCAGGTGAGATTTAGATTCAGCGTTGCCCCTGATAGTGGACATCAAGCACACGGCCATCCCATTATAGTTATGATTATTATGATTGTTATGATTACTATCATCATCATCATCATCATGATAATTATCACTGTTGTTATTATGATATTAAATATGACCTACCCAGATATCTGCCATGACCTGAGCAGACTTAAAATTTGCTAAGTGATTCGATGTTGGCTTTATTCCCACATTGGTTGGGGTCATGCGGACTTCACTGCTGTATGTGTAAACAATAACAACAATGTGAAGGCGACAAAATATGGAAATATGGAAATTGCCGTAAATTAGCATAAAGCTTTGTCGTATCTCAAATGTTATGTGTGCATTGCATGAACAAATACAAAGCTTTAATACACCCAAAAAGAAGTAAGAAGCAGAAGTAATCCATCAGTTTGAATCACGTCATCAGTCTAAAATCATATTTACGAGCAATTCTCATTAAATTGTTAAAATTAAATTGTTTTGTTTTATCACTTTAAACACAAAATGTGATAAAATAATGGTTGGTTTTATGAGCTGTATCTACTTTCTTCAGAGAGTTAAAGGTGCACTGTGTAGTTTTGGGGAAAACTGAATAAATTATATATAAACTGACCTTAAAGGACAACACAGCTTCATACTTTGTTTACATGTGGTGGACCCTGCCACCTTTTTACCTTATTTTCCTCTTATTTTTCCTTTTTTATTTTGTTTATTCAGTTATAGAGACAATAGATACCTGTGGGTTTGTGTTATTACCTCATTAATATTGTAAATATTAAAATTCTGACTTTTTTGAATTTCGTCTCCAAAAATGACATGCTGCCCCTTTAAATGATTGATATAACCCTCATCACGATCCCATATCCACGTGTTGGTGTTGTTCCTACAACGTCATAATTAATGTTGCTCCAGGACGATCATTGCAACTGACCAGTCATGTTATTGTGAAGTCATAGCTTTGCGACTTGGGGGCGAAAAGAATGAAATCATATGCACATGGAGGAAGTTAGTTTTTCTAACACGTGGTTAAAGTTATCAACAGGTCTATTTTATCCCAAACTATATTGTCCCTTACCTGACTAATGGGTTTTGTTGCCTAAACCAAACAAAACTAGGTATAAACTTAAAAAAAAAAAAAAACAAATAGTATAAGTCCAAATGTAATAAATCAGCCATATAACAATAAGTTCAACATGAGCACCACTCCCTTATAATTATGATGTTGTGGGAACAACACCAACACGGCGATATCAGATAAACCATAGAGCACATATTAAGCGACTGCTACCAGATGGTTAGCTTAGCTTAACTTAGCATAAATATGGGAAACAGCCTAAACATTCAACTTGCTCTTCCTGAAGGTGTCAAAAATGTCCAGACAACATTGTGTTTTTTTTATCTCGTTTGTTTAATCTGTACAAAAATTGTTCCGATAAACCTCCGTAATATACAGCGTAGAACGTGTACCATTCAACTTCCTCTTCTCTGTCCTTCGTGTTAAAGCCCGACCACGGTGTTAATTGATCACCGAAGCTGATCAGTTTGATTGATTTGTCTTCTTTATTGACAAACAGTGCATTGTAAATGTAAGACTCAGAAAGTTAACAGCTACAAACTCACACACGCACGATGTACAAACATTTTACTGTACACTGAACAGCACACACACGTTATATTACACACACGCACGCACACACGCACACACACACACACACACAGATGCACGGGCGTGCGCATACTCACATTATATTACAGCATTATAATACATTACAGTGGGATGCTCCGACTATATGAGCAGTAACACCTATAACAGTATCGCAGGTAAACAGAGAAAGGCAGACGCCAGCCGATCACTGGGCTGTTTTTTTCTTTTTTCCAAGAGAAACCATATACATTACATACACACTGAAAAAGTATGGCAGGCAGTAGGAACGAAAATAAGTTCAAATGAAACAGTTAAGAGGGAGAGGATGTTTTCTGTACGTCCAGAGAGCAAACACAGCCCGACCGTTTTAGTCCAGGTTAGTTTGGTGAAACACTGTCGATGAATAAACGGCTGAAATGAGAGAAGAAACCTTTGATTCTTTCGTCGAGGAGACCTTTACTTTCACTTGTTTTGGGATAAACGCCCTCCTTTAGAAAAACCCACAACAGACTGCTGCAGGGGTTTTTTGGTGTAAAAGTGACACTTGCCAACACATCTTTAAGAAATCCAAGTTAAAATAGTGAGTCTAAGAATAAAACGAGTGCCCGACCGGCTCGCCTTTACACTGCGAGTCGCTGGGAACGCAGGCTGGATGCAGAGCGAGTTGTACAGGGAGGTTGTGGGCATTAGAAGAAGAAAGAGGAGAGCCGGGTAGAGCGGAGAGAGAGAGACAAAAAGAGAAAGAGTAATCTCTCCACACCCAGCCTCATTTTTATTCAAACGCGAGAGTCGAGCTTTGCCTCTCGCGTCCCTTTTTTCTCTCTTCTTCTGTTATCCTTCCCTTCTCCCCTTGCCCCTTCTATTACCTATTCCCTTTCACTTTTTATTTTTTTTTTTTTTAGCTCTCCTCATAACTCGCCTCCTCTCATCTCCAGCCTCACCTACAGTATCTATTACACCAGAGCAACAGGAGAGGAGAGCAGCAGCGGGGTTCGGTCTGGCTTCGGGAAAATAACCGCAATTAAAAGATAAATCCACAATAAAGCACTTGGAGGAGCTTCTGGTGACACACCTTGCATTCCGGGGCCAATTATTTTACTGTTTCGGCGGTTAATTGGACAAAGATAATGTGACATCACGCTGGCATGTTTCCAGCACAGTCACAGTGGAGGCCGAACGGTGTTTCTATCTCCAACATCTGCAGTAAAATGTCAGATTTCGGTGTCAGTCCCTAAGAATGAAAGAGAGAGGGTCTTTTGTCTGCAGCTGCCATTTGTACCATTATTCAACAATGAACAGAGGGAAATTCATCATCTCTACTGGCAGTATCCCAGCGGACCAGAATGCATTGCAGCTGCAAAATGTTGAGATTTTTTACAATGGGGAGAGACTGGCCTGTTGCGCTCACACAGTGAAAAGCACCACGCAACATAAAACGACATCCTAATAAAGAACGAGTATTACAAACGGAGAAACCTTTAAATGTTCACGGGAGCATCTGTCCTTTAAAGAAGTCGAGGTAACTAGGGGAAAAATAAGGAGTGAGGAGTTTACAGATGTTATCATGCTGATCTTTACTTTACAAAAATGGATCCGTTTTGAGAGGCTGCTTCCCCCACCATTGCTGATATTTGATAAAAGTTGTAAGGTGGGTGGGCAGTAACTTTTCTTAGCTTTAGAACAAAAAGAAAAAGCAGAGAGGGAACCACTGGTAAAAAAGAGTAAATCCACCTTGAAGCTGTCGCTGTGTCCAAAACTACTCTACATACAGCAGAGATGTGAAGCTCCTAGTACTACAGCTGAAAGACTCATTTATTTTTCATTTCATGCGGCATTTTCACTAAAGTCGGTCAGCTGCGCAAGAAAATATCTGGTTCTATGACAAAAAACAGAAGCCTGGTTACATTAAAACTCAACAATCAAGGTGCATTTTGCCCCAAAACATAAAGTCACAGAACTTAATGGTCCAACTTGTAAGACAGCTGGTTGTTGAGTGTCGTTCCCAACTCGTCATATATCGCGCTTTGGGTTGGTGGCCGACCTGACCTACCAACCCGGAGCGAATGAGACTCAACAACCAACGTTCTTACAAATCAGACCTTTAAAATCCCGTCTGTGTGCTGCTCATGGTGGCACCAAAGCTAAAAATGAGGATGTTGAGATTAACGTAAACTCAATCTGTATTTTAACCGTTTTTACTTTTAATTTCTGGGTCAATTTTGGATGAACACAGCGCCGTCTTTTGTTCCCATCTATAATGAGGAAGCTGTCTGCGTTTGCAGCTACTCTGGTACACATCCCCTGTTCTTCTCCACGGCAACAGCAGCCAAGGATCATGGGTATTGCAGTAATGTAGACCCATTCGCTATGCCTAATTCTCACAAGTCCACATAATTAAAACTCTATCAGATTGATATGTAAGTCAGGAGAGTTCTGTGTTTCTTTGTTAACAGATACTGTGGATGTATCTGACTCTTCACTAACCACCACAGTAAACTTCTTTTGCAGTTTACAAAATGTAACATATTGAAAGGAACCAACCTGTGGGGTCTTTGAACACTAGTAGCACTATGGCTTTATGTCTTATGACTCATATTTTGAATGGTTTCACATTATCCCACTGCTCTACAGGTGGCGGAAATGAACCAAGAAACGCCTATTGCAAGTAGATATTTTAAATCTACTCTGCAGATATTTTATAAAGAAGGAGATACATTCAACATTATCGTTAGACTTAGCTATGGTGAGTAACACTGACAAAACACTGAAGAAAACTCCACAGGGCACCTTTAACTGTTCTGCTCTAACAGGAAATGATCCAGTGCATGTCAGGAGAAAAATGTCAAGTGTCTTCCAACAGCAAACTGAAAAATCTACATCTATTTAGAGTTCACCCTGACTTTTTTTCTGTTTTATAGCATGTTTTATCTCTGAAAAGTCAGATGTTTCCGAAAGAAAGGTCAAGCATTACTTTTACTGAGAGCGATTTGTGTTTTTCAACACAAGATCCTTCACGAGAAGAGTGAAAACAAGACAAAAAAAGAGAAACATTTAAAAACCTTGATGTCAAAACTCTCCACTTTCAATAAAAATCTAATTTATCTTTGAACTAGCAGATGTGCCCAGACTCTCAGCACGGATATAATCACAAAAGTGTTATTATTAGAGTCTTGTTCACATTCACAACCAGAGAACTCTCCAAGGTTTTAATAATGTGTTTCTCTCTCTTTCAGAGGCTGGGTTTAGAGTGGATTTAACTTTCAATAAGCAGAAAACCAAAGATCAAAAACATTTCCTCTATGAACTCTTAAAGCACTTCATCTTGGATTAATCTTTTAAATATAGTGCACAATTTACCGATAAACGATCTATGCAGCAACGTGGACAAAACTCTCATCCGCTGTGTTCCTGAGATACCCTCTCTGTGGTGTAGATTTGTGCTCAAACCAGGACATGTCATATCATAAATACAGGAGGTGCTGTCGATCAGTTCTGCCTTCATTGTCTTTTCACAAACACTGACACACAGGTGAAATGCCTCTGAAAGCTCACATCTAACCTTTTTAAATAGCAGAAAAAAAACATAGAGCAAAGGACGGACACATCACACTTAGCTAAGGATGTTTCATAATGTATTGAAGACGCCTGTCTGGGTTGATAGCTTTCATTTTCGGTGTGACATTTTTTAAAGGTGGCGTTCAATATGAGCTCTCAGGCACACTCGTCATCTTGCCGCCGACAGTTTTCTCAGAGGCATCTATGTACATTGAATTACGCCTCTGAGCCACTGACACGCTCCCGGTTGATCTCAATGCTTCCTGATAAAATGTTCAATAAGCTATCGTTTCTAGGCAACAAATGCAATTCCAGTGAAAAGTGGAAACCAAAACTGTTGTGAACCTCTAAATGTCGCAATGTACAGAAATAAAAGACTTTGGGTCGTCCCCAGCAGTGGAGAGCAGCGGTACGAGACAAACGCATCGTACCGAAAGCAAACATCCAAACGCCGTCACTTGTGTCGTTGTGAGTGTGGCTCGCAGCTGAAATCCAATCAGCGCTGCAGACTGGTAATCCTTGGGCTGAGGCTGCACACACATGACCGGAGGTTCGGGGGCTGAAGGCAGAGCGAGCTGTGCTGTTGTTTCACAGCTGCTAATCTGCTCAGCAGCTGAGATAAAAGAGAACTCCCAGTGCTCCTCCAGCAGCGTGCCCCGCAGTGAGATCAGGCCTTCTTCATATCATATGTTGTGGGGACGAGGGAGTCGAGCGTCACATTATGCGCTGAAACAAGATTAATGTGCTGCTGAAAGCTCGTTTCCACCAAAGTTCTACTGGCATAGTAACCTTTGAACCCCTGCGTAAACAAAACATGCAGCCCAGTCACCAGGATATAATATTAGCAGTTAGCGTTTCTGCAAACCGCAGATAGGTCCAAGGTGGAAATCTTGTACGGTGGTAGCCAATAAGGCTGGCAACGGACTGAGTGCAGTTTGAGTCACACCACTAGATATTTTTAAGACCCGCAGACATCTCCATCTGTGATCGTGGTGACCAAAACAGGTATCCAAAGCCAAACCATGATGCTTTCCTAACCCTGATCGGGTGGCATTTGTGCATGAACCTGAGCTGAGCATAAGCACAAATCTTTTTGACAGGAGTAAATGGAAAATTCAACCTACGTTAAGTCGCAATTTAAAGACACGTTCGAGTTTTGACTCATCTGCGGTTTCGCAGAAACAGACTAAGCTCACATTTTGTCTTGCGATTGGGTTGAAATGTGAGTTCTGTTCTGCATTTTCACTGCTGACAGTACTTAAATATAGGCAGGGTTGTTACTGGATGGCTCCATGAGTAACACCATTGTCTCCTCCACCAGTTGGGAAACAACAGGGGAGACTGGTCTCGACTCTGATTAACCGACACACTGTGACCTACTGTATCATGTACATTACTATCAGACTGACAACATACATGAACTTGCCAACCTTTCTTCCTTCTGCGTCACTTGTCACCTCTCTCTGTGCCTCTCTTGTTCAACCACACACTTGTTTATTGCAACAAGGAAACAAGCTTTGTTTGAAAAAGGCTGCAGACAGCAAGACAAAAGACTGCTGAGAACTAGAATGACTGCCTCGCGGTTGTATACCTCTGTGCACCAGTCGAGTCTCTGTTCCTGAGCTGTGCCGTTGAATAATAGGCACAACATCAGAAAATGATGATGTCGCAGTGCATTTAACCCCTGATCTTTTGGATATCAAACGTCATAACGTCTTATTAGACTAAAATTGTAGTGTAATTATCGTATGAATTCTTGAGTTTATGGCCAAAAATGTGTTTTGTGAAGTCACAGTAACCTTGACCTCTGACATTTGGCCACCAAATTCAGTTCAAATCAGTTCATCTTTAAGTTACAGTTGACATTAGTACCAAATTTAAAGATATCTCGTTCACGAGAATGGGACTGATGGACAACCCGAACACATAATCCCTCCAGCCACGGCTGTCGGCGACGTGGAGGCATAAAAACTGCTCCTCTACATCAGACCATTTGTGGTGCGATGACTCAACCAGTGGTCTGCAGTGTTTTAGCTCCAACTTTTAGTATTGGATCAGTGTGCTGGCTCCTTGAAGCAGTTGGAGCGTTTGATCATTCAAACACCAAAATAACTTCCATAACTGAAGAGAACTGTGCTGACTGCTTGGTGGAAACGAGGCTCATTTCCTTTTCTGACCACTCAGTGTTTTGAGTTTTCCTATTTTGTCCTGTTAGATCAGTTTTTCCGACACATCAGATGAATTAGTCTTTGTTTCTTGTCATTGGGTGTCGCACGAGGTTGCTGTCTACAGACGAGAACGCGGATAGGTCACCTCATCTGCAAACTGACACAACATTATTAATCAGTTCTGTCAACTGCAAAATGTTACTGTCAAAACAGACTCTGACAACAATGACATGTCCGGCAGCCAACGAGTTTATATAAAAAGCCCCTGCCTGCCTGCCTGCCTGCCTGCCTGTTGCTGTAGAGTGATGATTACCATCTGGACGGCAGCCATACAGTATTGACAGAAATGGGATTTGCTTCATGTTTTGAGGACGGTACACGAGCATCGGATTTCTGGGTTGTTCATGCGTTTTATTAACGCCTCGCTGGCAGACAGCTTTAGGGTCTTTCAGCCAAATCGCAAGAACATTGGATGAAAATACCTGTTTTGTCTTTTGAGATTCCCTGGCCACCGCGGTGTGTTCACAACAGGTGCGTCTCAGCAGCTGGTAATGACTCAATACCCACAGTCTCTCAGGCAGTATATCCTCTTCGTCTATGCTTTCAGCCGCCTTGCCTTCAAAGCTTGGGAAAAAAAAGGCTTAAGCATCACACTGCTGCGGCTTAATATTTCTTTATCTGATTTTGTCTCTGGTCTGTAATTGCCTTTACGCAGAGGGCATTTGTGCTGACTGTAAAACATCATCATCATCGAGTTCCCTCTGAATTAAGCATTTAAAGTAGGCCAGGCTTTCCTAGCGCTCTGCATGGAGGAGTTTATCTTTTCATGGCTGCATGGAAAGTACAAAAAAAAAAAAAAAACAGAACTATGAATCCCCTTTTTTCACATTTTTTTTTTTGTCTGCAGTTCACACCACTTAAAAGTTTGCTCGGGTGATGAGTCAGGCAGAGGAAGATAATCATAGAGAGCTCATAAATACTCCAGTGACAATTAATTGTTGGATGCTGTTGGCAAAAGTGAAAGCAAATGAGCAAATAGGAAATAAACATCCCATAGCGTAGTATGTACAGACTCTTCAATATGAAGACAGATTCACAAAGTCCCATTAAACTGTTGGCTCTTGTCTTGATTCAAACGGTTGCAAGTTTCGCCAACAAACTGTCGGAGAAAACAGAGCCTCCTATGGATTTTTTTTTTGTCAGACTTTTGGTCCAGTTTGTGTCCCTTCACATAAATGTCTGTTTCCTCTTCACAGCAGCATGTTCCTGTGATTTATTTATCTTTACTTAAAAAAACAGGCCACGTCGTCCGTCAATCAAATAGTCAAGCTGGCAAAAACGAGTCTGTAGATTTCAGCGGTGGAAGTTATCTTGCAGGCAGATTTTGGGTGAGAAGGAACAGGAGGTTTGTGATTGGACCCTACATAGTCAGATAGAGAAGGCCAGACACTTGTTTTTTTTTCAGTCACGAATCACGTCTGCCTTGTTTTTCCTCTTGCACTAACTCCAAATTAAATTCCCTCCGCGATGCATTCTGTTTAAATCGATTCGGGAGGCTTAACAGTGCGAGAGAAGTCTGTCCAATGACTGAGGGAGGGACCTGGTGACTGCTGAGGCCACGCGGACACACAAACAGCCACAGTGATTGTTTCAAACGTAAATCAGCAAAGTGAAGTGTATGAGGGTGAAAGAGAAGAAGACAGCAGCCTGCTCGTTCGTTCAGACTGTACACTTGTCAGATATTTCATTGTGCGTCGCTTCCCTGTGTGGTTACACAGACTCAGTTGGAGACTGGTCGTCGATATTGTGCCTCATTGACTGAACGCTAGTCAGGATTTTCTTCTGGTGTCCGGCGAGAGACACCCCGATCCTCTGAAGATCTCTGGAAAAACACAAACAGAAAAATGTCATATTATGCTATGCGTAGGTATTTAACACTGATAATTCATTACTGCATTAATCACAAGGGTGTTTGAGCCGGAATGAAAAGGTGCCAAGCGTGAACATGCAATGGGAATGGATAAGGGCTTTTTTTGTCTGGTTTGATTGAATAATGACAAAGTAGTGGGCCATGTTTAACTAATCATTTCCTGAGAGAAAAATATTTACGCTCACATAATTCTCTCTTGGCTCTTTAACTTTTTAAAGGTATATTATGAAGTCTTTAAAAAACGTTGTACAGAGTTGTACAAAAGTACTGTAATTCTTCTCAATCATCAATTATGACCCACTAGAAGTGTGTGTCGGTGTATTTATCTGCAGGAGTCCTGCCGTCTGCCTGCATTTTCTTATTTTCTTTATATTTTGTTGTGTTCAGGATGTTTCTGGGAGTCATCCTTCCGGCAGTGGGTGGGTAGCCCCCAGCTATTAACACCTTGCGGGTGAAGTCAGGACTGGGTACAGATGTTTCTCCTTTCAGATGACGCCATTACCGCAGCGGTAAAGATACTGCAACACGGCAGAAGAGGAGGGGGGACTTTTACTTTATCCAGCTGATTTTGCGTTAGCTGCAGTGTGCACCAACAACCACCAGGTGGCACATGTGAGCAGTCCAGACTACATGTGAGTACAGTGAAGTGGGCCCTGAGTTTCTCTCTCTTCCCTCTGGAACCAGACACGCGGTTTTATTTCTGCATTGACTCAGTCCGTAGCTACGGAGCCCCTCTAGGGTCACATGGTAGATATAAATCACTGGATGTAGAACGGAATTATAGACTATGCTTTCGGATTCACAATCCATGTGCAGATTTTTCTCTCTTCTCATTGATCAGCACAGCAATAGTGATACTGAGAAATTGGTAGTGATCAATAAACATAACAGATAATGACAAAAATTTTAAAAACTCAGTTTGAATAGCTTGAATATGAGCAAAATGTGCTATTCAACAAGCGGAGGAGGAGCGCTGCGGTGCACCGGTCTGCATAATGTGGTGCAAAGATCTCAGTCCTCTGATCGGACCGGACAGGTCATAACAACTATCATTCTGATTAACAGGCGATGGGGTGTGGCTAGGTGAAAGAATTCATCTTTGATGAGGAGCATTTAATAACATAACCTGCAGCCATCCTGCAGCATCAGGGCCCATCTTTTTGTGGCGCACAGTGCACAAGAGTGTTGTTGCTAGTTTTATACCAACATACCAACATTAAGCAGCAAAACTAAAATCTGTAGTTTTAAACAGGACAGTACGGAGGATACTCTCTAGAGGAGGCAGCAGTGATGGAGCTCCAGAGTTGTGTGTAGTAGACAGCAGCAGCAGGGCTGGGCCAGGAGAGCTAATGTGACTACATAGCTAAATAGCCTTAAAGTGGACCTTTTTGTTCATCTAATGGGTCATCGTCCAACAGGTCTCCCAGCCCGGTGTAACAATGGAACAACTGGAATAACTGTAGAAACTGATATGTGTGTCATCTTACCGCTAGGACTGGAGACGGTCAAAACCAGCATTCTTTCTACTAGATCAGTAAGTAGTAAAACCTGCTTGCTAGCGGCAGCCATGTAGCTAAGGCTACCTATGTGACCACGGTGCTGACAGTACAACCACAGGGAAACGCAGAAAAGCTTTCTATTTCAGCTTTTCTATTAAAACAAATGTAACAATTCCACAATAGTAAATAACTTTATTTTTTGAAAAATTAACCCCTGAGGTCTGAGTTTTCTGTTAACACTCACACCATGCCGGTAACCGAAGCTGGCCGAAACCAAGGTAGAAATTGATAATCAGATAATTCCTTTAGTAGTTCTGTAAATATATGTGTCTGTGATTGGAAACTGAGTGCTGCAGGGGAGGGGACATGTGCTCCTGGTGGCGCTGTGCTGGGGAGGAGTGGGCAACTTTGAATGTTGTGTACAAACAGTAACCGACAATTTCTGAATAGTACTGCAGACCTTCATGGCATAAATTCATAGCTTCATTCTATTAGTGGATAAACGGGAAGAAAAAAGAATTAATGAGCACAAAAAGTCTAATTAGCTTGACAGTTTTTTTTACAGACACTTCAGCTGAAATATAATGTACATCATTAATTTTCATTCACTGATTATTGATGATTCGGGCCAATTTGCTTTCAACCACACTAATATAAAAATATGCCTATATAGCCCATTTACGGTCATATACAAGACTTTATATGAACTACATGGGCAGATGACTCTTATAGGAGCTAATATGGGACAGATCTTTTATGTTTTTGAGGTTCACTGGCACATAACCAACTCTGTGTGGCCCTGTCTGCTCTCTCCACACTGGTACTGTGTTACCTAATTAATTCCTGTGGGAAAATGACTCCTCTTATGTTCGACCCACAGTGCAGCCTGCAGGGACCAGCAACAAAAATGCATACTTCCACTGATTAAACATACTGTACATCAGCAAATAAAGCTAAAACTTCCAGAAATTCTTCAATGACAGACGGTGAAGGAAAAAGAAATACTGCTTAAAAATGTCACTTCCAACATGTTTGCTTGAGGAGTGAGAACAAACCACGTGCAGAAACTCCAGGTATGCCAGGTATGAGAAACGGCTACATGAAAGCCAGAAAATATAGGCTCAGTTTAAAGAAGAAACAGCATTATTGGAGGAAAGAGACCTCTTATTATTTTGACGGGGTTTACAGAAAATAAAGCTTCTCACGAGTTATTAGACAGAGCTATATTGACGCTCTGTAGTGGTGCTCATAGCCTTTTATAGCATGATAAAAAGAGGAAGAAAGGATGGAAGTAAGTAAGCCTGGGAGATGGTTCAGACAGAACACATGGCACAGCAGTCAGCCAACCAGCAGCCCTGCCAGTTGTCCAACTAACGAGACACAGACTTGGCATGTGAGCGGTGTGAGACGTAGGCAGAGTGAGGCAGTTAAACGGGCAGACTTACTCGGCTGTGATTTGCGTGATGAGCGGCAGAGAAGTGAAGCCCGAGCCCAGGAAGGAGTCTCGATACTGGGTCATCTTCAGCGCGGCCAGCCAGTCCTCCACAGAGCTCACCCTGCTCAGGTCCGGAGCGCCGCGGTCTAACAAGGGATGATGGGAAGGACTGCAGGCGGTGGACACGATAGGAGGGAAAAAAGAGGTTTCACTGATACAGAGGTTAGAGACGGACAGGGAGAGTGTGTTTGTGTATGGAAATGAGTTTGTATCTCTCCTCACCCAGGGGCGACGTTGTTGGTGCCGGCTTTCAGAGATGCAGGGTTGCGTATCATTTTGTCCAACATGCTGACAATATCGGGGAACTTTGGCCGTGCGTTCCTGTCTTTCTGCCAGCAGTCCAGCATCAGCTGGTGCAGCACGACTGGACAGTCCATGGGAGCTGGCAGCCGGAAGTCCTGCTCGATGGCGTTTATCACCTGGGAGATGAGAGAGAGAGAGAGAGAGAGAGAGAGAGAGAGAGAGAGAGAGAGAGAGAGAGAGGGAGACAAGTAGTGGAAAATAATTTATCTTTTGATGATTGAAGTTGATAGAATCAATTACGACTAATCAATTTATCAACTAACTGTCGATTAATAAATTAATCACCAACTATTTTGATAATTGATTAACATGTATGAGTCTTTTTTTAAAGGAAAAAAAATCAAAATCTTCTGATTCCAGCTTCCTAAATGTGAATATTGTCTGGTTTCTTTCCTCTTCTTTGACAGTAAAATAATGTCTTTGGGTTGTGAACCAAACAAGACATTTGTGGATGTCATCTTAGGCTTAGGGAAACACTAATTGATATTTTTCACCATTTTATGACATTTTACAGACCAAACAACTAATTGATTAATCTAGAAAATCATGGACAGATTAATTGTCAATGAAAGTAATTGTATTGTAATCTTTGTATTGACAATGGGCCAAATAATCATGTTTTGCTCATGGCAAAAAAACAACCAACAGATAATTATCAGCTGAATCTTCACATTAGAGAAAGACACTTATTGGCTTTAGAGCAGCTTTTAGCATCTTTCAACATCTATTTCAGTTTATTGTTTTGGTTTCACGACCATCAACTGATAAACGGACTGCATACTACCCACCGAGAAATACAACAGCATTCAGACAAAGGTAACCTCTACCTAGTGAACATAGTTGAGCATTTAGCAGCTAAATTTTCCTCAGGATTTGGTACAGACAGAAATAGAGCTAAAAATAAAGAAAATACTGGATGGATAGAGGTTTCTAAATAAATGCAAATGTTGCTTAATATCTTCTTTTGCATTCTAATTAAGCGACTGTTTGCTGAGGCATTCATTATACTATTCATGCACTAATGATATCAGGTATGACCAAAAGTATATTATTATATATAGAGTATTTAGTAAGTTTCAACTTCACACTATACAGATACAGTGGCATTATGAAACTAGATGGCAGATAAACAATATGTAGATGACTTCAGCAACATTTCTGTCTACTGCATCTCATTTATTCTGTTTATTTTCCATTATCATTAAAAGTAAGCACTGCTCTAGCTTAACTTTATAAAAAAACGTAGCCAGAGACAAATCCTCCTCTTCCTCCCCATCCTCTCAAAACAGTCGCCTGCTCAGCTCAGCAGCTTCTTCTTCTGCTTCTCAGTAAAATATACTGACGGGAGCTGATAAAACTACTCCGACCATCTTTGATCTTAACAGTCACTTTACATTAATCATTTATTTTCTTTAAAATAATACTTTCAAATATTACATTTAGTGGAATTTTCATTTAACAGTAGCTCGTACGGATAATGTGACTGATATGGCCATGTGATGGAGAGACCTGAGCAAACCTCAGTGTGAACTGGCATTGGCATGCTAAATCATTGATTTATGCAGTACATGCTATCAGAGTATGTAGCAGGCAGTACCTTAGTATACAGTTTCAGGCACAGCCATAGTCAGTGCAGTTAAGGCATCCATTAAAGCGTCCGTAATGTTCCAAGTGTAATGGAATATGTGGGCGGGGTATAATTTTTAAAGTTGATCAAATCATTCAAAGATTTGATCGCTGGCAAGTGACTTTGTTTTAGCGAGCGCAGGCTCTCTGGGGAGCTGCTGCAGCTCCAAACTGGGTTCAATCGTTCAGGATCGTTTGCTTCCACCCACATCTCCATCACCTACATTGTTGGAGGCAGAGAATGAGGAAAAATATATAGATTCCACCCACTTAGACGGCATCCATGACGGTTTTGGAAAGACGTTTTTGCATTCTGACATCCGAACACTCAGGATGTTGTTCAGATAGATACTATGAACCAAGTTAATGAGGTCATGTGTGGTTTCATATCACTGAAGAAGTGCTGTGGCTCTAAACTCACATTTGATTGACGCCTCCCACTGCAGAATAAATTATAAAAAGTATTTTTTACGGAACGAGAAAATATTAGGATTTTTCATTCCAACGTGTACACGCAGGATGTTTTTTTTCTCAGTAGGTTTCCAACAAGCCCACTCTTCTCGCAGGGGAAATGTGCGATATAAATGACAGCTGGGAAAACATATTTTGAAAGAAACATATTATTGTGATATGACATCAGTAAATTGCACTCAGCGTGGTACTGCTCTGTGATGCTCTGGATATCAAAAGGATGAAAGAGGCAAGGAGATGTGAAGTTGAGTCCAGCTCTCTCGCCGCTGTTTAGTGGACACTTTATATTTTGCTCTTGAGTTTTGATTTGTGACTTCCTGTTGGCAGAGAAGAGCTCCGTGTGGAGGGGAAAGTCTTCTCTGTTAGAGCTTCTTTGTGATTTTTGCTGATAACACAGGTGTATTTTTACAGAAGAATCGTGCCTCTTTCAGCTCTTTTAAAACTCGGATTAGTTAAGAGGATTCAATTTCCATTTGAGAACTTCATCCTGACACGTTTTATGCAGTCGCTTGGTGCATCCAGATATTCATCACTCAGAGGCAGTGACGCCTGCTGCAGTCTCTGATGTCGAGGCAGGTAGTTTTACAAGCGGAGCTTCTGATTTCATTATGCCAGCGCAGGAGTTGAGAACGATAAGGACCTTTCGAGGTTTTTCTGTAAAAACATCTTGGCAGGAATGTGATATTGCAGAGAGGTTGTGCTAAATAAGCCAGCATACCTTTGGGTGCAAAATGCAATTATCCCAAACATCACAGAATTCAAAACTCCTTTGACTGAAAGTGTAACTAGCTGCTTTGCCATCCCCCAAAAAAAGAATCAAAGAAAAGAAATATCAAGTGAAGTGATCATTATCACAAATGATTCTGCCCCCTGTGCCAGCGATGTGAGAGTAACTCTTTAAATATCTCCCCAAAAGTATAATTATGATGCTCGCAAGGCTTTAAACTCACATTGTTGTATAGATCAAACACGTGGCTTAAAACATGTTCTGTATCTGTAAAGCTTTCAGATAACATCCATCTTTCAGCTCTTTGAACCATCACATATAAGAGATTACTAACATCTTTCTTCTCACTGTTTGTTATCCTTTAGATGTTCAATGAGAATGTTTTTATGGCTTTACAAATGGATAAAGACTGTTGTCACCACTTATTTCTTGAATTGATTCAATTCTGATTCACAAGGTCCCGATTCGATTCAGTTTAGGGATAATTCAGTTGAAATACTATATTTTCTGATTCTGAGAGAACTAAAGCTGTACATTGTATGTGGAACCCTCGAATCTGGTATTTTATTTAAAAAAAAAAAAAATGTTAAGATTAAGAATTGAATTAAATGGTTTTTGAGGTTTGTAGTTCAATTCTGCCTGTGGAGAAATTAACAGGCTATTGTTGGATGATGCATCTTATTATTGAAATTGCTGCAGTGAAAGAACATGAAAATAATGACACATGTATGATTACCTGGAAATAAACGTTTTTGTGTTGTTGGCAAGATTCAGAAGATGAACTGTACGATAAATATGAGGCACGATCACCAGCAGCAACTTAGCACAAAGACGAGTTGTTGCACAAGCAAACAGAGAAACTCGAGGTAATCACTGCATTTTGCCAAGTAGTCGTGCATATAAACTCCTCCTGAAGCCACATTTCTCATTTGGACATTTTGTGGTGGCAGGCAGCTTTAGTTACCTTTAAAGCCTTTGGGCTAACCTCAGCTAACAGACTCCTGCTTGTAGTTATGTATCGATCTTAAGAATATTTCAGACGCCCTGGAGAGAAGAACTCCTGTTTCTCACATTAAGTTTTAAAGGAAGGGGCTGTGCCTGCCATGTCAATGTTTCTGTTAATCATGGGATCACACTGAATCAAACCCCACTGAGAGGCTGACAAACACAGGGCAGAGCGTGCACAGAAGGCAGGGGCAATGAATTCTGCGTATTATTCTGCGTTGTTTTCTGAGAACCAAAAGTAAAATAATTTGACGTGTGAACGCTGTTTCATTTGACTTACTTTTTAAATGTCACCAGAATGCAGGAAACACAGCCCTTGAATTCACAGTTTCTGGAGGCATGATCCCTGATCAAAACCGCTTTGGGTTTGCAATCTCCCTACATTTGAGGTCTTAAGTATGATTAGATGCCTTTTTGAAGAATGTTCTACCTTTATGTCACACCTCCATATGTTTGGAACTGCTGTATTCTATGTTTGAATAATCAGATTCTAAATTTTCTGCATTTTTTCTTTGTTCTCTTTTATTTCGTATCCTACCATTCCTCCAGTTGTCCCCAGTGTGTTCCCACCATTCCCCATCACCTGACCTCCACATCCACCAACCCCACCTGCTCCTCATTCCCCAAATCATCCTCCCTGGTTTACCTGCCACGTGGCCTGAGCGCTGTGCCAGATTTTCTATTGTGCCTTCCTGCCAAAACTTTCCATTTCCTGTCTGCCTTTATTTGCAATGACCTCTGCCTGTATCCGAACGGTGGCCTGCCAGCTTCTGCCCCTCGGACTCGTCTGCCTCTCCTCGCTTTGATCGCTGACCTAGTGAATGCTGTTTTAACGCTGCCTGTTCTGCCTGTGATTCAAGCTTTTAAGTCCAGTCCTCCTCCGTCGGAGCTGTGCCTGCCCTGTCTTCGGTTCTGATGCTGCTGCAACGCTTCTGTTCCCATTTTAATGAAGGATTGTTACTTTACCGAAGCAGAGGAGAGCCATAAAAGTCCTTGAAATAAAACTTTAACTTGTTTTTTCGGCGCTTCCTGTAAATTCAGAGTTACAAGCCCGTGTCGGTGTACTTATAAGCCGACCTAAAGGTAAGCTGGGGGAACGCGGCGCCTCTGCTACTGTAAATGCAGCGCCGGGGATTTGTCTGCTCGCTGGGTGAACTCTACTTGACCCCGACACACTTCTCAGGCTTTGTGCCGCATAAATTCTCTCTAAGCACCGCTGTCAATCAAAATTGCAGCGAGTGTAGTAAAACATCACAGGTCTCTTTCATGATTAATTCATGTCGAACACAGCACCTGTGGTGGCTCCGCTGACAATTTCACCGCTCCGTGTTCTTTGAAATCTCGCGTGTGTGTGTGCGCCTCTATGCATGTCAGCTCGCATGCGTGCGGTTCAGCTGTGTGTGTGTAGTATGTGTGAGTCGAGGGTGTGAAGTTCATGCATAGTTAATGCCCCGGCAGACCCTCGTTAGCTATAGTGGTAACACACACTTTCCTCATCATTATACACTGTCTGCGCCATTATAAAACTACCGCTGTCATTATACTGAATCTCGGTCATTACTGCTGCATAGACGGCTTCTCCTGCTCAGGAGCAACCGAAGGGGAAGGAGGGGTGAGGCTGCAGAGGAGGAGGTGTGAAATAAGGTGAAAACGAGGGTTACGGTGGTGTAGATGGTAGAAAAGGGTCTCTGCTGACAAAAACGAGGGAACGGTTGTGTTTTATTAGTTCAAATGTTTTGTCCGTCATATATTTCGAAGGTGATGTTTTGCGGCAGATTAACTCCTCGTCATTTGGAAAATAACCCAATTGAGAGAACTTGGCACAGTCAAAGTGAATGAGGTCTGAAGCAGGTTTAACATTGCTATGAGCCAGTCAGCAATGTTTTCAAAGATTTTCTGCAGCAACAAAATGCATTTCAAAGTTTAAACTGAAAAACTGGAGGCGTGTAAAAACTCCCAGGCTCCTCTGTGTCAAAGCCATTAGATATATAGTTTTAAAAGAGCAAGAATTGAGATTCAGAGCCTCGGAGCTTTGAAGTGGGGTTCAGTGCCAAAACCCACTATAATCTGTGTATCGCATTCCTTCTCGGAATAGAAACCTAAAAATAAAAATGTCAGCAATCCGATCTTGTGGAACCTCCTGTTTCATGTACTGGACGTGATCCCCTTTAGGTTTAAACAGTAAAATCGAATACTCAGCCTAAAGAAAGGATGGGAGGGTGGTTTTATGATGCATTTTAACACGAGAGCAGCAGAGAACTGCGCACTTCTTTTTTAAAGATAATTTCCAGACTAAAGAACATCCACATACCTCAAACAAATTAATGACTTAATTGTGATGCCAGCGAAAAGAACAACACAAGACATCAAAATGCTGCAGCAAACTGTGAAGGTAATTGGGATGAAGTTGTCAAGACAATAAAATATTCCCAGGCAAAAAGATCAGCAGGAGAACAAAATCCTGATGCCTTTTGGTCTGATGTTCCAACAAACATTTCTGTGACACTCAAATTGATGTCCTCATTTTCCGCGTGTTTCGTCAACATGCAGGCACCCTGCTGCGAGAGACGGCAAAGGAAACAAACAAGCACAACCCCCAACCCACACACACACACACACACACACACACACACACACACATACACACACACAAAAATCCTGAGAGACAGTGTGTGACAAAGAAACGGGTAAACGTACAGAGTCTTATAGTCACAGGCATCAAGGAGAAGAACAAAAGAGGACATGAGAAAGACTCTCTCACACACACACACACACACACACACACACACACACACACACAGAGGCATGCAGTGACTCACATCTTGGTTGCTCATGTCCCAGTAAGGTCTCTCGCCGTATGACATCACCTCCCAGGTGACGATCCCATAACTCCACACATCTGAAGCCGACGTAAACTTCCTGTAGGCGATCGCCTCCGGAGCCGTCCACCGCACCGGGATTTTACCACCCTAAAGGGAAGAAAGAGAACAGGGAAGATAAATGACGAAAAGAAAGACGAGGGGAAAATTATTTTCTTTATAGTTCAACTCTTGAAGTGCTCGCTTACACATTCATCACACAGCACTAAACAGAGGCCATAGGCAACCCGTATATCTGCCGTCAGTACGTCATAAACATGAAGGTGAGGACTGATACAGTGTTGAGGAAATGGGTAAGTAACATTTTATAGAAACCTCTCGCGTGTAAGTGACGACAAAGCAGATGTTTGATAGGATAATATAATGTACATCTATTCAGCATTAAAACATCCACATATCCCAAAGGAACTGATTGATTTGCCATCAAAATAGACAAAGACTTGAGGCAATGAAGATATAAAGTCCATCAGTCCACAGATTAAACAGGGTTTCAGATCTATTGGATAGTTGATCCTTGTCCAGATGCCACACCCCATGTTTCACATTAGAAACAATGGAACACAGATATATCTTAAAGTGTACAAAAAGTGTAATAAATGAATGAAACATGACAAATTCAGTTCTTCCTTTCAGCCAAAAGGCTCCACTTTGTTAGGAGTGTGAATCCAACATGTCTCTGCAAAGAAGGGTGTTGATAGCGTCTCCATCTCCAGGAGAGGCACCTTACCTCTACGTGAATCATTCTTACCCGTCATGTAAATTGTCACAGAACGTCGTAGGTTGCTTATTTACACACTGTTCACTAATGACAAAGTTACTTTACAGCTAGATGTTAAGATTAATGACACTTGGCACGCGTGTTACCGACGGTACACATGCTAGTCTACATGCTAGCAGCATGCGGCTGACATTTGTGCCTAAGCACAGCTGAGGCTCAAGAAGTTTGGCCTCGGATGATGAAAAATGAGCCAAGACTGACAAGCTGTGTCTGTTCTAAAATGTCCACTGCGAGCGTTTTCTCAAGCATCACCCTCAGGAGAAATGTCATACTTCCACTAGTGTTCCTCCAATGTTTGCTAAGCATTACAGATTCAAGGGGCAGCTAGCATGGCTGTAGATGTGATTGCTGTGACGTTGCGTTAGCACCAATCGTCTCTTGAACGACTGGCTGTTGATTTGCATTGCAGAGATACGTGAAATCAGCAGACTTTTCTCACACAGTGGTCCAGCCTATCTGATGTTTTTGCTGCGCGTGTCGTAGTTGTTGCTTTGCTTTGCTTTATCTACCCAACGGCAACATCTCGGCTAACTAACTAGTTTTAGTTAAACTCGTCTTTACCCAAACAAATAAATTACCGTAGGTCTCCAATGTAACATTAGCAAAAGTGTTTTTACTAATCAGATATGAGAGCATCAAACATGCATTCAAGATGAATTAGATGCAAGGGTTTTCCACCAGGAAGTTAATGGAAACAAACTGGTCCCTACATTTTCAGTGTTGTTTTTAAGCAGTGAGTACCGAGCGTCTTACGTGGTTGTTAAAATTACAGCAGCAACATTTCATGTGTTGCCCCTTACATGTTCCCTGAGTGTGTGTGTGTGTGTGTGTGTGTCCTCACCAGTGAGCTTGTGTAGGTGGGGTCAGAGGTGTCCTCCTCCAGATATCGTGATAAGCCGAAGTCAGACACTTTACACACCAGGTTACTGTTCACCAAGATGTTTCGAGCAGCCAGGTCCCGGTGAACATAACTCATTTCTGCCAGGTACCTGAAATATCAACAGGATTTATCATGTGAATGTGTGTCTTATCCACTGCCAGCTACCTGGGCCCCTATAAAAAAAAGTAATGGGATTTAGTGTGTGTGTGTGTTGTCCCTGCCAGCAGCCTTTGATAAAATACGAATGGGATTTAATGTTTGTGTACATGTGTGTTATCACAGCCAGATACAAGCAATAAAACCCAGATAGGATCTAGTGTGTGTGTGTGTGTGTGCGTGTGTGCGTGTGTGTGTATGAGAGCAGTGTTTCAAGCCGTCTTTGCTTGAATATATAGAGTTTGTGTCTGTTCATGTGTGTTAGAGAAAAATCATTTGTAGGATGTGGACGGATGTGGAGGCAGCACATCTCAGACTGCTGACGTCCGATTGAGAATAACACACGACCAGACAGTGATGGATATCACCACGCGACATCAGAGTGGGTTAGATTGGTACTGTCATACTAAAATCTAATTTCACACAACAATCACTGAAAGATTAGAAAAAGTTTCTTATTCATGTTTATGATAAAAATTGATTTCTGCAGCCGGAGTGTATGAGTGTGTGTGTGTGTGTGTACCTCATTCCAGATGCGATGCCCCTCAGCATGCCAACCAGCTGGATCACTGGGAACTGCCCGTCATTTTGCTGCAAAACCACCAAACCGTGACAGGATTATTTTTATTTTCCGTATGCCTTTTTACTTAAAAAAAAAAATCTAGCAGGTGAAAAGATGTGTCAGTTTTCTCGATAAAATGTCACGAGAGGAGCTTCAGCAAACAGCTTTTGGGGGAAATAATTACCTTTTTCAAACCGGATGACAGTTATGTGCCACAAAAAAAGGGCTATGTGATCAAGATGATGTAAGAAAAGGAGCGCAGAAACACACTGTGATCATGCCGCTGTCATGAAAATGTGACTTTTCTTGGTGATTTTAACTTTTTTAATGATTCAGTTTTCTTTATCAATATCATGGTCCTTGGTTTTGGGCTGGGGATAATGAGTCAGCAGGCTTCAAAGTGCCTGTGAGATCATTAATAAGCGTCCTTAAAAATTTCCTCTCACAAAAACAGTAAAATTCAAGGCTTTTGTCTGATCATTTTACCTCAACCAACACCTCAACATCCACAGCCATTTCACATAGCGACTGGTCCTAAGGTATATGTCCTAAGGTGAGACTGAAAGTCAATTATGTTGTGTTTTAGTTGGGATAATTAAACAGTAGAGCCCCACCAGTATGCAGTTTTTGGAGCCGATGCTGATACCAATATTAGGTGAGTTAAAAAACATTTGCAGTAATCCCTCAAATGCTATTATCAAACACTTGTGACAGAAATATGCAATGGAGGCAGACGACTGTCCCAAAGATGTACAGTATGTGATCCAATGTAAAACTGGTTAATCCTTGAATTGTAATAACTCCTTATCAGATTATAAGGAGGAGACGTTCATAGAAGTAAAAAATGTTTTATTATACTGTCGTTTTTAATCTGTTGTAAATATTTCTGAATATAAAAACCATGAGAAGAAAAACATACTCTGGAGCTGGAGGCTTGTTGTTGTTGTAAAACGTTTTGTGAAACCCAAAACATTCCTCTTTTCGCTATTTCAGTCTTTAACCTCTGGGCCAGACAGTTTGTCTCTTATAAACATCACTGACATCCCCGCTGACCGAGTTGCAGTCGAAGGTGTGTGTGTGTGTGTGTGTCTTTTAATTCACTTTGTGCATCAAACTGCGCCTTTGATGCTCCTCTAGCTTAATCCTCTGCAGGCAAAACCTTCTTCGAGGTACAAACACACACATTGATCCTCAGGGTCGTGTGCCTGCAAGATGGTCACGCTAGGACAGCAACACCAGTGAGATCGATCATTGTGTGTGTGTGTGTGTGTGTGCGAATGAGTCAGCGGATGATTTCTGAGTCAAAAGGGGTCACGCTGTGAGAACCAAACATCAAAGAGTTTCTCTTTCTGTCTTTAGAGGCGCCTCGAAAGGAGGGCAGGATCAAAGAGACGGACAGACTGACAGACAGACAGTCACGCTGGCAGGATGAGGAGGAACGAGCACAGGAAGCAGAAGAGAGGAGGAAAGGAAGAGCAGGAGGCTGTTTCTCTCTTTGTGTCTCTTTCTCGGAAAAAGCTCCCGATCCTCCCCTCTACGTCTGTTTTTGTGTTCGCGTTTTTATGTGTTCGGACTAAAGATAGACGTGCGTATCAAAAGCCACAGGCCCGAACATAAACCTATACACTGTGTTTGTATGGGTTTGATGTGCGAGATGAGGATTTTTATTACATGTATTTAAAATGTACTTTCAGATTTACTTTAGATTTTTTATCTCCAGGTTGGCTAATCACTTTCTTCAGCTTTGGATGAGTCTCTCTTCTACTATTTTCTACTGTATCATACTCTGTTGTACTTGTACTGTTTTGTCTCTTCGGCACTTTTTTGTAATTTGGAGGTGTTAGAGATTCACTTACTTCCCTGCACTTATATTTATGACTCTTATAAAAAGTCTGCTGAATGCAGTTTTATTCCTATATGAAAGTGGCCTGAGTGTTCAGTTCTCATTTCTGACTGTTCACTTAGTCAGTCAATGATTGTTCTGACTGACAGACACCACCCACCATGCATCCCTGATTTCAGCGCCTCCCACATCCAAGATGTCCTGATTGGCCACTTCAAATCTGATGACATGGTAAATCAGCTGCAGAGCTCATCATTTTAATGTGGAGGGTAAAGGTTCAGACCAACACTGAGGCTACTGAATGCTTAAAAAGTAAAAATATCACTGACTATTGAATGTATTATTGTATTTACATATTAAAAATGATCTGTATTTCAATCATGTGCATTTTCTCATGCCAGTATTTTTTAAAAATCATATTTTGATGAATTTGATGAGCCAAGTGTTTTCTATTTGCAACAAGGTATTTTTATATAACCTGTATATCCATCTCTGATAACATTAAGGATATTATTTTGCTCAAAAGCTTCAGTTTGTGTGTAAAATTAAACCTCTCCTGCCTCGTGTTCAGGAGTGTTACCAAGTAACTTAAAACATTAACAATGATAATGATAACGACAAATGAATAATTTCAAACTGCAAAGTGTAAAAGGGCAGTTTCATTAGGTGACAAAACACGTTCAGCTCTTTTTGCTGCTTTTCAACTCTACCATACGACTCAATCTGTTGATGGGGCCGAGCTCAGTTGGAAAAAGGCACCATGTCACCATGTCCTTCGTTGCATCAGTCAACATTTAGTAACGTCTGAATCTGAATCTGATGTTTTTTTGGGGGGGGTTTTGGTCACTATCAATCAAATCTAAACAATCCAAATCCATGCATCCAGATATGTCAAATGTTTGATTATGAAACTCTTAAATATATAATTTGTCACATTCATAGAATATAATGAATGAAACAACTAGACCTTTGAGGTATATTTAGTTATTTATTGAGCTATGTAGTTAAATTCGCCCAAATGTTTCCAACAATGTCCAAACCCAAATGAATCCTAATTTCATTCAATGTGACAATGCATCTCATCTGGTCACCTGTGGGTGTAACTCTCAGGGAAACATCAGATGGGATGGTACGACAGAGAGAGAGGGGAAGGAAGTTGGTGTTGGCGAACAGGACTAAGCATAACGTAAAATGTTATGTTTCACAATGATTGTTTTGCTTTAAGTGTTGCCTATTTAGCCAGGAATATTTGATGTGTAGAGAAATACATTCAAAGCTACGTTTTTAGTGGCTTTATGTTGGTGTTTTGAAGGTAATAAATGCTATCAAGCTAATTTATTTAATAACAGTGAGTCCTTGAGGTACTCAGAATCATGGAAATCTGTGTGACCCTGTGTACTGCGTGTGTTATTTACCCTGAGGAACGAGTCAAGCGCTCCATTCTCCATGAACTCTGTGATGATCATCGTAGGCCTGCTCTTAGTGACCACGCCCTCCAGTCTGATGATGTTCGGCTGGTCAAACTGGCCCATGATCGACGCCTCGGACAGGAAGTCCCTCCTCTGCCTCTCGGAGTAACCGACCTTCAGGGTCTTGATGGCCACGGGAATCTCCTTTTTCCCGACAGGTTTCAGGCGACCCTTGTACACCTCGCCGAACTCTCCTGCAACAGGATGGGACTGAAATTAAAGCATTCTGTCGAAAAGCAAAGCGACAAGGTTTAAGGCTCTTCAGAACAGTGTGTGACTCAGCCGGGGAAAACAAGTGCCCGGGACTGTCAGGGATTGTTGTTATTTTATTGCTCCTTTGAATTCAGAGCCTGTAAATAAATTATTACATAATAAAAGAGCTAATAAATAATTGCATTTTAATCTCATTTTATGATGTATAATGGGTCTTAGGAAACCATTTGGCTACCGTTCATTATTAATTAACCTCCATCAATCAAACAATGAGAACATATTGTCCAATGAGAGGGGCAGGTAGAGTCAAACACATAAACCCTTGCTCAGTGGTGGAAGCTGCCCTCTGCTTCCTCAGTCTCATCCTGATGGCCTTTGAGCGAGCAGATTGAGGTCGAGGGCTTTGCTCAAGGCCACGCTGATGGTGTTTTTTTTGCAGACTGAAAGAACAACAAAAGTTGAATCCCCATAAAAGCTCCTCTCAGAGGTAATAACAGGTTAGTAGTGAAGGGGGCAAACAAGACAAAAGGGACAGCACCATTATTATTGCCAAGGTGCTTGGCTTTACACGCCACACCTCAGCTTTCATCTTGAGGTTTAGACAGTCAGGCGACCTCATGGATAAAGAGACTATAGGAGTCTCATGAAGAAGCAGATGTCTCGTGTCAGACAATGGCAGCACCCACGGGGAGGGTATTTGCATGAGGTAAATTGAATATTTAGATTTGTTTCTAAGTATAGAAACAAAATCAAATGTATGATGGCTTCTGTCACTTCATTCGTTTTCTCCCTCCTCCGTTTCATTTACATACATGGATGCTGCACTGCTGGGGGTAAAGAGTGCACACTTGCCAAGGGAACATCAGTTTGTTCCTGTCAGTCACTTTTTTCTGTTAACGCTTGGCGTCCTTCCTCTGGAACACTTGGAAGTTAAATTTAAAGTTGGAAAATTCCAACAGGTAAAATCCGACTGTGACTGGAATGCCTAGGAATGAATGCTAAAACCTGGGAGTGAGTGAGCGTTTTGACGTTTACGGTTCCCTTCTCTCTCATCAGTGGGTTTCCTTAATGGATTTTCAATTAGATTTCTAAAATAAGGTCAGTGGTTAACACAAGCCTAAGAGATTTTCACATCTTGTTCTAAGACATAAAAATACATCAGTGAATATCCCAATCACAACTTTTAAAGCTTTTACATGTCATAAAAAGGGCAGCCGATGAGAAGCTGTGAGACCACCTCATCTACACTCGTCTACTCTCTAGTTCGTTGTTAGACTTTTCCAGCAAACTATTCTAACATTTCTACTCACAGATTGATCCATTTATAGATAAGTGTGTTTAGTATAGTATAGTGAGAAGCTTAGCACTGGTGATGTTGAAGTCCAAGTAGCTTTTGGGTCATTCCATGTCAATTCACACGATTCCCCAGAACCTCCCCAGTGACACCTCTTTAATTTGCCTAATTTTTTTTTGTTTGGTCACTGGTTTCAAAAATTTACAAAAATGGTCCGACAACCTCTTCTGAGGGACTTTATTGATCCTCCTTATCCAACAGTTTTTTTCTGGAGGTAGTCACTGGCACAAGTGTGAACTGAACTGATCAGAAAATACTCAAAGTGCCTCAAAATTGTACTAGCCGAAGCTAAATGTGCTTCCTTGCTTCCTTCACCTCTGCTTTTTTCCTCAGTTGATGTGCACATGGAGGTTTTTGTGGCTGTTAGAAAACTAAAAGCTCTCGGAGGTTCTCTTATTTAAGTGTCTTTCTTTATGCATATCTATGTTGATCTATGAATTGGTTTGATTGGCCACAATGTCAAGACGAAGCGCTTCTAACCTCAATGCCTTGCACTTGTTCAATGCACAGAAAATGTGCTTATAGTGCTGGAGACACAGATGTCTTTTGTCAAAATAAATGCAGCCCTATGCTTCTGCTTTGGGACATGAAAATTGAATATCACTTCAAAATAAACGTCCTCATCCCTGAGATAAAAATCAGCGTGTGAATAATGGATGAGTGATGGGAATTGGATGACAGGCTGCGTCGTCCTGTCGCACTGTGATCTCTGCTCCGCATCTCACTGCTCATTAGAAAACTATCTACCGCCGTAAACCAGCAGAGGAAGAGATGGATGGAGGGCAAAACAGGAAGGAGAATGGAGGGATGACAGGGTAAGAAAGAAGCGATGAGAAATCAAAAGGTGAAGGATGGAAATGAGATTGTATCGATAATAAGGGAGAGGAGGGAAGGCAGTACGAAAGGATGGATGGAGAGGGATGGTTTTGCGAAGAGGAGAGATGAGGTGACATGTTACTTCCTGTGGCGGTGGTCTAAGAGAAGATGGAGCAAAAGAAGAAATAATCAATGCTCTTGTTTAAAATCTTAAATCTACAGTATGTTTAACAGAGTAGAAGTAAATTAAGTGACCTGTCAGGTGAGATGTCGTTGCTCCTTACTGTAGTATATTAAAGTGTCCCAGGACTTGACTTCATTCAGATAAAGTGCTTTTTAAGAAAGACATTTCTTACAGTGTGGGTGATAGTAATAAGGAGAAAGAAAACCGAGGGGCGTTATCGCAGAGGGAGAGCAAGAGAGAGTGAGGTGAGATATTTTTACTATCTCCTCAGGGTGCTTCCTTCTTTTATCTTCCCTCCTCAATCTGTTGTTCTGCTTTTTCCCCTTGGTTCTTTATTTTAGCATTTCTCGATACGCAAACAAACTCCAAAACACCAGAGGGCCTCAATCACAGAGAGAGATGAAGATAGGAGGAAGTATCAAAGAAAGACAGAAAGAAAAACAAAAGAAGAAAGTCGGAGAGGGGGAAAAAATGAGGGAGAAAGAGCAGCGGATAAAGTTTCATATTCTATCGCAGCAAAATGGGAGAGATTCGGCCGTTTAAGGGCTCAAAGTCCGGCCACATCTCAATCACCCAGGCTCATATTTTCCTCTGCCTCCCCGTCGTTTTCATCCCTCCTCTGTCACCTCTGGCTGAGGTGAGAAACCTTCTCGTGAGAGAAATAAAGCGAGAAACGGAGGGATTACGGGAAGCCTCTCAGAGTGGCTCAACAGACCAAAGCCGAAAGCACACACTCGCAGCGGTGAAGGGCTGAATCTGGTTCATGACCTTTATCACCCAGAGCTCCATGGCCATTTGGGTTTGATTGGTTTTGGTACAAGGGGAAAAAAAAGTAAAGAGTATTCCAGAGAATATCGTCTGGAGTGAAAGCATTTCTCAATCTATTATGGTTTGTGGTAGAGGAAAAACACTACAAATGAATCATTAAAGATTCATGTCTGGGTGGGAATCTCTAGGCACCAAGTGATTCAGTTCAATCCTGATTCAAGGGGCTGCGATGCAATTCGATGCATCAAAATGTTTGATTTGTCCACATGTATTTTTACTTACTGTTTGACAACTTGTTGCTTTTAAAACATAGTTTAAAGTAGGGTTCAAAAGTCCGAGACCACTAGTTAAAATATTTTTATTTTCCATGGGACTGCCACACTGGACTTTCGGGATAACATGAGTCTTCAGGTTTTGCAAAAACTCCATGTCCATGCCAGCTCAACCGCATTCTGCTGTCATTAAAGCAAAATGGGAACATATCAAATTGTAAAAGATATCCTGAAATGGTTACAGTCGATCACACTGTTCAGTATTTGGTTTAAAATTTCAGATAATTGAGTTTCCTGCATCGAGACGAGACATAATCTTTTAAGAGAGAATCATGATGGATCTAAGAAATGATTGTTTTACCCCACTCCTAATTCATGCCATGAACCAGTATATACATTTTCCTATTCCATCCATCACCAGTGTAACTGCAGAGAAATGGCCAGAATTCAAAGGTGGCTCCAAAACTATAGGGGGCAGCATAACCGCTTACTGCTGCTCAATAGAGTCGTTGCATGGCTGCAGTGCCTAGCTGCCATTAGAAAGTAGCTCAGTTAGTTGTGGGGTTAGTGACCCTATCGCAAGATGGTCTCTAGTTTAATTTATGTTTGAAAGACGTCTGAATCAAGTGTGTTTGACGATAAGTTAACATAGTAATTATGCCTGTCTTAGTTTGATAAAAGAGAGAAAGTTGAGTTCAGTCAGTGAACAGTTGTATTGGAAAAAGCAGGAAAATAGGCGTTAAATATCTCCTCTCTCCACATTTGGCATATATCTCCCAGGTGAAACTATGGGGGCTATCAGGTGCCTCTTGAGGTACAAAGTGGTATTGCGAGACAGGACGGGCAGGAGCTAGCTGGTTAGCGTGCCAACTTGAGTTGAAATCAGTGCAACACAGTACATAGATGCCTTTGACATAATGTTAACTCTGTTGTTTCTTCACATTCTGCTGATAATGTAAGTTCATTTCATTGTTTTAAACCAACATTCTGGCAATATCTCGTATAATGTCCCTTTAATAATTGAAGTTGGAAACCAACCTTCCTGTCATCCAAAATTACATCAATTGTGAGAGAGGATTTTTTTTTCCATATTGTCAACCCATTGCCAGATTAGAGGACAAGAACATGCTGTTGTTAATATTTTGATTTTCTGCCCTTTGTGCACCCTGTATGCACCCTGTCATCCCAGTACTCACATGCTGTCTTAAAACTGAATTTGTGTTATGCACCATGTGAGCACTATATTAGCTAAAAAAGAAGGTTCTTCTAACTAGATTTTGACACAATGCCCCTTTATAAGACAAGACCAGTATGAATAATACAGGAGCTGTTTAGTGCATTTCAATAGTACATATTCTCAACTAAACATATACAGAGTCCTACATGTAGTAAAAAAAAAATACAAACAGCATTTCTAAGACTGAAATATTACCATTTGAGATTTTTTATCTGTGAGAATTTTCTTGTCTAGGTCTACAAGAGAAGTGAAACCTGAAATAATTAAAGTACCAAAAGAAAACTGACAGAGAACCTCTGACTTTTGGAGGCCTGGGGCAGTTAAAAAAAGAGTACAAAATTTAATGCAGAAATTAAATACAGCCGACGTCTTTGAGACCTTGAATAAGTAATTTATTCATACATTTGATGCAAATGTCCATAATAGGCATTAATATCACCTTTAAAAGTCTACGTGTGACAAGAAATAATGATTTTATTACGTTTGGGTGCAAAGCTCGAGGTTATTCTCAAAGTGTTTTGTATTCCCAATAGTTTCTCCAGGCATTACACAAATTAAATCATAAACAGATGTGAGTTTGATCTGAGGAATAACAACAGTGATTGAAGTGATAAATACTTAGTTGAGAGATGAAAGAGTTTGAATATGCAAATGTCTCGATGGCTGGCTGTTCTCCTGGTTTCTTTTTCGTGCTGTCACTGATGTACGCTGTAGTTTGTGAACCTATTTTTAACCTTGAATGGTTGGTTTTGGCACATAATTTACATATTTGTATTTGATGTTCTCTGTATTTCGTCTTAGTGTTATACCTGACTTGAATCCCCTTGAGACAAAAAAGCAGCAGTGAAGTGCTTGAAGATATTGGATAGTTTCAGTTCTCAAAAAATAAAATAAAGCAGTTGATCTTAGCTAAGTTTTTTCCTTATTAGGGCCCGAGCAGGTACACCTGCGAGGACCCTATTGTAATTGTAATGTTTATTAGGGCCCGAGCAGGTACACCTGCGAGGACCCTATTGTAATTGTAGTGTTTTTTGTTATTAGGGCCCGAGCAGGTCACAGACCTGCGAGGTCCCTATTGTAATTGCGCTGTTTTTTATTATTAGGGCCCGAGCAGGTACACCTGCGAGGACCCTATTGTATCTGTAATGTTTTTTATTCTTATTCTTGACCTTTTTCAAACCCCAATTTGGCCCCTTTCCCGTGCTCAAAAACTCACCAAACTTTGCAAAGTTCTTCGGCCGGATCCGAAATTCGATATTTTGACCAGCTCGCACATGGTCGACGCAAGATGGCGCAATAGCGCCCCCTACACTGTTTTTTCGGTCTTTCCGCAATAGGTGAATTACGGCACGTCGCAAATTCAAAAACTTTGTACATCCACTGATTCCCTGAATACCGATGAACCATTTTGGAATTGGATATACCCACGTCCGCCTATAATTTTTTCGTGCTACATCGCGAAAACTGTAAAACCTACTTTTTCGAACTCCTCCTTGGGATTTTGTCCGATCTGCGTGAAACTTGGCAGGTACACTCTTCTGATAGAGCTCATCTAAAGTTGTGCGAACCTGGTGATTAGTTTCAAAAATGCGCTAATTATTAACGAAATACTTTCTGTAGCTAGCTATAAAAATGCGAACTGTTGCATATCTTTGTCAAAGTAAATTCTATTAACACCAAACTTCAGATCCTTGGTTGCCATGTGACTGTGGGGCTACCAATTCAATTTGGCGAATGTTGGCCACTAGGGGGCGCTACAAATATGGGAAGTTTGTTTCTCTGAAATGGCTGGACCGATTTCTTCCAAATTCAGTCAGTATGATGTAGGCGCATTCCTGAGCCCGAATCTGGAAGGTGGTTGTGACTGCTCAATGTGGGCGTGGCCTATTACCAATTTTACATACTGTTGTACTGAGGACTTTGAAATTTTTACAGTACGTACAGAATAGGACATCGACCTTCCATATCGAAAATTGCGTGTCTACTCCACTAGGTGGCGCTATAACTGACCAAAACGCGTTTTTGCCTGTAACTTCCACAGTTTTTATGACACTTTCAAAACCATTATATCCCTGTCTTCCCTGAATACAGCTGAGTTTTCTGACACAGGCCCCGCCCACTTCTGCTGCACATTTGCATGGCTAAGTCACTCTATATCCAAAACCTACTTTTTCGAACTCCTCCTACACGATTTCACCGATTTGCACCAAACTTTGGATCTAGCATCTGTGGAATGTCCTGACAAAAAGTTATCAAAAGAATTTTGATTGTCCAAAAAAATCCCAAAATATAAAACAACAATTTCCTGCACATTGTGGTGAAAACGGACAATCTCGCATATCTTCACCAAATACAGTTCGATTACAATGAAACTTTAGCTAATTGTGTTCCATGGCTCCTTGGAGGAGTGTGCAAAATTTGGTGCAGATCGGCCAATAGGTGGCGCTTTTATTGCTAAATGCCCAAAAATGCTACATTGCTAATGGACACAAATCTCTGTTTAACAGTGTTCAGGGTGACACAATATAGGCCTCTCATGTAGTTCAGCACACTGCACGCAGCAGGCCACAATTTCTGCACACCGCGGCAGCAGTACTCGCCGACACGCGCGGCCTGCGAGGGCCCGTTCATCGCTGCTTGCAGCTTTAATTATTATTATTCTTTACTTTTTTCAAGCCCCAATTTGGCCCCTTTCCCGTGCTCAAAAACTCACCAAACTTTGCCAACTTGTTCGGCCGGATCCGAAATTCGATATTTCGGGCACCTCGCACATGGTCGACGCAAGATGGCACAATAGCGCCCCCTACTCACTTTTTTGGTCTCTCCGCAATAAGTGATTTACGGCACGTCGCAATTTCACAAACTTTGTACATCCACATTCCCTGAATACCGATGAATAACTTTGTAATTGGATATGCCCTCGTCCGCCTACAATTATTTTTTGCTACATCGCGAAAACTGTAAAACCTACTTTTTCGAACTCCTCCTTGGGATTTGGTCCGATATACCTGAAACTTGGCATGTACACTCTTCTGATAGAGCTCTTCTAAAGTTGTGCGAACCCCGTAATTAGTTTCAAAAATGCGCTAATTATTAACGAAATACTTTCTGTAGCTAGCTATGACAATGCTAACTGTTGCGTATCTTTGTCAAAGTAAATGCTATTAACACCAAACTTCAGATCCTTGGTTGCCATGTCACTGTGGGGCTACAAATTCAATTTGGCGAATGTTGGCCACTAGGGGGCGCTACAAATATGGGAAGTTTGTTTCTCTGAAATGGCTGGACCGATTTCGTCGAAATTCAGTCAGTATGATGTAGGCGCATTCCTGAGCCCGAATCTGGAAGGTGGTTGTGACTGCTCAATGTGGGCGTGGCCTATTGCGCTTTTTTTTCAAAGTAAATGCTATTAACACCAAACTTCACATGCTTGATTGCCATGTCACTCTGGGGCTAAGATTTCTATTTGGCGAATGTTGGCCACTAGGTGGCGCTATAACTGACGAAAACGCGTTTTTGCCCGTAAGTTCCACAGTTTTTATGACACATTCAACACAATTATATCCCTGTATTCCCTGAATACAGCTGAGTTTTCTGACATAGGCCACGCCCACTTTTGCCCTTACTTTCCATTCGCAAAATTGCCAAACATGAAAAACTTACTTTTTCAACGTGCTCCTAGGCAATTTCACCGATTGGCACCAAACTTTGCATGAACCATCTGTACATCCTCCTGACAAAAACTTATCAAAACAATTGTGCTTGTGCAAAACACGTCCAAAATATTAAACAACAATTTCCTGCAAATTATAGTGAAAACAGACAGTCTTGCATATCTTGACCAAATACAGTCCGATTACAACGAAGCTTTCGCTAATTGTGTTCCATGGCGGCATGAGGGTGTGTGCAAAATTTGGTGCAGATCGGCCAATAGGTGGCGCTTTTATTGCTAAATGCCCAAAAATGCTGCTTTGCTAATGGACACAAACGTCTGTTTAACAGTGTTCAGGGTCACACAATATAGTCCTCTCATGTAGTTCAGCACACAGCACGCAGCAGCCCGCAATTTCTGCACTCCGCGGCAGCACCACTCGCCGACACGCGCGGCCTGCGAGGGCCCGTTCATCGCTGCTTGCAGCTTTAATTAGGGCCCGAGCAGGTACACCTGCGAGGACCCTATTGTAATTGTAATGTTTATTATTAGGGCCCGAGCAGGTACACCTGCGAGGACCCTATTGTATCTGCTCTGTTTATTATTGTTATTATTATTATTATTCTTGACCCTTTTCAAACCCCAATTTGGCCCCTTTCCCGTGCTCGAAAACTCACCAATCTTTGCCAAGTTGTTCGGCCTCATCCGAAATTCGATATTTCGGTCAGGTCGCACATGGTCAACGCAAGCCGGCGTAATAGCGCCCCCTACAAGTTTTTTTTTTCTTTCCGCAATAGGTGAATTACGGCACGTCGCAATTTCTATAACTTTCTACGTAAACAGATTCCCAGAGTACCGATGTATCACTTTGGAATTGGTGACGCCCACATCCGCCTCAAATTTTTTGTGCTACATCGTGAAAATGCTAAAACCTACTTTTTCGAACTCCTCCTAGGGATTTTGTGCGATCTGCGTGACACTTGGCATGTACACTCTTCTGATAGAGCTCATCTAAAGTTGTGCAAAGATTCTAATTACTTTAAAAAATGCGCGAATTATTAATGAACTAATTTCTGTAGCTAGCTATGAAAATGCTAACTGTTGCGTATCTTTGTCAAAGTAAATGCTACTAACACCAAACTTTAGTTCCTTGGTTGGCATGTGACTGTGGGGCTACCAATTCACTTTGGCGAATGTTGCCCACTAGGGGGCGCTACAAATATGGGAAGTTTACTTCTCTTAAATGGCTGGACAGATTTCTTCGAAATTTTCTCAGTATGATGAAGGCCCATTCCTGAGCCCCTATCTCGAAGGTGGTTGTGACCGCTCAATGTGGGCGTGGCCTATTACGCATTTTAGTCAAAGTACATGCTATTAACACCAAACTTCAGATCCTTGGTTCCCATGTGACTGTGGGCCTACCAATTCAATTTGGCCAATGTTGGCCACTAGGGGGCGCTACAAATATGGGAAGTTTATTCCTCTTGAATGGCTTGACCGATTTCTTCCAAATTCACTCAGTGTGATGTAGACCCATTCCTGAGGCCGTATCTTGAAGATGGTTGTGACTGCTCAATGTGGGCGTGGCTTATTACCACTTAAACATTCAACCATTAATTGGTGTTGGATATCTCCACATTGGTGTGGCCCAATGACATGAAACTCTGAATACAACTTCCCCATGAGCCCCTAAGGCGTTGCGCTACATTTTGGCCAATGACCACTAGGTGGCGCTCTTTAAATTGAAGTATTTTATATCTCCACATCGGTTGATCTGATTAACACAAAACTTGGTAGAATTATTGTCGATGCCCTCCTGAGGATATCCCTTGAAGGTCTTACCAATCCGCCACTAGGTGGCGCTCTGGTGGCAGTCTGAATTTACAATGAGTGTGTATTGCGGGAGCTACAGTGTGTGACATCATCGCTAGAGTGGAGAGCAGCTGGAACAACTTGAGAACAAATTATCTTCAGCCTGATGGTGATCCCACAGCTTTTACTTCACATAGACAATATATACATAGAAATGTCAATCTCGCCTGTAGCAGCCCCCGCTTGCAACAGCCCATGCATTCAGCACACCGCAGACAGTACGCAGCACCATCAGGCCACAAATGCTGCACACCCCGATGGCTGTACTCGCCGACACGCGCGACCTGCGAGGGCCCGTTCATCGCTGCTTGCAGCTTTAATTATTATTATTCTTGATCATCTTAAAACCCCAATTTGGCCCCTTTCCCATGCTCAAAAACTCACCAAAGTTTGCCACGTTGTTCGGCCTCATCCGAAATTCGATATTTCGGGCTGCTCGCACATGGTCGACACAAGATGGCGAAATAGCGCCCCCTACAAATTTTTTTTTTCTTTCCACAATAGTTGAATTACGGCTCGTCGCATTTTGAATAACTTTCGACATCCACACATTCCCTGAATACCGATGAATCATTTTGGAATTGGATATGCCCACTTCCGCGTCTAATTTTTTGTGCTACATCGAGAAAACTGTAAAACCTACTTTTTCGAACTCCTCCTTGGGATTTTGTCCGCTCTGCGTGAAACTTGGCAGGTACACTCTACTGATAGAGCTCATCTAAAGTTGTGCGAACCCCGTAATTAGTTTGAAAAATGCGCTAATTATTAACGAAATACTTTCTGTAGCTAGCTATGAAAATGCTAACTGATGCGTATCTTTGGCAAAGTAAATGCTATTAACACCAAACTTCAGATCCTTGGTTGCCATATGACTGTAGGGCTACCAATTAACTTTGGCGAATGTTGCCCACTAGGGGGCGCTACAAATATGGGAAGTTTGTTTCTCTTAAACGGCTAGACCGATTTCTTCGAAATTCAGTCAGTATGATGTAGGCGCATTCCTGAGCCCGTATCTGGAAGGTGGTTGTGACTGCTCAATGTGGGCGTGGCCTATTACCAATTAAGCTTACTGTTGTGCTGAGAACTTTGAAATTTTAACAGTAAGTATAGAATAGGACATCGACCTTCCATATCGAAAATTGCGTGTGTACTCCACTAGGTGGCGCTATAACTGACGAAAACGCGTTTTTGCCTGTAACTTCCACAGTTTTTATGACACATTCAAAACCATTATATCCCTGTATTCCCTGAATAGAGATGAGTTTTCTGACATAGGCCACGCCCACTTCTGCAGCTAATGTCTATGGATAAGTCACCGTATATCCAAAACCTACTTTGGCCAAAAACCTCATACGGAATTTTGTCCGATTTGCACCAAACTTTGGATGTAGCATCTGTACAATGTCCTGACAACAAGTTATCAAAAGAATTTTGATTGTCCTAAAAAATCCCAAAATATAAAACAACAATTTCCTGCACATTGTGGTGAAACCGGACAATCTCGCATATCTTCACCAAATACAGTCCGATTACAACGAAACTTTGGCTAATTGTGTTCCATGGCTGGTTGGGGATGTGTGCAAAATTTGGTGCAGATCGGCCAATAGGTGGCGCTTTTATTGCTAAATGCCCAAAAATGCTGCTTTGCTCATGGACACAAACCTCTGTTTAAGAGTGTTCAGGGTGACACAATATAGTCCTCTCATGTAGTTCAGCACACTGCACGCAGCAGGCCACAATTTCTGCACACCGCGGCAGCAGTACTCGCCGACACGCGCGGCCTGCGAGGGCCCGTTCATCGCTGCTTGCAGCTTTAATTATTATTAGGGCCCGAGCAGGTCACAGACCTGCGAGGTCCCTATTGTAATTGCTCTGTTTATTATTAGGGCCCGAGCAGGTACACCTGCGAGGACCCTATTGTATCTGTAATGTTTTTTATTCTTATTCTTGACCTTTTTCAAACCCCAATTTGGCCCCTTTCCCGTGCTCAAAAACTCACCAAACTTTGCAAAGTTCTTCGGCCGGATTCGAAATTCGATATTTTGACCAGCTCGCACATGGTCGACGCAAGATGGCGCAATAGCGCCCCCTACACTGTTTTTTCGGTCTTTCCGCAATAGGTGAATTACGGCACGTCGCAAATTCAAAAACTTTGTACATCCACTGATTCCCTGAATACCGATGAACCATTTTGGAATTGGATATACCCACGTCCGCCTATAATTTTTTCGTGCTACATCGCGAAAACTGTAAAACCTACTTTTTCGAACTCCTCCTTGGGATTTTGTCCGATCTGCGTGAAACTTGGCAGGTACACTCTTCTGATAGAGCTCATCTAAAGTTGTGCGAACCTGGTGATTAGTTTCAAAAATGCGCTAATTATTAACGAAATACTTTCTGTAGCTAGCTATAAAAATGCGAACTGTTGCATATCTTTGTCAAAGTAAATTCTATTAACACCAAACTTCAGATCCTTGGTTGCCATGTGACTGTGGGGCTACCAATTCAATTTGGCGAATGTTGGCCACTAGGGGGCGCTACAAATATGGGAAGTTTGTTTCTCTGAAATGGCTGGACGGATTTCTTCCAAATTCAGTCAGTATGATGTAGGCGCATTCCTGAGCCCGAATCTGGAAGGTGGTTGTGACTGCTCAATGTGGGCGTGGCCTATTACCAATTTTACATACTGTTGTACTGAGGACTTTGAAATTTTTACAGTACGTATAGAATAGGACATCGACCTTCCATATCGAAAATTGCGTGTCTACTCCACTAGGTGGCGCTATAACTGACCAAAACGCGTTTTTGCCTGTAACTTCCACAGTTTTTATGACACTTTCAAAACCATTATATCCCTGTCTTCCCTGAATACAGCTGAGTTTTCTGACACAGGCCCCGCCCACTTCTGCTGCACATTTGCATGGCTAAGTCACTCTATATCCAAAACCTACTTTTTCGAACTCCTCCTACACGATTTCACCGATTTGCACCAAACTTTGGATCTAGCATCTGTGGAATGTCCTGACAAAAAGTTATCAAAAGAATTTTGATTGTCCAAAAAAATCCCAAAATATAAAACAACAATTTCCTGCACATTGTGGTGAAAACGGACAATCTCGCATATCTTCACCAAATACAGTTCGATTACAATGAAACTTTAGCTAATTGTGTTCCATGGCTCCTTGGAGGAGTGTGCAAAATTTGGTGCAGATCGGCCAATAGGTGGCGCTTTTATTGCTAAATGCCCAAAAATGCTACATTGCTAATGGACACAAATCTCTGTTTAACAGTGTTCAGGGTGACACAATATAGGCCTCTCATTTAGTTCAGCACACTGCACGCAGCAGGCCACAATTTCTGCACACCGCGGCGGCAGTACTTGCCGACACGCGCGGCCTGCGAGGGCCCGTTCATCGCTGCTTGCAGCTTTAATTATTCTTGACCTTTTTCAAACCCCAATTTGGCCCCTTTCCCGTGCTCAAAAACTCACCAAACTTTGCAAAGTTCTTCGGCCGGATCCGAAATTCGATATTTTGACCAGCTCGCACATGGTCGACGCAAGATGGCGCAATAGCGCCCCCTACACTGTTTTTTTGGTCTTTTTGCAATAGGTGAATTACGGCACGTCGCAAATTCTAAAAATTTCTACATTCACAGATTCCCTGAATACCGATGAATCACTTTGGAATTGGATATGCCCACGTCCGCCTATAATTTTTTCGTGCTACATCGCGAAAACTGTAAAACCTACTTTTTCGAACTCCTCCTTGGGATTTTGTCCGATCTGCGTGAAACTTGGCAGGTACACTCTTCTGATAGAGCTCATCTAAAGTTATCAAAAGATTCTGATTAGTTTCAAAAATGCGCTAATTATTAACGAAATACTTTCTGTAGCTAGCTATGAAAATGCGAACTGTTGCATATCTTTGTCAAAGTAAATGCTATTAACACCAAACTTCAGATCCTTGGTTGGCATGTGACTGTGGGGCTACCAATTCAATTTGGCGAATGTTGGCCACTAGGGGGCGCTACAAATATGGGAAGTTTGTTTCTCTGAAATGGCTGGACGGATTTCTTCGAAATTCAGTCAGTATGATGTAGGCGCATTCCTGAGGCAGTATCTGGAAGGTGGTTGTGACTGCTCAATGTGGGCGTGGCCTATTGCACTTTTTGGTCAAAGTACATGCTATTAATACCAAACTTCAGATATTTCATTGCCATGTCACTGTGGGGCTAAGAATTCAATTTCACGAATGTTGGCCACTAGGGGGCGCTATAACAGACGAAAACGCGTTTTTGCCCGTAACTTCCACAGTTTTTATGACACATTCAAAACAATTATATCACTGTATTCCCTGAATACAGCTGAGTATTCTGACATAGGCCACGCCCACTTCTGCTGCTAATTTCAATAGCTAAGTCACCGTATATCCAAAACCTACTTTTTCGAACTCCTCCTACATCGATATCACCGATTTGCACCAAACTTTGGATTTAGCATCTGTGGAATGTCCTGACAAAAAGTTATCAAAAGAATTTTGATAGTCCAAAACACTTATTAACTTTTTAAATAACAACTTCCTGCAGATTTTGGTTTAAACAGGAAATGTTGGATATCTCCACATTGGTGTGGCCGAATGACATGAAACTCTGCATACGAATTCCCCATGAGCCCCTAAGGCACTGTGCTAAATTTTGCCCGATGACCACTAGGTGGCGCTCTTTAAATTGAAGTATTTTATATCTCCACATTGGTTGGTCGGATTAACACAAAACTCGGTACACTTATTGCCAATGCCCTCCTGAGGATATGCATTGAAGGTTTTACTGATCCGCCACAAGGTGGCGCTCTTGTGGCTGTCTCAATTTATAATGAGTGTGTATTGCGGGAGCTACAGTGTGTGACATTATTGCTGGAGTGGGGAGCACCTGGAAACACTGGAGAAAAAATTCTCTTCAGCTTTATGTGGATCCCACATCTTTTACTTCACATAGACAATATATATATAGAAATGTAGAACATCTTCTTGGTTTTCAGCTGATGTTCTTATTTCAGATGTAGGACTTACGGTTTTGGCTGTAGAAGCCCTACAGTGACAAGCACTCCAGCAGCTCCCCCATAAGCCGTAATGTTAATTTGGAGCCTAAATTTCTGGAAGAGAGCAGACAGTACCTGTTCTGTCTCTCGCTCTGGCGACGTCATTTTTCACTCTACAGAAATAAAAAACATATCGCAAAGCTCAGCAATGTCTGCTGTTACTCACTGTATGAATATTCTGGTGATAACCCATGCACTTTTTTCAAACATCGCAGGAGTTTGGGAGGCGTTTTCCCATTCATTGTTATGGGGACATTTTCAACTTTGGTTCTGCCACTGCTGCAGCAGCCACTGAAACTGTTCACCTTTTTGAGCTTTTTCAGCCCTCTTACCTGTCAGCTTTTCTGCCTTTACAGCAAGCAGCACACAACACGCAGCAGGCCACAATATCTGCCCACCGCGGCGGCAGTACTCGCCGACACGCGCGGCCTGCGAGGGCCCGTTCATCGCTGCTTGCAGCTTTAATTAGGGCCCGAGCAGGTACACCTGCGAGGACCCTATTGTAATTGCGCTGTTTATTATTATTATTATTATTATTATTATTATTCCTAATTATTTTCAAACCCCAAATTGGCCCCTTTCCCGTGCTGGAAAACTCACCGATCTTTGCCAAGTTGTTCGGCCGGATACGAAATTCGATATTTCGGCCGGCTCGCACATGGTCGACGCAAGATGGCGCAATAGCGCCCCCTACAAATTTTTATTTTTCTTTCTGCAATAGGTGAATTACGGCACGTCGCAATTTCGATAACTTTGGACATACACAGATTCCTTGAATATCGATGAATCTTTTTGGAATTGGTAATGCCCACTTCCGCCTTCAATTTTTCGTGCTACATCGTGAAAATGCTAAAACCTACTTTTTCGAACTCCTCCTTGGGATTTTGTCCGATCTGCGTGAAACTTGGCATGTACACTCTTCTGATAGAGCTCATCTAAAGTTGTGCGAACCCGGTGATTAGTTTCAAAAATGCGCTAATTATTAACTAAATACTTTCTGTAGCTAGCTATGAAAACGCTAACTGATGCGTATCTTTGGAAAAGTAAATGCTATTAACACCAAACTTTAGATCCTTGGTTGCCATATGACTGTAGGGCTACCAATTAACTTTGGCGAATGTTGCCCACTAGGGGGCGCTACAAATATGGGAAGTTTATTTCTCTTAAACGGCTGGACCGATTTCTTCGAAATTCAGTCAGTATGATTAAGGCCCATTCCTGAGCCCGGATCTGGAAGGTGGTTGTGACCGCTCAATGTGGGCGTGGCCTATTACGCATTTTAGTCAAAGTACATGCTATTAACACCAAACTTCATATCCTAGGTTCCCATGTGACTGTGGGGCTACCAATTCAATTTGGCGAATGTTGGCCACTAGGGGGCGCTACAAATATGGGAAGTTTATTTCTCTTTAATGGCTGGACCAATTTCTTCTAAATTCACTCAGTATGATGTAGGCCCATTCCTGAGGCGGTATCTTGAAGATGGTTGTGACAGCTCAATGTGGGCGTGGCCTATTACCACTTAAACATTCAAATATTAATTCCAGCCAAACTATTGTGCTGAGGACTTTGAAATTTTTACAGTAAGTATAGAATAGGACATCGACCTTCCATTTCGAAAATTGCGTGTGTACTCCACTAGGTGGCGCTATAACTGACGAAAACGCGTTTTTGCCTGTAAGTTCCACAGTTTTTATGACACATTCAAAACTATTATATCCCTGTATTCCCTGAATACAGCTGAGTTTTCTGACACAGGCCACGCCCAATTCTGCTGCACATTTGCATGGCTAAGTCACTCTATATCCAAAACCTACTTTTTCGAACTCCTCCTACACGATTTCACCGATTTGCACCAAACTTTGGATCTAGCATCTGTGGAATGTCCTGACAAAAAGTTATCAAAAGAATTTTGATTGTCCAAAAAAATCCCAAAATATAAAACAACAATTTCCTGCACATTGTGGTGAAAACGGACAATCTCGCATATCTTCACCAAATACAGTTCGATTACAATGAAACTTTAGCTAATTGTGTTCCATGGCTCCTTGGAGGAGTGTGCAAAATTTGGTGCAGATCGGCCAATAGGTGGCGCTTTTATTGCTAAATGCCCAAAAATGCTACATTGCTAATGGACACAAATCTCTGTTTAACAGTGTTCAGGGTGACACAATATAGGCCTCTCATGTAGTTCAGCACACAGCACGCAGCAGGCCACAATTTCTGCACACCGCGGCAGCAGTACTCGCCGACACGCGCGGCCTGCGAGGGCCCGTTCATCGCTGCTTGCAGCTTTAATTATTATTATTATTCCAAATTATTTTGAAACCCCAATTTGGCCCCTTTCCCATGCTCAAAAACTCACCAAACTTTGCCATGTTGTTTCGCCTCATCCGAAATTCGATATTTCGGACTACTCGTACATGGTCGACGCAAGATGGCGCAATTGCGCCCCCTACACTGTTTTTTTGGTCTTTCCGCAATAGGTGAATTACGGAACGTCGCAATTTGCAAAACTTTGGACATACACAGTTTCCCTGAATACCGATGAATCACTTTGGAATTGGATATGCCCACGTCCGGCTAAAAAATTTGGTGCTACATCGTGAAAACTGTAAAACCTACTTTTTCGAACTCCTCCTTGGGATTTTGTCCGATCTGCGTGAAACTTGCCATGTACACTCTTCTGATAGAGCTCATCTAAAGTTGTGCTAACCCTCTAATTAGTTTCAAAAATGCGCTAGTTATTAACGAAATACTTTCTGTAGCTAGCTATGAAAATGCTAACTGTTGCATATCTTTGTCAAAATAAATGCTATTAACACCAAACTTCAGATCCTTGGTTGCCATGTGACTGTAGGGCTACCAATTACATTTGGCGAATGTTGCCCACTAGGGGGCGCTACAAATATGGGAATTCTGTTTCTCTGAAATGGCTGGACGGATTTCTTCCAAATTCACTCAGTATGATGTAGGCGCATTCCTGAGCCTGTATCTGGAAGGTGGTTGTGACCGCTCAATGTGGGCGTGGCCTATTACGCATTTTAGTCAAAATACATGCTATTAACACCAAACTTCATATCCTTGGTTCCCATGTGACTGTGGGGCTACCAATTCAATTTGGCGAATGTTGGCCACTAGGGGGCGCTACAAATATGGGAAGTTTATTTCTCTTGAATGGCTGGACCAATTTCTTCTAAATTCACTCAGTGTGATGTAGGCCCATTCCTGAGGCGGTATCTTGAAGATGGTTGTGACTGCTCAATGTGGGCGTGGCCTATTACCACTTAAACATTCAAACATTAATTGGTGTTGGATATCTCCACATTGGTGTGGCCCAATGACATGAAACTCTGAATACGACTTCCCCATGAGCCCCTAAGGCGCTGTGCAAAATTTTGGCCGATGACCACTAGTTGGCGCTCTTTAAATTGAAGTATTTTATATCTCCACATCGGTTGCTCAGATTAACACAAAACTTGGTATACTTATTGTCAATGCCCTCCTGAGGATATCCCTTGAAGGTCTTACCAATCCGCCACTAGATGGCGTTCTGGTGGCAGTCTGAATTTACAATGAGTGTGTATTGCGGGAGCTACAGTGTGTGACATCATCGCTAGAGTGGAGAGCAGCTGGAACAACTTGAGAAACAATTTTCTTCAGCCTGATGGGGATCCCACATCTTTTACTTCACATACACAATATATACATAGAAATGTAAATCTCGCCTGTAGCAGCCCCCGCTTGCAACAGCCCATGCATTCAGCACACCGCAGACAGTACGCAGCACCATCAGGCCACAAATGCTGCACGCCGACACGCGTGGACTGCGAGGGCCCGTTCATCGCTGCTTGCAGCTTTAATTATTATTATTCTTGACCCTTTTCAAACCCCAATTTGGCCCCTTTCCCGTGCTCTAAAACTCACCAAACTTTCCCAAGTTGTTCGGCCTCATCCGAAATTCGATATTTCGGGCAGCTCGCACATGGTCGACGCAAGATGGCGAAATAGCGCCCCCTACTCACTTTTTTGGGTCTCTCCGCAATAAGTGAATTATGGCACGTCGCAAATTCTAAAAATTTGGACATCCACAGATTCCCTCAATACCGATGAACCATTTTGGAATAGGATATACCCACGTCCGCCTATAATTTTTTTGTGCTACATCGCGAAAACTGTAAAACCTACTTTTTCGAACTCCTCCTTGGGATTTTGTCCGATCTGCGTGAAACTTGGCAGGTACACTCTTCTGATAGAGCTCATCTAAAGTTGTGCAAAGATTCGTGATTAGTTTCAAAAATGCGCTAATTATTAACGAAATACTTTCTGTAGCTAGCTATAAAAATGCGAACTGTTGCATATCTTTGTCAAACTAAATTCTATTAACACCAAACTTCAGATCCTTGGTTGGCATGTGACTGTGGGGCTACGATTTCAATTTGGCGAATGTTGGCCACTAGGGGGCGCTACAAATATGGGAAGTTTATTTCTCTTAAATGGCTGGACGGATTTCTTCGAAATTCACTCAGTATGATGTAGGCCAGTTCCTGAGCCCGTATCCGGAAGGAGGTTGTGACTGCTCAATGTGGGCGTGGCCTATTGCACTTTTTTGTCAAAGTAAATGCTATTAACACCAAACTTCACATGCTTGATTGCCATGTCACTCTGGGGCTAAGATTTCAATTTGGCGAATGTTGGCCACTAGGTGGCGCTATAACTGACGAAAACGCGTTTTTGCCCGTAAGTTCCACAGTTTTTATGACACATTCAAAACAATTATATCCCTGTATTCCCTGAATACAGCTGAGTTTTCTGACATAGGCCACGCCCACTTTTGCCCTTACTTTCCATTCGCAAAATCGCCAAACATGAAAAACTTACTTTTTCAAACTGCTCCTAGGCAATTTCACCGATTGGCACCAAACTTTGCATGAACCATCTGTACATCCTCCTGACAAAAACTTATCAAAACAATTGTGCTTGTGCAAAAGACGTCCAAAATATTAAACAACAATTTCCTGCACATTATAGTGAAAACAGACAGTCTTGCATATCTTGACCAAATACAGTCCGATTACAACGAAACTTTCGCTAATTGTGTTCCATGGCGGCATGAGGGTGTGTGCAAAATTTGGTGCAGATCGGCCAATAGGTGGCGCTTTTATTGCTAAATGACCAAAAATGCTGCTTTGCTAATGGACACAAACCTCTGTTTAACAGTGTTCAGGGTCACACAATATAGTCCTCTCATGTAGTTCAGCACACAGCACGCAGCAGGCCGCAATTTCTGCACACCGCGGCAGCAGTACTCGCCGACACGCGCGGCCTGCGAGGGCCCGTTCATCGCTGCTTGCAGCTTTAATTATTATTATTATTCTTGATCATCTTAAAACCCCAATTTGGCCCCTTTCCCATGCTCAAAAACTCACCAAAGTTTGCCACGTTGTTCGGCCTCATCCGAAATTCGATATTTCGGGCGGCTCGCACATGGTCGACACAAGATGGCGAAATAGCGCCCCCTACAAATTTTTTTTTTCTTTCCACAATAGTTGAATTACGGCTCGTCGCATTTTGAATAACTTTCGACATCCACACATTCCCTGAATACCGATGAATCATTTTGGAATTGGATATGCCCACTTCCGCGTCTAATTTTTTGTGCTACATCGAGAAAACTGTAAAACCTACTTTTTCGAACTCCTCCTTGGGATTTTGTCCGCTCTGCGTGAAACTTGGCAGGTACACTCTACTGATAGAGCTCATCTAAAGTTGTGCGAACCCCGTAATTAGTTTGAAAAATGCGCTAATTATTAACGAAATACTTTCTGTAGCTAGCTATGAAAACGCTAACTGATGCGTATCTTTGGCAAAGTAAATGCTATTAACACCAAACTTCAGATCCTTGGTTGCCATATGACTGTAGGGCTACCAATTAACTTTGGCGAATGTTGGCCACTAGGGGGCGCTACAAATATGGGAAGTTTATTTCTCTTAAACGGCTAGACCGATTTCTTCGAAATTCAGTCAGTATGATTAAGGCGCATTCCTGAGCCCGTATCTGGAAGGTGGTTGTGACCGCTCAATGTGGGCGTGGCCTATTACGCATTTTAGCCAAAGTACATGCTATTAACACCAAACTTCATATCCTAGGTTCCCATGTGACTGTGGGGCTACCAATTCAATTTGGCGAATGTTGGCCACTAGGGGGCGCTACAACTGAGGAAAACGCGTTTTTGCCTGTAAGTTCTACAGATTTTGTGACACATTCAAAACCATTATATCCCTGTCTTCCCTGAATATAGTTGAGTTTTCTGACATAGGCCACGCCCACTTCTGCTGAAAATTTCAATGGCTAAGTCACCGTATATCCAAAACCTACTTTTTCCAAAAACCTCACACGGAAGTTTGTCCGATTAACACCAAACTTTGGATTTAGCATCTGTAGAATGTCCTGACAACAAGTTATCAAAATTATTTTGATAGTCCAAAAAATTCCAAAAATATAAAACAACCATTTCCTGCACTTTGTGGTGAAACCTGACAATCTCGCATATCTTGACCAAATACAGTCCGATTACAACGAAACTTTGGCTAATTGTGTTCCATGGCTCGATGAGGGTGTGTGCAAAATTTGGTGCAGATCGGCCAATAGGTGGCGCTTTTATTGCTAAATGCCCAAAAATGATGCGTTGCTGATGGGCACAATTCTCTGTTTAACAGTGTTCAGGGTCACACAATATAGTCCTCTCATGTAGTTCAGCACACTGCACGCAGCAGGCCACAATTTTGAACGCCGCGGCAGCAGTACTCGCCGACACGCGCGGCCTGCGAGGGCCCGTTCATCGCTGCT